>JAFBJQ010002180.1:21073-280336 GCA_016785345.1 Trinectes maculatus
ACACACACACACACACACACAATTTTGTGAATTTTGCAAAAATAAACTAAACCCTGGTGTGTATTTCAAGGACGTCGAGCTGTAATTCCAGTTATTTCACACACACACACACACACACACACACACACACACACACACACACACACACACACACACGCACACACACACACACACAAACCACTCTCCTTCTACTCTTACGTGACAGAATATAAAATGGAATTTTATCGGCTTAATATAATACATGGACCTATTTATAAATGCATGCTCACATGTGCAGCACTATGTCTGCAGAAACCATGGGTAAATTTTGTACCCACTGAAACGATGCATCATGATGGCAGGGCTCACTGCCGCTTCTCTTTCCTCCTGTGACGCCCCTTTCATGCCCACTCGCCACACTCCTCCACCCCCGACTGCACGATTCATGTTTCACATGTGGCAGTGGCCCAGAAAATCTAAGCCAGCGGGGCTGACTTCACACAGCTGACCTGTAGCCAGGGTATTCAAAAACACATTCTGAATCCCAACTAAATCCACCGGCACTGAGCTCTAACTCTAACATGGAAACAAACAGAAAAAATACATGGAAACAAAAGTTCCTCATTCTATTATTAATATTTATAACATATATGAGAATATATGGGATGTTTAAAAATATAATTATAAGTCTGACAAATGGACACACAATTATACATAAAATCTATTTCTGGATGGTTGGATGGATGGATGGATGGATGGATGGATGGATGGATGGATGGATGGATGGATGGATGGATGGATGGATGAATGGATGGAATATCTACAAATATACCTACAAACATAACAGATAATGACGTGGACTGCCACTGTCATTCCTAAGAAACATTTTTATGGACGATGATCAAATCAATAATTTTTTAATAAAAGAAATTGTTTTTGTTCATACTTCATGGTGTTTTTATCACTTCATGGCAATCTCTCCTTCAGCTCCATCCACATCACTCTCTTTGCTGCAGTGCTTGTCCCCCGTGGTCCCTCAGGCATAAACAGCCATTTATCACTGCTCAGGGGATTTCAGGATTTCGGTCAACGCCAACTGGACTGCGATCGATTGAAATGATAAATTATGGCAAAAAAGAGGAAGAGGGTTTCGGGGGGTGGGGGAGTGAACAGGCTTATAAAATGAGTTTCATTACGGAGGAAAACAAAGTGTCACGCCCCTGAATGCATCACAGAGAGGTGGAAGATTTGATAAATTTGCCCACGTCCGCTGGATTCGTCGTCCGCGCCGCTATTGGCTGTCTATTTCTCACATGCAAGTGACAGACACTTTCTTAGACTGACATTTTTGACATTAGGGAAATTGACAGTCTCTTCATGGGTCAACAGGAGAGACAGGTAGATATTTACAATGGTATCGACTTTTAGCTGATTTGATCATATGACGATGTTCATTTGTTGATATATAAGACTTGTTTTTTATATTATATACATATTATATTATATTACACACACACAGACACACACACACACATATATATATAAGGTGATATATGCTTCCTAACTGTTCTTTGCAGAGGAACAGGACTCTTGTCACAGAGAAGCACGATGCAGGAGGCGGTGGTGTGTTTACGCTTGTATCCCTGCAGAGGAGTTTACTGACAGCAATAAATTAGTTCCTCACACTTGACAGGAAAGCGTAATTAGCCAACTCAAAAAGACACACACACACACACACTGTCATTCGCATATTCATATTCATGCACGCACACAAAAACACCTCCACTTGCACATTTTCACACACAAACGCACTGCAGTGAGAAACATACCGAGTCAACTCAGGCAAATATATGCACCAGACACGCACATAGGAGTTCATGGTTAAAGACAAGGAAGCAAACGGACAAAACACGAATATGCCAACGCAAGTCAAAAGGACTCTGCAAGACGGACGGCAACCATGAAGAGAAAACACATTCACACATATTTTCTCCCCAACAGGACATTTGGGGACACACAAAAACACAATGGCGCGTACCCACAGCGTCCCTTTCACTCCTTGCACAATCTCACCGCGTTTCCTGCCAAGTCGCGTACACACTGTGGGCAACTGATCTCACACATTTAGTTAAATTCAGTTAAGGGAGGTGTAATCACAGCATATATGCAGAGGGATCAATTCTAAAGAGAGAAAGAAAAGCCTCTTAAACAATCTGTTTTTGCGTATTAATTATTGTTATGATTAAAAGTATGTGCTGCCATTTTAGTGCACAGTGACACAGATGTGTTGCATCTGCAGATGATGGGGGTGAAAGTGCAGAGTGCCATGCACAGTGGGGGTGGGTGATGGGTGGGCAGTGGGATGACCACAGGGTTTAGGAAGCGGGCCACGAGAACAGATGGTCCCTGGTTGCCACCCAAGATCCCATTAAGAATGATAGCAGGGCTGACCTATTTCTGTTCCCATCATGCCGTGCAAATCCAGAGAGATCGGGCGAATATTTACATTCATGGGATATAATCCTTATTGTTTTCGTTGGACATTATGGGATTACATGCGTTGTTAGGACAGAATTAATGCATGAATCAATTAGATGGTGCATGAATGCAGCAGAAGAATTCGGCCGGCTCATATTTCCAGCTGCCCATCGAGGAGTCATTTTGCCCTTGAGTGCTTAATGAGGTCTCACTACAAAGCAACCGGGGTAATGTGGTTGTCAGGAGACAGATGAGCCATCCATTGCCGGACTAGAGGTGCTCTTCCTTTCACCTACAGTACGCTCGACGTGCGTTGCCTTTGTGTGGACAGCTGTCTCCCGGGCCTCAGCGAGACACGTCCTCCTTAAGCTGCAGCTGGCACTTGACGGCACAGTTACTTCCTGCTCTGCCTAAGTACCAACAAAGCAAGTGTTTCACCTACTCATCTATTTCAAAACAGTTATTTTAACTGCGTCGCCCCTCTCCTCGATCATGATGGATGGATTACCAGCTGAGGATCATGTACGATTTGGTTTAAGTTCATTGTCCCCCTTGCGTCTCCCTTTGACCCCGAGTTCAGTGTCGCCTGAATACTACACAGGGGGCAGGTCACGTATGAAAGAGTAGAGTAAATATTTGATGAGGTGATACTGTAGAGGTGATGGGTTACACATAAAGCTACACAAAGGAGCGACATTTCCTCCCGTTATTTCCTACGGCACAAGGTGACACGGAGCCCTAATTGAAATTGGATTCGTGACTGTGCATTGGGCGGGGGGGGCTCCAGGTTACAAAAAAACAATCACACAAAGAAATAAAAAAGTATTATCACCTTTGTTTTGCTTAATTGTATAAGGCACATACACATGAATTTGCCTGTGTGCACCTGCTGCTCTGCTCACCATCGCCATGAGCCATAGTCGTTTTCTGCTCCAGCAGCCTATGGCACAGCAGCAGGACTAATAACTACTGACCAGGATAATGCCTCTCATGCATTATGTCTGGTCCTAATGGTTATGCAGAGTGGGTGGATTCGTGTGCATTTAATTATTTTCTAATCACAGCAAGGTTACATTAGGAACCAGCAGCAAAAACAGGCCTTGCTCTTCCAGCCATAAGCCAGGAGTTAAACCTGAGCGGTGAAGTCATCATGAGGGAAAAACCAATGGACAGGGATAAAAGGGCTATTCCTGTCTGTCTCAATCTTCTACCTGGATAGAGGGGACCCAGCATCGAGCTTCAATCCCACCTTTGTGTGCATGCATGTGTGTGTGTGTGTGTTATTTCTGCTCAGCTTTACCCAGGCAGACAACCCCCTGATGTCAGATGACTGAGCACCACTACACAGCAGTTGCTATGGTTACCGGCCAGGTTCTGTGTACAAGGATGCTCATTGTAATTTTTATCTGCTATTCATGCACTGATGGGAGAGTCCCACCGAAATCACTCCCCACCGGCACACACAGTATAAACACAAGCATACTTACAGCAGAAGGAATCACAAAAAAGATTTGGAAAAAAAGCTATTTGCATGCCGTCTACTGCACACGCGGAGAAATGCTACCGCACTTGCATCCGCAAATGTACACATTCCACCCGCGTGATGTCATTCCCACGTTCATTCACCTTAACGCAGCCCTCAACACTACCCATTGTGCCGCCTATTATTAGACTGTGCACATAAGCAAACCACCTGCTGGGCGGAATTATCAACTGCAGCAGAAGTGGCACAAATCACAGTAGGTGATACACTGGGATATCTCCAATGGAAACCCCTTTCTATTTTTTTTTTTTTACCGCAACCACCCTTGTTTGTTTGTCGCTAGCTGTCGCACCCAGTCTCTTCCCATATGCTTGTCTGTGTCTCTCTTGGCACGTCCGTCCCTCTCGCGCACACACCCTGTATACATGGCAGATTGGGAGAGCTCAGTCGGAGACGAGGATGAAAGCGCGAGGGAGCTTGTGTCCGTGCCAGCCGAGCTGTGTGATTGGGGGAGAGCGATGGAGGAGAGGCTCATTTAGCAAACATGACAGCTTCCTTCATGACTCTCAGTCTCCTTCATTGCCATGAAAGGCTCGGTTATTCCCACCAAACACGCAGGAGCCGTCAGATTCCAGCAAACATCCACGATGACACTGTTAGTGTTTCAGTTTGGATCCTGATACCCACTGCTGCTCCATTCAGTCCACAGAGGCACAGTATATTGGCAGATATGACAGATCTGGAAACAATAATGATGCAGGCTAAGCCATAAAGGGAGAACTAGGGAAGGCAGAACAAACATAATATATTCTTATCTACACATACAGAAAACCATATAGGATCTAAACGACCCAGAAAAGCCTGTGTCCGGGTCAGGGTCATTTCACAAGCCCTCACCGTCCACTGTGGAAAACTTGAGTGGGTCCCCAATACTAATCCTACACTGTGAAGTCTTTTCCTAATCCATGCAGCTAAAAGAACAAGGCTCGCAGCTCCAGGCAGCATGCTGCTCATAGCTGACAGTTGGCCGCTCAGCGGAGGTGCGCGGAGGAGGAGGAGGAGGGTCGCAACAGAAACGCTGCAGAGTGATCGGCAGTTTCTAATTGTATTAATGCGGTTTCGCAGGACTTGCATGAATCATCACGCGACAGAAAAGTCAACCGAGCAATGTAAAAACAGGTGGAAAAAAGGTGGCATCGTATTTATGAAATCATCAAATTAGTGCTGTAAGAGTGAAGGGGTGATTCTGGAAGGGGGGGGGGGGGGGAAGCCAAAGAGAAAGGAGTCATTAGGGGACAGGACTCTTATTCACACCAGGAGAAAAGCCACAGCGACAGCCTCGCACTTACTACACAAACACCACATATGCACACCCCTCGCGCTTGACGAATAAATCACCCCCTCGCGTACACACAGGCGCGTGCCTGCACACCCGCACAAATACACAAACACACACACGTCAGTTCAGCTGGCAGAGGCTGGGCAGAGTGAGTTATAGAGTGCTGCACACGGGCCAATGCAGCAGAGAGACGGCCGGACCGACAGTGCCAGAATATCCTGAGGTTCAGCGAGGACTGAGCATCCACAAGCTTTGCAGGGATCAAATTAATTGCGCTACAGTATGTCTCCGATGGGAACTGCATAAAACAGGGCGAGTGAATGTGCACATGACAGAGGATTATACAGTGGATTCATCGAAAACCCAACTCAGGTGTGAAAACTTGACCACGGAAAAACCCAAAACACTGCACCTGTCTTTTGGTCTGTGCAAATGATAAGTGTCCACAAATGTTGCATATACACACACACAAATGTTGCATATATATATATGCATGCAACATTTGTGGACACTTATCATTTGCACAGACCAAATATATATGTGTGTGTGTGTGTGTGTGTGTGTGTGCGTGTGTGTGTGTGTGTAGTGTTTGAGAAACTGTATTTATGTGCATTAGAAAGGAAACACCTACCAGAACTCTGCCAGTGAGCGTCTGAGCAGAGATCATGACACCGGCCCAGTCTTTGACCGAAGTCATCCATCCCACCTCGCTCGCCGGCGCCACCTCCTCCTTCTCATCAGGACCTTTTGGTGTCCTGTCTGCCGCCTGGTTGTTGGCAGGGTTGTTCACCTTCTGAGCCTCCTGGAAGAGGAAATAATAAAGATGTGTTAGGAAATGGAGCGTATGGAATTTAAAACAGGAACGCGGTCCGCTTTGGGGGGAAGGAGACTCCACAGGGAGAACGAGGAGGAAGAAACATGAGGTGGCGTTTAACCGTGAGGCAAGTACAGCATTAGCTTTCGGCAAATTTAGTTTATATGACGGAATATATGATTGTATGCATATCATGAGATCATGCATGTGCACATTCACGACAAGCTACAACCTCTGAGGGAAACTACAACTGCACGATGGCATCCATCTGCTTTATGAAAAATGTGTTAGATCATGACAGAACGGATGCATAGACTCTCTCTCTTGCCATTTTATCCGTATGGCTCCATAAGTTAGTCGTTCCTTAGAGTAGAGAGTAAGACTTCTGTTCTCAATCAGGCCCTTCAACATTCCCACTTGTGTCCGACTGAGTGAGCAGAGTTGCGTGGCAGTTCATTGACATGCTTTGCTTGGCACAGTCGCCGCATGCAGCTGTTCCTCTCCAGCTGTTCATTCGCTCCTGATTTGACACAATCAGGCCCTCGGCTTTCCCGTCCTTATGGCAAAAAAGCGAGAGAGTAGGTTTCCTCGCTGTTCTACAGCCTCACGGGCCACAAAGTCCTGCAATAACATGTGCACACAAAGTAAAAGCTTGGTTATGAGTCTTACACAATAAAACCGCAGCGTTAGACCCGGCAACCACAGTCCATGGAGAATCCCTGGAATTGCATTGGCGTTCCAACACCCTGATGACAGACCACTGAACCATTCCAAGGAACTAGGCTAATATTAGCTTTGGTTGTACATGCAACACTTACGCCATGTTTTACAATGTCTTTACTCACAAACAACCGACAAGTAGCCATCAGAGTAAATGAGTGATTTGTCAGGAAATCTTTTGTTTCCTTCCAGAATCAACATTTTCTATGGGATACGATATAAAAAAGTACTCCTGCAAGTAAGTCAGTGATTTTCCTGACAAATCCTAACGAACCCCTAACCCCAATGAAAGTCTTACAAGCAAAGCTACATTTCAGAGTAAAAAAATTCAAATTAACGAGAATTCAACCACAGTTGAGTCTAATTATTCATTAGACAGTTGGAAATTAATCTTGTGTTCATTGCTTACTTTTCACAAGGGGTGTACACATTTATGCTGACCACTGCATATGACATATACAGGTTAAACTTGCAAACAAGTTCAGTTTGTTTGCAAGTCACATTGCTAAAGTTTACTTGGATGCCACCTGTACTAAAATGCACTAAAATGATTCATTTTTACAGAGTGTTTGTTTCTGCTTTTTACATCTAACACATTTTGTTCCAGAAAATGTGTGAGGTAAAAAAGGAGATGCAGCCAAAGGCCAAGAAACCTCTAGGTGACCAATACATGCCCACACACAACACAACACAACACACAAAAAAACAAAAAACAAACCTGCAACTTGAGTATTTCTGCACTGATATTACAAATGAGCCTGACAGCGTGCTCTGACCATTTCAGGAGGATCGCCTGGTCAAATTGGATTACATTTCATAATGATATGGCATGGACACAGCTGCCATTTTCCTAATTTGATTCAAGCCCCTTAACAATGCCAATAAACTTACCCCAAAAAAGCCTGACTTAGTCATGAGATCATTATCTGCTCCTGCCACTGGGCCTCGTGGTACTTCAGTGGATAATTCAGTTACTTACGCTGTATATAGTCATTAAATAGCTGAGTGTAGGGGGGGTTCACAAACTCTATGGCATCTGTCATGAGTGCGTTTTGAAGTATTCTGTTTTGTCTCTGAAGGGTAGAATCAGCACCTGATTATTACCGACTGCTGACTCATCCTCCAAAGATTTGTTAATTAAATCATAGAGTGCTTATAAGAGACAAGGTCGTTAACCCCTGACCTCAAAGCGTGGGAAAATCAGTGGGCAACAAAAATAAACCGAGAAGACTGAATGACAACAACGAAGCCCCTAAACACCTATTGGCCTAGTTTAGATATATTGGGGCTTGGAGGTGTGTTTGCTTTTGCACATGTTGATTATCTTACACTCAGACAACCTGTTCACTCGTCACGTGCTGCAAATGCTCCACAAGGGGGGGTCCCCATGTACAGGGAGGGCTAAGGTTTCACGATGACTGGCCGTTTGCCTGCTCCACAGCACTCCACGCATGTTGTGGTGGTGTAGTATGAGCCCAGCAGACACTTTTTACCCAGAAGGCCCCTGCATACACACACACAATCGCACACACAACATCACACAATAACAACTGTATGTCACACATGTCACGTCTCCCAGCTGCTATCAGCACATGCACGTAGATGCTACTGTTTTCCCCAGATTTATTTTAGTCACATTAGTCTTTACGCAGGAATTTTGTGGCAACTCCAAGTTTAACATAAAAATGTGTTTCCATTTATTATAAAAGGATTTCAAGAGACAGGTATGAATTTATTTCTTATTTACAAATTCTTTTTTTGAAAAAAAAAATATGTATAGATCTGTGTGGACACCAATTTGATCCGGGATGGAGCTCACACCAAAAATGGAAGCCACACCGTCAGTATCAGTACCGTGTCATTGTGTGTGCATGCAAGCGTGTCTCTGGCGAGGGAGCACACATGAATAATGGATGCGGTCACAAACTGATGGTCGAGCAGATAAGAAGAGACAGTGTAAACAAGGATTTGCTTCTAGTTCATTTGAGAGGCCAGCGGTGGGCCTAGGCCAGGAGAGAGAGGAGCACTGAAGCAGCCTGCCATGGGAGAATCCATCTGCCAGCTATATATACACACCTGTGATGTCAAGCCGAGAGCGAGACAGAGCGCGGGAGTGAGACAGGCACAGGGAGAGGGGGGGGAGAGAGGGTTCAGCAGGAGTCGGTAAGTGTATTTATATCCACGTTCAAATGGGAAAGAAGAACTTTTTCAATAAACACGACAGCAAAGGGAATAATGGTGCAGTATGTAAAGTCCATTGAGCTAATATGTGAACTGGTGCCACAAAAATCAAACTGATTTAACTCTGATTAAGGTGATTTTTTTTTCCCCCGTTTATATATTGTTAATTAAACCTCAGAAATGATCGTTTTACCACAGTAAACAGTTGACGAGAGAACTGAACTCAGAGCAATAAAGCAAATTATGGACAGGTTTTTTTTTAAATGATAAAAGTTGCTCGTGCAGCTACTGTTCGGATTTCTATTAAAACGCCGCATGGAAAACCTTTTTTATAACAAGACAGATGAAGTGTTAATATTAGTGCTGTACCAATTAACAGAGCACACAGGAGACGTCTGGCACTAATGAGAGAAAGAGAGAGAGAGCGAGAGGGGGATGAAACACGGCACAGGAGGGAAGGCAGAGAGGGACTGACGGTAGGAAAAGTGAAGGACAGGGACAAAGAGACGAGCACCGCGGGAGTCAAACAAGGACGGGTCAAACCGGAGACAGGATGACAGAAGAAAACAGCAAGGGGGACATCAGGAGAGACAGGACAGGGACAGAGAGACAAAGATAGTGTAAGACATGGAGATAAACAAGGGGGTGAAGGACAGACATGGAGGCAGACTGGGACTTGAGAGACAGGAAGCAAAGACAAGAGAGAGAGAGACAGAACTATGCCCATGTGACTCCAGCGATCTAAGCGGACTTGGCTTTACCGCAGCTGTTGCTCCGGCTTTCGTCCTCATCGCTGGGGAAAACGCTATTCCAGTGTGGCAGGCTATTTATAGCGCCACCCGGGGAGACGCTAAACTGGCGAACCTCATAACACACTCCGTTCTCCATGTTTGCTATTTTAATGCCGGTACAGTTACCGAGTGTCCCTGGGTTACAGGCCTACACCGGGTCACATCGGAGAGGCACAGGCACCATGAACACACACACACACACACACACACACACACACACACTGAATACAGACAGACAGAGAGAGAGAGAGAGAGAGACAAAGCTGAAGCTGACAGCACCATGTGGATAAAAGCTGTTATTTCTGTGCATAGGTCAAGCCTACTGAACCATATAGAACTAAGGGGGCTAAATGGTACACGCCATAGTGGGGGACATGTGACTGCAGTGATGCATCTATACTACAAAGAAATCCCCAACGTCAACAACACAGCTGTTTCAAATGTCAAACGTACCGACGTATGTATGTATGTGTGCCTGTTATTCTTGTTTTCCCAAATATATATTGAAAAAGATCAAGCAAAGAAATAAGTAAATCAGATATAAAAAGCACGTACCTGGGCTGGTATGTGTTTAATCGAGGGATTACACAGGTACAGCCTGGAATACAATCTGCTCACGCCAGCACTCATCAATGATGAACACAATCTTCTGTGACAACACCAACGTCGTCCACAGGGAGCAGCAGCAGAGTAAAGCTGCACATATGGCGCTGCCGCGTTTGCTGGACGGAAAGTACGAAAACATTTATGAGAAATGTAATGAGACGTAAACCAAATATCCATCATGACGGGTTTGTGTTTGCCAAACAAATTCAGAACCGAGAAAAGAGGGAGGTGAAAGTATCCACACCGGCCAAAGACAACATCACGGTGCCATCGTCGCAACCAGGATACCAGAGCCACCGGAAGCCCGTGGAAAAGTTGTCCACGTCCACAATCACATTAGCCCTGTGCTGCCCCTTTGTGCCAGGCCGATTTCGAGCACTGCACACCAGAGCGGGATCAGATGATTTGTGTACACTGAACTAAACAGATGACATCCACTATGTCAGCAAACAGGAAGACAAACCAAACAATGTAAATTTAGGCTAGAGAGCAAACCCAACTGCACAGGGGGGTGGGAAATCATTTCTCCAAATGGCTGCAGTCCACAAACCCGTTTGTGTCCCAGTGGTGACATCACAACAGCTCCCGGCTACAATGACGTCGTGATATTAAAAAGAATGATGTGAACCCAGTGGTGCGCGCTGCCTATCATGTACATTCCCATCATGTCTGCTCAAAAAAAAAAAGCCATCCTGAATGCAGTGTCTTGTTGATGGATCTCATCTTGTTGATTCGTACCCTCTTCCACTGATACAACATTTCGAGCCCCAGGATAAAAATAGGCATCATGAATGGCTGTAGATTGAAAGGTCATCTGTAACGTCTCCAAGGCGTCATCTTAATGTCAACACATAAAGGATGGCCGCCGGCTTATATGAGGGCACACAAAAAAAAAGGAATGTAGGCTAAACAGTAAAATAACCCAAATGCAAGTTCTTCCATCACAATATTCCTGAAGTAAAAGGTCCGGCTATGGAGCAGAGAAAATGAGGTAACGTGTTGGTGGATCTAGATGCATTTGTTTGGTGGCTAAGAGCTTAAACAGTGGCGAGAACAAACAAACAAAAAAAACCCTGCTGGTTTCACGTCGTTCACAACGCGGCCAAGCAACAAAAGACGCCGCAGCTTTTCCGGCACCTCAAAAATCAATAACATCATTTTCTTAGCCCTCTGCATTACTCTACGAAACAGGATGAAACCACATCACTGGCATTAGCAGCCAACAATCGCCTCATCCCCAATAACACACCCTAACCACGGAGAGAAGCTGTCACTCAGCTCCCGCCTCATCTTTGTTTCGTCTGCGGAGAGATAATTCCCCCTGTAATCATTACGGAAACCAGGCATTAGAGAGATTTATGGCCTCAGACACGCGGGCCATGAAAACAAATAATAAGCCACATAATTACCTTAATGTAGATATAGGAGGGCAAATTTTCCGAATGACAGTGCAGGAGGGAAAAAAAAAGAACTTCAAAAAAAGAACATCATCATTTACTTTCAACATTCCACACACGTGCACATGCTATTACTGGTCATTTAGTTCTTGGCGGGTTTAATTTATTTTTTTTATACAACAATCTAGAGATGGCTTGTTACTATGGTGACACTCACGGGCTCACTTTTTTTATTTTCAATGCAAATGAGGTCTGACTTGAAGGAAAACACTTGTGACTGTGTGTCTGTTAAACAAACCACACAAATCAAATGATCAAAGCAACAACTGGGACAGATATATTTCTCTTATGGAATTCTGACTACTCTATTTGCAGTAAATAAATAGCAACAATGCAAAGTTGTGTTTCTTTAACCAGAGAGGGTTACATAGAATTTTATCCAATCAGAAAGTAGGTGAACTAAAAAAAAAATAATGCACATGCTTGAATGACATCAGCCTTTATCATACTCTAACCATCAGTGGCACAATCACCTGGGGCTAATTTCCACCATTTTGCACAACAGCCCCCTGCACATGTGAAAGAAGAAAAAAACCACACTTCCCGTTTTCCACTACACACAACTGTAACATTCCTCAGTACAACACTGTTGACCTTGAAATGTTCTTGCCGCTTAGAAACACCAACCTGCATCTGTACGGGTGTACCCTGACGGTTGCCTCTATTTATTTTTTTATTTTTTTTATTACTGGCCTACAAGTCTTTCCTTTATTCAAGGGCGCGTCAATTGCGTGCGCGTCCGTTCTTTAGATACAGCACGTTTACGTTGAGGGCGATGATTGATTTCTATTTCTTCTAGGGCTCGATTTGTGTCAGCGTCGCTTATCACAGCCATGAATCAGGGAGGTAATAACGTGCCTCCACACTCGCAGCCTGTCTGGACCCCCTAACCACAGGGCCTGGAGAGAAATGGTCTGGTAGCTCCAATCACAGCTGAACACACCATCACACAGCCAAAAAACAGAGTTTTTTAAAAGGCAACCTGCCTTTTTGACTGCATGTAAGTTTATTATAGGACATTCAGTGAGGTACTCTATAAACAGTAGTATTAATAACAAGTACAATTTTCAACAGCTATTTTCCCCCAGTGTCTGATACTGATTTTTTTCTTTGTACGTTTTAACCCTATTGGCTTTTTTACTGAAATTGGTTTCACATACATATCACGTTAGCATTCAATATATTGTACCACCGAGTCCTGTTTACATTCAGTAAACAGGAAAAGCCATTTCAGTGGATTGCATACATTTCCATTCTCATAAATAAGCTGCATCTGTTTGTTAATGTTGTGCGGACTCGGTGTACGCGGGTAGACTGAACATTAGCAGGAGGATATTAAATGTTACAATCGCTACAATTCACCAGAAAATAGACGATGGACATGTTCATGATCGTTTGGGATCATAATATAAATGCTTCAGGTCACCCACTCATTGCCTTGTAATCCCTCTAAAAGCCCTCTTATCATATGATGTCGCCAATATTCCATATGCTTTAGTATTTAATAAAACAATTTAATTGATGTCGTTTAGTACAGTCGCTGAGATGTTATTTGGAATAGAACTCATATCCCTCTGGAATAGTCCGAGGGGTACATTTTCCATTTAGGTGATACTCATCATCTGTGTAGGAACTGCTATCATATTTTCTATATTTATCTCTAATGGACTATTCTGGAGAGTTCCTGTTAATGAAACGGAAGTATGAGCCGTCCTTTTCCAAAGGTTCATTTTTCCTCAAACTGCACTTTTGCAACAGGAAAAGCTGCAACAACAGTCTTATCAAGGCATCACCTGTCTTATCCCCTGATCCCCTGTTGCCCCCGGAACTGTTTAATGAGCTTTGCAGCTAAATACAGACAGACGGCTAGCTCTCTGTCAATAAGCGTCTCAGAGAACAGGGGCCTATTACCTTCTGCAGAACGGGTCATTTAGGTGTTTTCCAAGAGTGGAAAACAACCAGGACGGCAGCTACGGCTCTAATTGGCTCCCTGCTATCTCACCTGCACTGATCAATGACCCTGCTCTATAAAGGGCAACATACGGACATGACTGGCTGATTCATTTTCTCACCAGCTACTGGCAGGCGGTTTTTAGTTCCAGCTCGAAAGAGGAAATGATTTAAACTCAAAATACGATCAGGGGTTCTTAACCTTTTTGACCTTTGGGGCCCAACTTTTCAAGTACAAAGTGGCCCGGGTCCCATTCAAATAGTAATACTGTAAATATTAATACACCCTTGGTTTGATTTGTATTGTATAACGAAATCAAACAGGCCAGTCACTTCAGACTGTGAGCTACTTTTACCTGCAGCACAAATATATATATATATATATATACATACATATACACACACACATACACAAAGTATACAATGTTGACGTTCACTACCTTACTCTGCTGACTTGCCAGAGTCCTTGCATATTCTGGACAGCAGCAGCTGGTTGCCAGGTTCAAGCAGATCATCAGTCATGGTGGAATGGTATTTGCACTTATCAATAGAAGTGTCACGTGCCCTCATGTTTGGGTGGTGTTTCCTTTGTGAGTCAGTTGCCAAACTCTGCACGAGGGGCCTGGATCTCAGCGCCATGTCTCCAGCCTGTAGTGTCACTGTGGACCACTTCCGGTGGAACAGAGTTGCCATGTCTGACTCGAGGCAAACTCTTTAAACACGTTTGTCAAACGCTGACACGCACACACACGCGCGCGCGCGCACACACACACACACTCACGTCGCCCTCGGCTCTGTGGAGCGCGCGCAGTCAAGTCGCGTCCACTCCTTACGTTGCGTCTCAAGCTCTGACGCTACTTCCTGGTTTCCAAATGCGCGCGGGCGCACAGTGACACGTGATCTATCGCGGACTGATCGCAGCGCAATACGCGGAATGTTGTAACGATCTGCCGGCAATACCTCCGCCATCTACCGGTCGATCGCGATCGACGTTTTGCGCTCCCCTGCTACTATACAGTATAAATTCTTTGTTCCTGTTTTGTTTTTGTTTTACGGCACTCCAGGTGGCGCTCGCGGCCCAAGTGTGGGTCACATGGTTAAGAATCACTGATTGAAACTACCCAAGTAAATCATATGTTTACATATTTTTTTCAGTATTTTTTGTCATTATTATTTTTGTCATTTACTGTTACTCACGATTACATATTTTACATATTACACACACACACACACACACACATATATATAGTATATACCTTTTAGACTTTAATTTTACTTGTATTAGTACACGTTACTTTTATATTCACTGCATCCATTCAATGAAAAGCAACGAGCCTCCATGTTTTCACGGCTACATTCAGTTGAACGCTTTTTTTTTTTTAAAAAACATCCTCCAATCCAAACACCATTATCTCCATTCACAGATGGCTGATCATCAGCCCTGAGCTACAGCTGGACGTAGACCACTATAACCGCACATCCCCTTACTTCATGTTCTCCTTTCCCTCTCCCAGAACCCGCTTCCTTTATCCCACCTATTCATTTTCCCTTCCGTTCCCCTTCAGGTTCTTTTCGCTCTCTCGTCTCTTTTCCACTCCACCAGCTTAAGAGAAGCCTGAGGAGACGGCCCAGATTAGGCCTTCTGCTCCAGAGACGGGTCTTATTACCTTTATCTTAACCTGCTGCAATGATACCCTCAAAACTCTTGCTGATGCCTGCCACTGCGCAAGACTACATTAATTAATTTAGACCAGCCACGTCTTTTATAAGGAACAGCTCCCATGGTTTGATGGTAATTGTAAAAAAAAAAGAAAAAGAAAAGGTGACTAATGGTGAGCGTTTACCAATTTTCTGAGAAAGTTGCATGAATCGTGTTACACAACAAAGAGGTTAACAATGGAAAATGGAAAATGTTCTAATTAAAGGAGGCTGAAAAAATAAAAAAGGCAGTCATCTGAGCCTAATGATTCAGAGACTTGCCCTTGATTTGAGAGAAGCTCAGAGGCGAACGAATGGAAGTGCAAATGATTCTCTAACTCCAGGCTCGTCTAATCCGTTTGCATTTGGATCTCACGCCTCCCACTGGGGAAAACAAACCAGCGTCTTTCATACAGAATTTGCACGTTTGAACCCCGGAGTCAGGAAGAGGAAACGGGGAAGCGGACGCGGCGAGATGTCGTTCCCCGTGCTCGGCTATCAGCCCACAACGAGCCTTTCAGAGGTGTTCCACAGGGAAGGTTGTGTTTCTTCTCGCTGACCCCAAACGCAGAGAACTTTGACCTCCGCTAATAAGATCCATTAAGAGGAGCTGAAGTCCGGATGAAATGTTGCAGCACGTGCGTACACGCGGTCTGGAGCATACAGAGAATCGGTGTGTTGATGGGAAAGGTCACTGCCTTCAGAGGAACGCTGGAGCGTCTTGCACAGCATTAAGCCTCTTTGTGATGTCAAGTGTAAAGTGGGCTGCAGGGGAGGACCGAGGCCTTCTCACTCCGTCTTTCTCTGACTGCGTGTGGCTCAACACTAACGAGTCAGAGGGCGTTTTTCCTTTAAAGTCATGGCGTGAACCATCAAGGGAGGAAATGATCTGCATCCGAGTCCAAACACGTTTATTTGTGTTCAGCTCAGCTGGTTTCCACGGCGAGCTGCCTGTTCTCGTTAGCGGCTGTGCTGTCGTGTTTGGAATAGGGCTGAGGAGCTGACAGGAAAACACTGCGGGATCGCCTGAGGTTGCGAGAGGTATTCCCTGTGATGATGAAGCTGCAATAAGGGGGGTGGGGTTGAGGGGGGGTGGAGGTTGTTTTGGACAGGCAAGGTTGGAGAAAACCACCTCCCCAGAGTCTCCAATTAGACCCTCACAGACTCAGGCCCAGCACAGGCTGCACTATTGAGCCCAAATAAACAACACAATTCAGCACAAAAGTGAAAAGCGTTGTCAGTGTGCATTGGTGAGAGAGAGAGAGAGAGAGAGAGAGAGAGAGAGAGGGAGAGAGGGAGGGAGAGAGGGAGATGGCAGCAGCTTTCATATGATATGATGTGAAGACTGAATCAGCTCTCCTCTACCGTCCACGCAGTGCGCGCTTCATCACTGCAGCACCGCACCAACCCGAGGATTGAGGGTTGACACACACACACACACACACACACACACACACACACACACACACACAGAGTTATGGCTTCTTTTGCATGAGAGGATTTACTTTATGAAATTATACTGTGGCAACAATACAGGGAAGAAGGGAATGAGTGATTCATCGCCAGGCTGCAGACCTCGTCACTTAAACACGGCCACTGTTGTCCTTGCTGATGACAACTAGAATGATGCACATACTTCTAGGCTCTGTTATGATGTGTGAGGACAGGGAAGGGCATTATGAGGCGTATGTATTATATACATGCATACATGCATACAGATGCACGCTGGTACTTGCAAATACCGTTTCCTCTTTTCCATTTTTGTGCAAAGGTTTTTATTGTGAATGACACAACGTGCGTTACGTCATGATGAAGACAGTTTCCGCCTCAGCTGGGATTTGAGATGCTGCAGAGCTGCGAGCCCCCCCCTCACCCCCCCAGTAATCCACTCGTCTCCATGCATTATGCCTGTTGCAGTGGAGCAACCTCCAGCACATGAGCTTCTCCTCAAACGCAGCGGTGAGGAAATCCACATCGCTAATCCCCCGACCTAATGCATTTATTGAACAGGCTCTGGACGGACAGAGCCGGGTTTACTGTAAGAACGTCTTCTTTCTTCTTCACGAGCTAATTGCTGCTGTTAATCAGTAAGAGTTGTCAGTGCCTTTTAGTGCTCAGCGCCCAGCTCATTTGTCAAAATAAAAGCCGCAGCTGCCCGAGGGACTGATCCAAAGGGATGAAGCAACAGGAAAATCTGCGGCTGGGTAACATGAGAAGGAGTCAGGGAGGAACAGGGTGGGGCACAGATGTAGTTGTGTAGATGTATAGATGTAGCAGCTTCAAGTTACAACATACTGTGGAAACATATTACGTCGGTAAATGTATATGTTATTGGAGTATTTATGCACAGACATCTTATATCTTATATATTATATGATTAATATTACAGTTGATTCAGATAAAAACAAATGTGTCATTTTTCATCGACTACTGTTTGGGGGGGGAAAAAACAGTGCGATCATTAATATTATGAATCAATAATAAAGCGAAATATTTCAGGGACAGTGCAAACAAGGCCTTGCGAATTCAATCAATGAAATTTTGACAATGAGGTTGTTTTATTAATGGATTCACTGCTAGCGTAAAAAAATATATATATATTTACAAACGTGTGTGATTTCTGTGCACGCACAGCACTAAAACTCTGTCAGAAAAAAAAGATGCAGTGCGGGTGCAGGTGGCGCAGGCGAGCAGGAGATCACGATGGACAAACGTCGCTCTCATAAGAGCAGCCCATCGCTCACTGCTTGTCGCTTAGCAACAGAGACCTGGCGGGCAGACAGTAGGTGTGTGAGACAGAGTGTGTGGGAGGGGAGGGCTTGGAGGAGGAGGAGGAGGGGGGGGGGGGGGGTGGGGGGGGGGACAGGGGGGGGGGGGGGGGGGGGGGGGGGGGGTGTAGAGAGAGGGACAGGAACAGGGAGAAAAAGACAGCGAGGCAGGCTGAGAGGGAGAGAGTGAGAGGAGATGTGATGGAGGGAGAGATAATAAGGGATTCTGAGGAGTCAAAAAGTGATTGTTCAACAGAAAAGTAGCAGATGTAAACAGTGCTGTTTGGTCCTTTTCCTGGCCTTCATGTTAAATAGAAAAAAAAGACTTTTGACTATATCCACAATGCTCTGATCATCACGGGAAAATAACGACGACAACAACAATAATCATAATAATAATAAATATTAATAATATCACCTTAAAACATAACTGTAAATTGATGTCACACTGAAAACATGCTAATATAGACACGTCAGACCATTATACATGATGTGACAAGTCAGCTGTTGGCCAGATGAAAACATATTGACCAGACTAGATGCTTAAAGGCTTAATCTGGTTTGTGCAAACTCAGAACCCTTACAGAAATGAACGTAACACCACAGCGCTGCATTGCAAAAGTAAAAACCTGACCGATCTGTTGATCAGATTATAATAATCTGGTTAAGGAGCTGACACGACAGCTGCAATAGTCAGAAAACACCTACGATCTTATTATAATCTAACTACAGTGTGCATGTAAACGCACAGTGTGTCGCGTGGACAAACCTGGCCACATTGTTTCACTACCTGCCAGCCAATAATACAAACTGCATCCACATGACCCTGAATGATGCGGTGGGGAAAAAGCGATTCTGGAAAATGAATGAACACTTCAGCCGAGTAAAAGGCCACTTGACAATGTGAAATGGTGTGACATTTAAAGACTTCCAGCCCTGCATGAGCCCATGCATAGCTAACACCTGATCCTTTCTGCAGCCATTCTGACCCTATGTATTAACTGTTGCATGATTTTTTTTTTCCCCCTACTGTTTCAAAGAAAAAGATTGGCTGAAATCAAACACATCAACATTGCGTTAGGGTTAGGGTTAGACAAATTTCTGCATCACACAATTGTGGTCTTTGACTTCCACATGAAAAGGTGCAGCAGTAGGCGGAGGAAGGGCGTTCTAATAATGCAGGTGGCAAAATACCAAAATACCATCACGTTATTTTTAGCTGGGTGGAGGGTTAGGGAGGGGGGAAATAGTCCAAGTGCAACCTTGTGTACACACTCAATCCTTGCAGCCTGAGCTTTACAAGACATGTATATATTCTCCAGCATTGGTATAATGTCACCCAACAGCAGCAGCAGCCAAGTCTCAAGGAAACATCAATGACCCGGACTGAGCTGTCCTACAGAATCCTACTGTTCCTGCGGAGGTTTGAAGTGATCCCACTGGATGGTCACCAGTGGGACTGACCAGTGTAGGCAGAACCTCTGGAGCCACAGCAGAGCCGCCTGCATGCCTCGCATGCCACCTCACTCATTGTTGGGGTCTTCCACTTTTTGATCTCTTAAAACTTTCGGTCGCTCAAAATTCAGCCCTGAGCGTTGGGTGACCTGCCCGGCATTTCCACAGTGATGCATGACAACACTGTGTGCACTATGCGTTAGTCATTTCCTAAACTCACTGTTTGGTTCACATGTTCACATTGATTTGTGGCAAAAGACAAAACAAACAAAACAAAAGTGACTTATTTGGATGAATACAAACCCATTTGAAACGACTTTTTGCACATTTCTGCTACTCAGGCTTAGAAATATGATACAAATATTGCTTATCACCTATACAGTAAAAATGTATAGGTGATATAATATGTAAAGTGTCAGAGTCACATGCAGTTTCTCTGCCTTGTGAAAACGTATCATAATTTGTGGTGCTTTATTTCGGGGGTTTAGTGACGGTGGCCATTTTGACCCGAGGACAACGCGAGGGTTAATGGAATCAGGTTCGATGTCATCAAACCCGTAACTGGAGATATTTCCAATGACTCTGTTTCGAATAGCAAAATGCGTTGAATTTTGAGGCAGGATCTGTCAGTCACAACTGAACCGTTTCAGGTGGCGCTCTCTTTTACCCGCTCGCTGATGGAAAATAACTACAACAGACAGCACTCTAATTCAATCACGTGTGTTGCACTTGCAAGTAAGCTGCCGCCAAATACCTCCCGGGGCTATTTTAAACCCTGTTCAACAATGACGGACCACGACGACTCCAGTCTGCCTGAAAAAACATTATGCACCAGGAAAGAAACCAAACACCCCGAGTCGCTCTCTGTCTAGTATGTGCAAACCTGTATGTGGGTGTGCATGTATGTATGTGCAGTGCAGGAACCATGCCTCTTTATAGCCTAAGTGATCTATGGAGACACACACACACACACACACACACACATTTGCGCTTGTCCTATTTCACACAGAGTATAACAGGCTATCAGAAAGAGCAATGTGAGCATATCAGAATGTAACACTACTGTATACTGAGATCAGTCGTAACAATATATGTCACAAAGTGCATATTTCATTTTCACCTGTGCCGTGTGTGTGTGTGTGTGTGTGTGTGTGTGTGTGTACATACATACATACATACATACATACATACATACATATATATATATATATATATATATATATATATATATCCTGTTTATTTCTCAGTGATGAGAAATAAACAGATTGGTTCTTTCCTTTCTTTCCTAATCAGAGCGCACTCTCTCTCCACACAGATGTTGTTTGCTCTTAAAGCGGGATTAGGGCAAACGGTTTACTGGGCCGATCCAGAGGACAGCATGGATCATATGGTTGTTCCCAGAATGCCCGGGGTGTGAACTCATCAACCTAGTCTCCCCATCAAAAGACCCCTTCTCCTCCTCCTCCTTCTCCTCCTCCTTCTCCTCTGCTCTACAGCCACCAGACAAGAATGACGAGTTATTAATAAAATCAGTATTTACAACTTCTTTTTAATCATCATCATCATCATCCTATGCCTCTGGTTGCAGTGTGAGTACATTTTAAGTAAAAAAAATAAATGATCAGGCTTTGAAACAATACAACAATACACATTGTGGCCATTGGATGAAAATCAATGTAATTGCTTATTGTGAAAAACAACTTGGGGGGATTTTTGTTATTGATTTATGAATATCAGGGTA
Source organism: Trinectes maculatus (assembly GCA_016785345.1). NCBI lineage: Eukaryota > Metazoa > Chordata > Actinopteri > Pleuronectiformes > Achiridae > Trinectes > Trinectes maculatus. Next base: position 42,534 of record JAFBJQ010002180.1, read on the forward strand.
AGGCCTTGCCACCTCCCGCCTAAGTCTCAGTCCCATCAATAATGCAGCCGCAGTATCTGTGTCTAAACAATAAATCAACAACACACTGGCTTCTCCATTATTCATGAAGGATTCCACCTGTAGCATCCCCCCCTGTATTTTATCTGTCCCATAGGAAGCTTTGCAGAAGCTCTGTCCATTATGCCATTAAATGCACTATTTCTTGATGTACTGCAGTGATACAGTGTCCTACCAATGGAGCTAATACACTTTACTGCTGTAGCAGACATTTCCTATATGTAACTGGGACAGGGGAACCGTCTTAATCAATATATGATGTTTCTGTAACAACTTGAATAAGTTTATTAATATTTATTTTATAACGTGAATAAAGAAATACTAAGTCAGAGGACATCAGAAGCAAAAACAACAGTGAATAACACAATAAGACGCAAATAACACAAAATAAAAACGTATACAAACCACTTTTTGAAATAAATAAAATACTAAAATACTAAGACCACAACATGTAACCAAAGGCCTTTTAAAACCATCAGTTTTGTCATTAACGACAGGAAATTTGACTGAATATAAAAAGCCGCTCCAAAGCTTTGCAGCTGCATCCACAAAGACACAACCTCCTTTCACCCACTTAAAAACAACCGTTCTTAAGAGAGCTACAGTGAGAATAATAACACAACTTCTGGTTCGGAGAAGTAACCACTGCAGGGAAGTTAACGCTGCTTTAATTAAGAGTCTCACTGCAGCATTCTGCAGCAGCTCCAGGCGGGACACAGACGACTGGCCAACATCCAGATACAGTGAGTTGCAATAATCGACCCTCGAGGTGATTAACAAGGCCGTAACAGTCTTTATTTCATTAAAATGGTGCCAGCTGAAGAGTCGAGACGTCACATCTCTTTTGTTTGCCTATGTTTTACGGCTTTAGAAGTTGTCATGGAAATGATTCCCCATTCCTGCTGCCCAAATTACGCAATTAGCACAAAAAGATTAATGGTCTTTAAAATCCAAATTTTCCAAAACTAGACTCACCAACTCAAACCTGTCATCACCATCATGGTGCAGGGTCTCTCGTATCACAGTGAAGCTGGCCTTTGACCTTTTTCAAATAAAATATCACTCATTCCTGATTTGACAGAGTTAATTTACCTCTGTTTACGATCTTTAAGTCCTAATGAACATCTGTGGCAACTTTGATTTTCTGAAATCAGTTTCAGAAACATCACAGTTATGAGAAAAGGACAGATTCACAATCTGGCAGTCGACAACTTGGAAGCACAGAAACATGATGTAGTTTTGAGGGGGAAAAAAACTTAAAATCTATTTAAAAAATGTAGTTTCCAGCCATTTTCCGGTTTAAAAATAACTGATATAAACAAGAGCACAGTCTCCCAACATCTTGGAGCTCCAAGCTGTTCTTTGTTTCCTCAGAACAACGAGGAGGACTTAAAACATCCCCGGCAGAAACTGGAATGGGAAAACAACATGAAATCTGCCGGTGAACACTGTTGACACAAAAGCGACCCTCTGGTTGGAAATATTTAAATTTCATGTTTTCTCTCTCTCTCTTTCAAAACCCAAGAGGCAAACTGCGTTTCATAGTATCTGTTGTGCACTTCCAACATATATTTCTTACCTGGTGGGAACAGTGAGTCAGATATTGGAACAAAACATTTCAAATCTAAATGGAAGAACAGATCCACAAATCTAAACAAATCCTAAACTAAACTAAAACACTTTAATGTGCTACAACTTTTCCTGTTACACAATAAATGAACTTTGACCTCTGTGATCCAGAGACCAGGAGGTCACAGACTTCCAGGAGGTGAAAGCGAGGTCAGGCTTTACGGCAGACGGAAGGACACAAGCTGGAGGAATTACACACTGACGCTAGAGGCAAGCGTACAGTCTAATACTGGCAACACACCACGTAAACAGAGGTTACTGTGACATGAACACACCACCACACACACACACACACACACACAAACAAAATGCCACTTTTATGCTTCTAGTGCCCTATAAGGGGTTAAAACTGGCAAACCACCACCTGTGAGGTGTAAATGTCAGACTCCCATTGCTTGTGTGTGTGTGTGTGTGTGTGTGTGTGTGTGTGCGTGTGTGTGTGTGTGTGTGTGTGTGTGTGTGTGTGTGAGCCTGGCCATGAGACAGCAGTAAATCGCATTATGCATTGCCACCTCGATACATCACAGCCACTGCCAGGTCCACTGGCCTCACACTGCTGCTCCAAGTCTCCGCTCTGTATTTCACTACACAGGAAACTCAAGACATAATGGCGATATATTCATAATGTTCAGAAAACGACAATTTCTGTGTTTAAAGTCGCTGCGGTGTAACAAAGCTTTGTGTTAATTCGAAGAAGGGAACATAATGGCGAGACTCTGGAAGGCCGAACAGGGATAAGAAAGATCCTCTTTATCTATTTATAACAGGGAGATGTTATTTCTCCGCTCGTGTGTCTTTGTTCTTATCGCCGAGCATGCATTTTTAAATCACATAAACCTTGTATTTCTCACACCCACGCTCACCCCGTTCGCCAAGAAAGGGTTGCTTTGATGGACAGGGAGCGTGGCGGTGACGGGCGGAGTAATTACAGAGCAGCCATCTTGGCGCGCCGGAGCTAGTGGCCGCAGGAAGAGGAAACGGCAGCGTTGCGACTTGCACAGGTAGGGTTTCACCTGGGAAGTCAGCCCGCCTCTGCTGTGTTCACCGCTCCGTCATGAACACGCATATCATCTCTGACCCCGATCCCCGTTCGAGACGCCGCCTCCGGTCATTCCCAAGTCCCAGAAATAATCAATTTCTTCTGTGGGCAAGGGTCAAGGGGTCAAACAGGGAATGGGCAGATCACCATTAAATAAGGAGAGGGAGACAGCTGACCCCCCCCCACACACACACACACACGCACACTATCTAAATAAAATTGTTCTTCATCACTCCTGTGTGGTTGCATCTAAGTTCTGAGTCTTAATGTAATTTTCTTTTTAACTCGCTGTTAAAACAACTGTGTGGGATCATTCCTTTAACGCCGTGCCCACTGCCTCAAGTCTTCCGACCATTACCGCCTGCAGATGTGTCCGCCCACTCCTCTCAGCAAACCAAAAGAAAAAATGTTTTCATACAAAGTCTCAAAAATGAAGCAAATGATCCCACATGGACATTTTCAATGCAACATGTTCGCAGTTACCCGAGTGTTTAATGAGACACCTTTAGAGAACATGCACTGAAAAGACACATTTTTTAAAAAAAATGTATCTGCTCTGAAAATAATTCAGATTCGCCTGATGCATTCCTATCCATCACACTCACTGAATGTTCTCTCAAAGAATGAACTCTGTCATTTACGAACACTTATCCTCCTAATACTTCCTCTCAGGGTGTCCACCTAAGGGAGATTTACATGAATCGCAACCTTTAATATTATTTTTTTAAAAAGTTATCAACATCTTCATAGTGGAAAAAAGGTGCTTGATTTTGATATAACAGATGTAAAATGTTCAACAACTGATTTTAAAGTACACAACAGCCCACACAACACATACATGTGTATGAGCGGCCTAAGTAAGTCAACCTCTTCCTGAGCTCTCCATGGTGCTGAAAACCTTCTGCAGAACAGCCTCGGCCTGCGGTAACACATGTATAATACATCCTGCCAAAACACAACTGCTGCGTGTCACTGTGACAAATAGATTCCACATCTCAGAGCGGCACAGTTGACAGCAGTGCGCTTTCTGAATATTAGATCTAATCCCCGCCTGCTCCCCTGGTCCACATTAAAATTAAACCGCACATTTCAAAACAGACCACAAACTATCCAGAGGCAGACGGAGTGGGAAGCCTGATTAACAACAGCAAACAAAAGAAAACACAGTAGTGGTGGTGGCTGCCATCGGTAGTGAAACAATATTGCAAACATAGTTTTTATGATACATACATCTTCAGCAGTGTTCTTACATTTATCCTTCTGCATCAAATTTTCACAATGCTGCAATCTATTCTATTTTTGGCCGTACTGTTTCAAATAATCACCATGGCGCCGCAGTTCTGTAACCTGACCTCCGTCCAATTTAGATTACACTGATTCTAATGTGAAAAATTTAAAAAATGGCACCGCAACTGTACGACAATATGAAAATCACATCAACAGATGGATCCGGTGCTGTAGCCCATACAGAAACAGGATGCTTAAATGCTGGCAGTAAACAGTAATATACAACTTTCGGTGAGATCAACACTAAAAGGACATTATGCACCTGTGTTGTTTACCCACAATGGATGTGACATCTACTATATAATAAAGAACGAGGCATTTAAAGATTGAAATTTCAATTTGTTAAAGCGGTCTCAGTAGTGTCTCACAGTTACTGACAAGTAAAAGCATTTCTCAAACACATCGGCTCATGCCGTGTCAGAGTGCAGACTGGCAACTCGACATTATCATCCATCTTTAATGAGGCATTTAGCGCATGAACCCCTGCACCATGTGCATCAGCTGTACATGATGTCCACGCCCGCCGTCATTTGGGGCTCAACATCAAACGCATCATCTTACAGAGCTCGTGTCACCCTGAAATTGGTCTGCCTCACTTGGCTCGTGTCTAGACACGTTTCACAGGCCTCAGAGCCAATGGCGAGCAGCAGACAGAATCTGAGAGAGACAGGACCTTCTGGGATTTCACTTTTGCAAGCATCAAGTAAGAGCGTAATTGACAGCTGGGTCTGTTCATTCTCCGTAGCCACTCTGGAAAATGTCAGGAGAAGTCAAGAGGTGAGATCATTTGCGCAGCAGGTCCGCTCACTTACGCTGGACAGAGTTCAACTTGTAGCTTGTCCCGCGCTGTCAGTCACGTTTGCGTTAGAAGCTTTTGATTCGCCGAGCGTCTGGTACTCGCTTAACTAATAGGCACTGACTGGGATGCTGGCAAAAGGTGTGCAGACTTAGCACTGTAGCATGGTAACAGCAAAGACACATTGCTGGCACGCGGGGAGAAACCCGAGCCTGCTGTTAGCCTGCAAACAGAATGACAATTTGCATATTAGCCCACCCCCACTGGAGGTTAACTGAGGATGCTATGAGAACATTGGCTGTGCTGGTGGTAGTGATGTTTAACACTGTGAAAGCTCTGCTTGTATCTTCACCCACATGGTCGACCTCAGAGACCTGTGTGTGCGCACGCGAGATGCAAAGAGAAAGAGCTGATCTCTTAACAGGAAGCAAGAAAACACTGTCTGCTGAAATCTTTGAAGGTCACTGCAGTGTCCTCTACACACACACACACACACACACACACCCCTCCCCTGAGTCTCCATCCCTGTCTCTGTGCATGAGCGCACACAGCTCCGAGCACCAATTATTATGTTAACTGCATTGTGATGTCCACATATGAATGCTCCACGGGCTTCCCTGATTCCTGAGGGCGGGTGGTGTGCTCGGAGGATGGGAGTGAAAATGAGGGGGAGAGCAGGAAATGGCTGGCTGTGGCTGACAGGAGGCTCGGCACGTGTTGGCGTCTTAGTCCACGGAACTGCGCGGAGCGATGTTTTAATGCTGTTTTACAACACTTCGATCATCAAAATACGATCATCTGAAAACAGTTCAGTGTGTACAATGGTGCGAGAAACGTTGAACGTGCCGATCGGTTCCATCAGCCTACGATTCCTCTGGCGTACAAAAACACATTGTGCAGATCTTAAAATAACATAAGTACATTCGAATTTCTCTGACCTGGCTATAGAGCACACAACCTTTATACACACACACACACACACACAGTGAGTGCACACACAGAGACTGGTGTTAAGCTGTTTAAGGACAACAACAGCTGAGGGAGAAAGCCAGTAGACTGGAAACCATAAGACACGATCTCGCTGGCTAGCCAGGCACTAGCCGCCTATCTCCCTCCCTCAGGCCCCTCCATGCCAGCTTAGCCTCGCCGGTTTAAACCAGCCTGGTTCTTCGCTGCCACTTTGACTGGGCGAGTATCAGGTGGCTTAGACCTTATCACACATTTCCAGTGTTGGGAATGCCAGTCTTGCCCCTTTGTGGAGCCAGGTACACCCTTCCCCTCTAACCCTTGACCCCTGAATACTTCCAAGGGAATGGACGTCCTTTTAATAGTCCAGCGTCTGGTCAAAGTAGATATAACGGCACGGTTTGGTACGAGGGGGTGGACCTCTGTGTCTGCCTCATGGTATACATAGTCTGGCTTGATATATGGCCTCTCCTTGTCTGTGGATTAACATACATCAGCAAGGCACACTGGGGTTGACCCTAGATGGCCATCGAATCAGGCCGGGAGAATTAGGGATTAGGGCCCAGAAAAGGGAGGATTCCCATAGAAGAATAACTCATGAGTCACACGTTCCACATCAGAGACACACAAGACACAAGACAACAGAACCGGTTTGGTAATGATAATATACTCTGTGGTTGCTATATATATATATATATATATATATATATATATTTATATGATGTCTCTGTATCTGTATTTAAATTAAAGGAGATCATTATCTCACTCAGAGGAAAGAGTCCAATAAAAAAACTAATAATCATATACACCGCTACTGTTTTTCCGTTGAGTGCAATCAGCACTCTGGGACTCTGTTATGAGCATTTTTATTTTCACAAATTATTTACTCGTTAAACAAAGTATCCCACCCACGGCCTGGGCCAATGTTCGTGAGGGTGACAGCTGATGGCAGGATGTGAGCTCTGTGTCGCGTTGATGAGTACAGGGGGAAAAAAAAAAACACAGGATCACGGCGAACACAGATCCAATCGCTGAGGTGGGCCCCGAACACAGGTATGATTAAGCACTCTGAAGTGAAAGCCGGCCCATAGAGCATAAAAATCAATGGCAGTCATCAATCAGGGAAATGCACTGTAACTATTTCAAGCCTGTCGTGTCGTCAGATGGACGATCATTAGATTGTTGTTGTTGTTTGTTTGTTTTAGTGGGCGGAAAGAACTAATTCAAAGAAAGGTGATTTATACCTGCACCTTTAAAACAGGAAGCCATTAAATGTGGCGTGATAATACATTGGCTCCATCATGAGCCTTGTATCTACAGACTGTCCGGGGCGACGGAAAACGGCACCCGATTATGTCCTCGCCTCACCTCCCCCCATCAAAACACATCACATCAATCTCAAGTCAGACGGGACTAAAGTTCAATGATCCCATTATTGCCACGGCGACACGTGTCCCCAGTACGAGCAGCAAACAAACACAAGAACCCACATTAGCTAAACGCAAACGATCTTGAATAAAAAGGTGAAGGACCGGTCGTGAAATGTTAATGGATGAGGGGGAGGCTGAAGGTTTTCAGCACAGTAGTTGCATCAAGCTGTTGTGCTGAGGAAAGGTGGGAGGTGTTTTTTTTATTCCTCATTTAGTATAAATCTCAGCAAAACGCACAGATAAACTGTGTAGCTTGGTGTTTGGACTGAAATGATAGTCTTTACTTTTCTATTCACCTTTTTGCTTTTAACAAAATGACTTGAATAATTGATTTTTTTCTTTTAATATAACTGGGAATTAAAGTTTTGTGGAATGGTCCTGCAAAATGAACTTTTCAAATCAAAATTTGACCTTTTTTTTGGCTTTTACATAAAAAATAACAACAAATAACAAATGAAAACAAACTGTGTCGATTTACTGTAACTGCAACGCGGGATCACTGGGTTTGTGACAAGCTGATGTCAGATAGTCAAAATAAACATTGACCTTTGGTTCAGAGCAGTCCGACAGTCGAAATCACATTCTGATCACATTTAATGTGAACAACTGATATTTGTACTGTTCACCTATAGAGGCTGCGTACTCCCGGACTTATTCCCTCCAGGGGGCGACGGTGCCAGTCGCGTTCGAAAGGGGACTGTCAGAAACACAAAGTTTCCTCCGCTTCACCGTCACCGAGCGTCTTTGCCTCGGTAAGACCCACCCCTCCATTTACGATCTACAAAAAGAGAGCGAAATGACGCGGCTCCTCCACACAGTGCTGAGAACTGGTGTTCGCAGTTACAAACGTGGCTGATGTGTGGCTTTAAAATTGCATTTGAGCGCTTTAAAACACCCAACAGACAAACGAGCATATAAATTTTAGCGTTACTAGCACGGTGTTAGGAAACTCCGTACAGGTTTCTTTTCAGTTTATAACTTAGCACTGCTTTTTTTTTCTTTTTGGACGACACAGTAGCACATTATTTTGTCGTTCCCGGTGCAACTGTCTTGTTTTAGATAGATACAAGTAAAATGGTGATTATCCCTGATCCTGTCGGACTCTGACTCCCGTTTGCATCGATCGCCTTCGCAGTAAAAATGTCAGAGCGATACGGGTTGGCTCCAGGCCCTGTCAGGAGTACCGACTCCAAAGGCGCACAAAACGCACTGCACACTTTTCTTCGCGGCCTAACGGAGGGTCACAATTTCCTCTGTGACCTTCAACCTCTCCAACTGAATCCATTCAAAAAGAATCAGGGCGCAGCTGTGTGTCGAAGAGGACTCGACGCAATGCAACAACCCGCTCCCTAACCCTTCATCACCTTCACACCCCCTGTTTAAAACTTCCCCCTGTGTCTCTCTCAGAGTTTCCACCTCTGGTTCCTTGTCCATGATTCCAGTTTCCGAGTACTGACAGAGAAGGCCCGCCACCACCACGCCAGCTATGAATCCTGTTTCTAACACATGCCAACCTAGCTGGCTGCACGAGTCAGCTGAACGCGGATCCGGTTTCCCCCCTTCTTAATACTCCTAACAAGCCTCTTGCCTCTGCGGCCAAGTGTCAAGTCCACCAAAGTCACCTAACGGGAGGGCTCTGCCTTCCACAACACAACACAACAACAACAACAGCACAGCAACGCAGAGAGCCACACACATGCTTTCACGTCTAACGCTGCTCATCATTTCCAAGGCACGTGATGTTTTCACCAGCGGGCTCAAGACCGATGCCTCATTATGTTTTCATGGTTTGTTTTCATAAGCCGCCAAGCGAGAAGGTGAGAAATAAGAAGGATGTCATGGTGGTTTGGCGCCAAGAGATAACAGTTAACAAGTAATAGCCTGGATAACATACCGGGCAGACACAAAATGTCCACATAGTTCCATTTGAAGGAACCAAGTTGTAATCAATAGAATCGCACGTTACGCTTATTTGCAAAAGTCTGTGTTCGGACAACAGAAAAAAAAAATCTGAATTTTCACCTGGTGCTACGTCGATGTCTGTGCAAACATATAACCAACAAGAGACAGCAAGATAAAGTTACACAGACAGACTTTACTGCAGCGACATCAAGAACCAGGAAGTTCCCATTCCTTTTCCTTCCCTCTCACCACTGTCACTCAACCATCCTTTCATCACCACGTGTAATAATAAAGACAAAACTCCAGGATGTCACGTCTATTTTTTTCCCTTTTGTCAGTCAAGGCAGGCGCCGTGAAACATTTGCACACGCTCAGCGGCCGTTACCTTCAACTGACCCTCTGTTCAGCCAGGGGGGCCACATGCACTACACACACACACACACACAGAAGTGTGTGAGTCACGCATGAAGCAGGCTTTAACACTCCTGTGAATCAGCCGTGATTCATCCTGAACGCAGGCCACCCGGAGCAAAGTGATTCCTACATCTTCTACATCAGTCGAGCAGAAAGACAAAAACGACGCGTCCATTGGCCTCACACTGCAGAGCCGCCGGAGCTCTGCACGCGAGGCCCCCAGTGGACGCTACTGGGTTTCACTGGGGGAATGTGCAGGATCATGTGTGTGTGGTTACATGAACCGAGTGTGTACGGCCCCTGAAATGTTTACTTTCTCCCAAGAAGCTATGAGGTGGCGTGGAGCTAGGATACTATGAAGCAATATGCTGAGTAGGACGGAATTCATATGTGTCGTTACCCCCCCACCCCACCCCCTCATCCAAAAGGTGTAAGACAAGCGAAAACATCATCTGCAGGGGACACATTCAATCTGAAGCCACTGCAATGGGCCCTTGATGGGTTTTGTGGGAAGCCAGCCAAAAAAAGGAGGGGGGGGGCAGGAACGCACTACACACACACACACACACACACAGAAGTGTGTGAGTCACGCATGAAGCAGGCTTTAACACTCCTGTGAATCAGCCGTGATTCATCCTGAACGCAGGCCACCCGGAGCAAAGTGATTCCTACATCTTCTACATCAGTCGAGCAGAAAGACAAAAACGACGCGTCCATTGGCCTCACACTGCAGAGCCGCCGGAGCTCTGCACGCGAGGCCCCCAGTGGACGCTACTGGGTTTCACTGGGGGAATGTGCAGGATCATGTGTGTGTGGTTACATGAACCGAGTGTGTACGGCCCCTGAAATGTTTACTTTCTCCCAAGAAGCTATGAGGTGGCGTGGAGCTAGGATACTATGAAGCAATATGCTGAGTAGGACGGAATTCATATGTGTCATTACCCCCCCCCCCCCTCATCCAAAAGGTGTAAGACAAGCGAAAACATCATCTGCAGGGGACACATTCAATCTGAAGCCACTGCAATGGGCCCTTGATGGGTTTTGTGGGAAGCCAGCCAAAAAAAGGAGAGGGGGGGCAGGAACACCCCCCCCCCCCATGATATGCATGTGAGTACATTTAATTATCTACATGTAGAAAGCGTGACGGTAGAGGTGGCAGCCATACCTTGTTTTTGATGTTGCAATGGCAACACACAGTCCACAGGTATTTGAGGGTCCTCCACAGCAGGATGATGAAGAGGCCCCCAAAGAACGTCACCATGGAGGAGGCGAGGAATGCCCACCACATGCGCTGCCCGTTATTGTCGCAGGGCACCTCGGACGAGAACGGGATGACCACGTCTACCATCTTGGATATGAGGATCGACGAGTCCGGGTCTATGTTATTGTTATTGATACTGCTTGTCCTCATAGAGCTGTCGCTGCCATGGGGGACGGTGCCATCCGCTTCGGCTAGCATGGAGGAGCCGTGGAGAGCCTGTGCCAGCGTCCCCAGCCCCACTCACCAGCCATACCGCCTGGAAAAACACCCAGTCGCTGTAGATCGAGTTCCTCCAGCAGCGCGCGGACTCTCTGTCACTCTTCACGCAGCCTATGAATTGTTTATTGGCGGCGCGGGCGGAGCAGCGGGTCGGTGGCCCCTGGAGAGAGGCATTTAAATCCGCAGCAAACCACGAACCCCGACGCGCTCCTCACGCGGCTGGATCAGCCATGGAGGCTGCCGCTCGTGCGTCTGGATCCCGGCGAACGCGACGCCAGTGCGGGGAGGGGGGGTGTGGAGAGGAGGGGGGTGGTGGGGGTAAAAACAAACAAATAAAAAAAACCAAAACAATAAAGTGTCACAGCGTGTCCTCGGCGCGGTGACCTCTCTCTCTCTCTCTCTCTCTCTCTCTCCCTAGCCGTCTTCCATTCAGGGCTCGTGCCGAGCAGGAGTCGATGTCGCTCTCTTCACGCGTCAAACGGCGACTCGATCCCAAAAAGACAAACAAACAAACAAACAAACAAACAAATAAAAACAACCCCGTCACACAAACACGTCTGATGCAGTTTAACTCTGACACCGCTCGGTGGAGACTACATGTTCCTGTCGCGCGCGTCCGAGTGGTCGCGTTTGCGTCAGAGGCGCAGGCGCTCGCGCGGATGGCGCTGTCTCCATTGGGTGCCCTGCAGCCGTGTGGCACGGAGCTGTCGGCGGAGCGGAGAGCGCCTCCTGTCAGAGAGAGAGGGGAGGGGGGGGGGGGCTGTTACAGGTAGGAGGGCGGGGCGAGGCGCTAAGAATAAAGATGGACAGGGGGCAGCAGCGGCGACGTTTCTCCCGAGTGCGCACGCGACGCTGTTGCTCGCGCGTATACAGGAGGAGGAAGGAGGCAACAATTGCGCCTTTGCGTCTGTCAACGCGCGCGCCTGTGACGCACGTCGCAAACACGCACGGCGAGGCGGCTGCAATCGATCACATATATATACATACATACATACATATAGCACACACACACATACAGGGAATGTGCATCCTTCTCGATCAATTACTGTAATACGCTCACACTTTTAGCTGACGTATGCGGTCAGGAACAGGTGTGGATTGGTGATGACGTGACGCATGACCTGCAGTAGTTTATGGCTGCACACAGGATGCCCCACCCCCCCCCCCCCCCCCCCCCCCCCCCCCACCCCCCAACAGGGAACCAGCCACACCAATGGGATATGAGGAAACAGCTGGCTCGGGGCCCTGAATAACCACTGACCCCTGAGCACCACACCAGGCAGGTGCACACATGGCACCTGTGTCACAGGGCTCCAGACATCTTGGGGATGGCAGGCATCTATGAACTATCTGGCCTTTAATTAGGCCACAATTTCATTTCAAGAGTCTGCAACACAATTGTCAAAAAAATATCAGCAAGTGTGACGTCAGGTCTTCTTTTTTTTCCAGGGAAACCCAACAGGTTCTCGCACAAAGTGTGGGATCACGACACCTGATCTCATTTTGAACGTTGACTGTGGAGAAGATACGTGATATGTGGTCTGTGATGGTAATTTATTGTCTGGGAAATATTAGTGCTCCCACAGGAATAGCTGCTGTAACAGTATCTTCTAACCTGGCGGCAGGGCGAGCTGTAAAACATGGCTCATACAGAACTTCAGAGATGTAGATGTCTGTGTGGCGGTTATGACATCACATGAGTCAGTGAACACGCCAATACGGTCAACCATCAGCTCCCAGTACTGTTTACACTCATACGTCTGATTTGATGCCATTGACAGCGTGTGTTCAGGTGGCCTGATACAGGTGCATCTCAATGAATTATAATCATTAAATTAACTTAAATCATTTAAATTAATATTTACTCAAAAATCAGTTAATTTATTTCAGGATAACCAAAAATTCTGTAATCTGAGAAAATGTTAATATTAAACAAAGGGACTTTCTAAAAGATTAAAAATGACCAAAGCCTCACAGTGATGAAATGTCTTATTAAACAAGTTTAATAAGACAAGTTGGGACCAACAATGTTTATTGTCGTTATGTAAGTAATTTATGTTGCATGTACTGTAACAGCAACAATAAGCTCCCAGAGAGTTCATAGAGAGTCAGGGCATCAGCTGTGTATGCTCCACACGCGTCTATATGATGACAGCACAAGGAGGCTTGAATCAATCGTGCCCCATAAGACCAGCTGCTGGGTGACGGGTTCCTGTGGGGCAGCAGAACTTTGGCCAGAGGGTGCAGACAGATGAGGAGATTAACGCTGGTCAGGTGGTAATCCCACAGGACCTTGGGAGATGCTGGAGTTAACATGCTGGAGAACGGGGTGAATTCATCTCATCGCGCAAAGAGCTGGAAACACGACAAGATTTTTTTTTTTTTTTTTTGACGTGAGCTGGGAAAGGCCACGGCTCGCCACAGTGGACTACAAAGGTCCTTCGCTGTCAGACTTGAGACTTCTCAAGTTCAGTTGAGCTGTCAGCAGCTGTCTTGAAACAGACACCCCAGCAGGAGGGCTGGAGACCCTACCCCTTTCTAAATTAGGCAAGAGGAGACTTGTAGGACACGAAGAATTTGGGACGCGACATAGCAAACCCGCAGCTACAGTATATCAGATATGGTGTGAAGTCATTAGTGGAGAAAACCACGAGCGAGCGACGTTCCCTGGGAAAGATGAAGTCACATGAATCAAAAAAAACAAACAAACAAAAAACATTGTACAACTGAGTTCCTGACACTTTGAGGCAGCATTGGATTTTTCTGTGACTATAAGTCATTCACTGTGACATCATCGGATTGAGGACCATGTGACCCCGTGGACGTGGAGCTCGAAGGGAATGGCCTTGAGCTGGAGGAACTCAACCAACCAACAAGAACTGCTGCAGCTACAGGCGGTCCGATAGCGTGGAAAGAAACTAATAGGATGCTAGAATATTTTTCTTTGAGTGTAGATCCTTTACATTTTAATCATTTTTATAAAAGTGGACCTATATTTACTTAATAGAGTAAGTAAGTGCAGTTCTTACACTTTATCATAGATATCAAAATAATATATTTGAATGGTCCCAAATCTAATAAAAAAAGACCATATTTAATGATTTCAAGATAATAAACAAATCTATAACATTCTTATAAAAACGTGATTATAGGATGTGGTCTGGAACACATTGGCCTGTCACCATCTCAGTACAGTACATGATGTGCGACAGCCAGCATCTTATAGAGAACAGTATACAGCTACTTCTTCAAGGTCAAATCAAGGCCACATCTTCATCGCTCTCTCTCTGTCTAAGACTGAGGCTGATAATGTCACGTTGTGTTACCGCAGAGCAGAAATTGATGGCCATTTTGTCTGACACTGTCTCCATCTGCTGCCGCTTTCAGCAAAACATATCCTCTTTATTCGTCACTCACTCGTCACACGGACACACATTTCACCAAGACGTTCGCAGAAACTCCAAAAACTACAAAAAATTCAGAGTTAAGTCAAAGATGTGATACAGAAAATGAGTTTTATTCTCATGTTAATGTCTCAACATACAAATCACATTCTTCCTATTTAAAAGAAAAGTTCAATCAGTACCTGGCGCCTAGATTCTTCCTATAAATACAACCATCGCATGTTGTATCCCACTCGCTCTAGAACATTTGCTATCTACTCAGAAAAATAGTAACATTACAGTTTGCTTCTGCTTACTCTTTTAGCCCGAGAGTCAAACCTGTGGACTAGTTTTCCTTTGAAAAACTGTGCAAGAATAGATCCCTTTTTTCATAATTCAAATAAGGAGTGATCCTTTTTCTCCCTAAGAAAGAATAAAAAGGCCATAAATGAAATGTAAGGAACTTATGTGATACATAAAAAGTGAATTAGTTACAGTAGAAATTATAGTACCTATTCATTGTCTACTAAAAACCTATAGGAGCAGTTTAATGTTTTAAGGTTCACAGATTAACAAGTGCAAAACAGATATAAAAACAGATAAAGTTGCCTCAGTGGATTTTGGCACAATAAGATATAGGGTATGGTTCTGAGGGCTGAATATTTCTGTCCATATTTTTTTGCCTCCTGAATAGAAACTTTTAATTAAATAAGAATGAAAAGCCACTAACATTAAAAACGGATCAGATGATATAACCCTGCACGTTTTGCTTCATAGTGTCTGTTATGATGAGTACATAGATAAGTGACTGACAACCAACAACAAAAAAATTAAAAAAAAACAAAATGAAAAAATAAATAAAAACATGCTAATACCTGCTAAGACAAGACTTGACTGCCAAACGTTCCTAGGCAAATAACCTAGTGAAAATACAGGTAATATATTTATATATTTATATATATATGTATATTGATATATGTTGTATGTGTCTTTCAGATGTATCTGCATATTGTATGTTATACTCTATATTGTTGTTAAATATATGTTAAAGAGATAAAATGATAGTTACACAGTGGTCTGTCTAGCCCTGGAGTGCATTCTAATGAGTTAACCCGTTGGCCGCCACTTGGGCCGGCCCTCAAATCTTCACCATTGTCGTGCACTGTTCTGGTCTCAACTCAGCCCCTAGATCATCCAGTCCATGTTGGGTGAAATGATACACTGGTTGGTGAAGAGAAACTCATAGAAACTGTTCGTGCTAATGTGACCAGGGGCTGGTTTCCGATCAGACATCATCTCCAAAGGCACTTCCGAAAGGCCCATAAACTGCTGACACGCTTGGCTACTATAGAAACACAATGCATAGAGCAAACATCGATGTGTTTTCAGTTTTCATGGCCGTTACTGCTGGCAGTGAGGTTCAGTAAGAACGCAGCTACATATGTCAAGAGGTCTGATGCTTTTGCACTTTGATCACCACAAGGAATGTGATGTCTGATCCTGGCATTCCATTTCTATAGCATCATACTCCCACTAACAAACCACCATGCTTCAACTCAACGGAAATTGTCATTACAATTTTGAACAACAGTCTCAAAGCTGTTTCCTCTCTCTCACACACTCTCACTCACACACACACACACACACACAAACAAACAATTAGTTGTCAGTCATTGTCAAATGGGTGCATATTTGTAGGGAAACCACAAATGTCATTTGCTACACAAGCGGTACAACGGGGGTTGCTGAACTTCATTAGTGTTGAGGTTTGTGTTCACAAGGGAAGGGACACGCATTCAAGCAAATATTACACATTAATAGTCCGACTCATCTTTGACTGTAAACGGTTGCTTACAATGCAGCATTACAAATACACCACCAGAAACCCTAAGGGAAGACTCAATGAACTTTAACGTCACAATCCAGTGCTACTAGCCTGCTCCGGAGTACATCAGAAAAAAAGGAGGCTCTGATCGTAAATCATAACGAAAGCAAAAAACAAAAAGAACAAACAATAATTTACATAACTAGCTCACTGTAGGGTACCTGTTGGAGTGTGAAGGAGTTAATTAGTGTTTGGGGAATGAAGATGAAAGCCACAGCTTGCTGTAGTGGCAGCCAGTGTCCTCTAGGGGCAGCCAAGTGGAGTCCACAGGACTTTACTTTGTTCTTGATCAACTATAGTCATGATCTGAGTGCAAATGTAAGGGAGGGAGCCGCCTTGGACAATACCTGCAAAGACGAGTTGATGCTTTAATAAAGAAGAAGAAGGGGACACACGTAGGCTGGTGTTAATTTCTTTAGATGTTTTCATTTCATACAAACCTGTGAAGAATTTGCTATATTCCTGCTCTATCTTCTGTGCGTTTTCAAATTGCTCCTTGGAATGTTTCTGAGATACTTTGTCCCGCAGATAAACCGGATCTTTCTGCTCCCTGTGACAAAAACAGACTGTAATTTAGATCGGACCTTTGGCATTATGAGTCCAACATCACTGACCACTCATCTTTCATACATTTACATCGTAGATGTTCAATAATCGAATATACTTAAAACCGATTCAGAACGCATCAAACAAATACACTAACATCCACATACTTCCAGCACTCCAGAGTTCACTCGTCAAGGATTCTGTGTGTTACTTTGTGTGGTTCAAAAAAACCAACAATGAATGGAGGCCATTTGTGTAATTAAAAAGGTTACAACTTACTTAATCTGCTTGGCGTTTTTGTAGCGGATGAAGACAACGATTGGATAAATGTGAACACTGTGGAGCCTTTCAATGGCGTGTGGGGCAATGTCAAGCAAACAGTGACAACCCTGCATTCAAAACATGACAACAAAAATGAGAAATCAAGACAAGTTCATTTACTGCGCTCCATTATCGGGCCTGATGACAAATAAGATTTATGAGGAGGAATCTTGCTTCTCACTGAGCAGCATCTAAGATTACAGCACATTGTTATCATCTCTTATCTTTACAAAAGGCACAGATTAAATGATGACATAGTGCAATTAATCGCTCCTGATAAAATCTAATGAAAATAAGATAACCACCAAACTAATACCTTATCTGTTATTTCCTTTATAGAGGCAACAGTGGTCACATCAAAATGGCCACTCCTGCGCTTGTAGTCGATGAAGAGGCAATCTTTGACGCCACGCTCAATTGCTTGCTGTGAGGCCTTCATCAACTCTGCAGACAGATAAAATAAGAGATGACCATTATCAACATGAAAGCATCATAGAATCGCACTGAGAATGATCAAACAGAAATTAAAGCTGTGGTGGCTTCCTTTAGTCCTCTGATTTGTAGGACTGATTCAAAATTGATGAAGTGAACTCACCTAGTACACATCTGCAGAACTTCCCAGGAGACTCTTTGACCAGCATCTCTTTGACAGGGTCAGTGAGCGGACCAAGGACAAGCACCGGCCGGGGAGACGTGCACTCGACCTTTTGGACTCGCTGGTACGCCAAGCTCACGCAGTCTGACGTAAAGAACAGCCAGGTCAATCGAAATGTATTTTCCATCATAGAATTTTGATTTCCTTTCATTCTTAATCCAACGCATATAAAAAAATGATTTTACCATCGAGGAAGGGGATGGAGTCTGTGCTGATGGTGTCCAGGGCCACCATCTCTTTGCTGTCTTTGGAGCTGCTGCGTTTGTGTTTCTGTTTCCTTCTGAAGAACGATCTGCGGGCGGCTGCAGACAGAGACTTACTGGAGTCTTCCTTCATTTCTGTCACACTGTGTCTGCGGTAGAACTCTTGGTCCATCCTAACAACACACATTGGCAAAAACAGATTTTACAGAAGAGGACGTGCACAGAAAATGCTGCGAGTGCATCACTGTGCGTAAAAGTAGGGATTGTGTTTCTATTCTAAGGATCGTTGAAACACATAGAGACAGTGGAAGAAGACAACACTGTTTTGCAATATATACAAAAGCACACACACACACAAAACATTTGAAAGAGAAGTGACATGACTATGACTCCTACATAGATGTGGTATGGCACCGATTGTTGTCACAGCTGTTGCAAAGTGTCCAGGAGCTCAATAACGTATGTGTGTAAGCGTGCATTGCATTCTCCACCCACATGTACTTGCTGGGGATCTGCCCCCTCTGGATCTGCTGTGCGTTCTCATCAAGCTGCCAGGCCATCCAGATCCCGAAGCTGCCCTTTGGTAAAGACTCGTCCACGTACAGGATGTCATCCTTCTTAAAAGTGAGGTCCCCCTCGGCCTCCCCGACCCGCTCGTAAAGTGCTCTGTTTGGGGGGAGAGAATAGAAGAAGATAAATGAGGACTACGGTGGCACACGGGAGCAAAGGAAGTTGATTCAGAGAGATCGGAGGTGAGGCGTGAGAAGTACAAGATAAAGAGTAAGAGATAAAAAAAAAGAGATAGTAATAAAGGAAGTGAAAAGGGAGTTTATCTATCGACAGTATAGGCCTTGTTTGCCTCCTGTTGGAGCCTCATAAGTCACTGTGCAGCAGCCTATCAGTGACAGGCCAGCAGGCGCAGTGTATTTACTGCAGATGACATCACGAGCCCACTTGCCTATATGACAAGTGACTGCGGCAGCTGCGGCAACGCGCCCAGACAGACGCCCAACAATAAAAACGTGACTATTTTTGTGCTTCGTTTTCCATCCATATACAATGTATTTCTGATGACCTGGGAAAACACCAAGCAGTAAAATGAATACGATGTTGATTCAGGTCTACAGTGAGTATAGGGAGATTAGGGAACCTAAATTTGTGGTGTGATGGAACATAAGGGCTTGGATGAGAAAGATTCCATCTTGTCCATGCAGCACTTCAGTGATGGTTTTATATAAAGCAGCATGGACATAGAGAGATAAGAGACAAGGCTGCTCGAGGAAAATTGGTGTGTTTTGTTTTTTGCAAAGCTGTAAGACATGTAATACCAATGTGCGCATATATGTAGTTTAAACGTACCTAATGTAAAAGCCATCTCCTGGAACATCTTTGAGGATGCTGAAGTCGTCCGGCCGATGCTGCACCTTCAGCGAGACCACCTCTGCAGGTTTCAGCATCTCTACGTACACCTCTTCGGCCGTTTTATTCTTCATATTCACTGAATTGTACTGAAAGACAAGAAGTGTTGAGATGCGATCACAAGCTGAACGTCTCACCGTGAAAAATAAGACAGACCCGGAGAGTGTTTACGCTCATTTCTGGGCTCATTCGCTGTGACTGAGCGGGGTCCGCCGGTAAACAGCTACATTTCTTCAGCGCTGTATTAAAGTGTCGCAGTATTGATTTATGCCATGTACGGGGTAAAAGAACAACCAGGGCGGGAGTCTGAAGGACAGACTGACACTGTGCAGCCTGATGACAGAGCCGCATGGCCATTCAGACGGCAGGCTCTTTGTGGCAGAGAGCATGCCAAGAATTGTTTATTATGAGTTTGCAGTGCTCTGGATGGATCAGTAATGTGGGGTGAGAGAGGACAGAGGAGGAGGAGATCAATGAAAAACAATGACAAGCAGGGGAAAAAAAGGAAATGCCAGCAGCCTCGGCCGGTACTCCACAAGGACTTTTTTAAGATTAAAATGATCTGTCTTCATACCTCTAAAATAAGGTCCCCAGGAAGGAGCCCGTCAGGTCCTCTGGCAGGACTGTCCTCATCCAGGCTCTCTATGTAGACACCACGTAGGTTCCCTCCACAGAGCGTGACTCCCACTTCCACTCCAGGCCGGCGCACCGTCACAAGCCGCGGCTCGCCCACCTTCCTGCCGCCCTCAGATGGCATCCTGGAAAACCACAAATGGTCATGTGGAGGCCTTCCGGAGTGTAAAGGTGTTACATGGAGAGGGTGCTTACTAAATCTCCATTATTTCATCATATGTTGTATGTACCTGATGAAACTGTTGGGGCTGGTAGTGGGTGTGGTCTGCTTGGAGGAGGGTGTGAGCGTGCCCTCGTCCTGTTCGCTGAGTGTATCGATGTTGGAGTGATTGTCCGGGGTGGCTGTCCCGCTTCCTTGGGGAGTCGACTGAGTACTGACGGGCTCCAAACGGGAGCTGCACACACACAAAAAAAAAAGAAAACAAGTTTAACCACACACAACAATGGACATCTACTAATAATTCCTCAAGAAACATTACATTATATTGTCACCTGGAGCGAGAGTGGTTGCCCAGCTGATACATGTGTGGGTTGTACTGGGCCATAATGGTGATGGTGTCACACTGTTGGCCGATGATGAGACGAGCCTGCTGCTCCGTGGCGTTGCGCAAGTTGATACCATTATACTGATACAGGAAAAAAAAAATGTGCGGAGGAAGAGTTGAGAGAGAATAGAGACATGAACAACATGAATAAATAATGCACCCGGTCTATTTGTGGCTTGTTTATTTGTGAATCGTCGGCAGTGTCATTCACAACACATCCTTTACTGAGTTGCAGGTCACATTGAAGTGATCAACAGCCAATAAAAAAGTTTTTTTTTTTTTTTTTATGAATACTGGTTGAAGCTATAATGTTGACAGACCTCCAGTAGCTGGTCTCCGTACTCCAGTCCAGCCTGGTGGGCGATGCTACCTCCTGTAACCTTTGAGACAAAGATTCCTCCATTCTCCCCACTGACTATGGAAATGCCAAGAGGTTCTGCACCTTTGTGCACAATGACATTGCGCGGTTCCTCCAAGTATGGCCTGGTGGGGAAGAAGGGTATTTATTAGCGAAGGGGAAAAGTTAAAGAATGCCACGCAGAAGTAAACTGAGAGGATTAAGAGTGAGATAATGTTTTTGTAGCTGGACTGAACACGTTTACAGATCTGGGTGGTTATTTTCTACCCAAGCTTTTGCTCTAGTGAAATAAAAAGACATCTGTCCCAGATGATAAAGAATTGAATTTGGGTTTAAATCTCCTCCCAGGCCTGAAAACTGATCATCTTTCCAAAACACAACTTTAAGCCTGGATTACAGAGGAAAAAGGATTTAGAATACAGAGAGGCAGGGTGTGACATCATGGAAGCACAGGCAAGTATACTCCCTTCACACGAAGAGTATTTGCATGAATGTGTCTTCATAGCAAGTTGGCTTTGGACATGGCATACAGCCCCATGGAGACAGATAAGAGGAATGGGAATGGGCAGCCAGAGGCAAGGGTAAACAGAGTGGTGTTTGTGTACAAACAAGATAATGACCCAGGAGCTCGCGGCTGAATAACAGCACCCCTATGTGGCATACATTACTGCAAACTAAAGGGTAACTTATGGATAGTATAGACACATGCATATTGTCCGTGTCATCGTTATAGGGCATTTACACGGCATGCTTCAAGTGGGTTTTCCAACATGGTGGCAGAGAAGTACAGACATATAACACAACACTGAACTTTGAACATTGAAGTTCACTTAGTGTAACTAATCAGGGCTTTTGTGTTTCCTAAAATACAATTTGTGTACCGTAGCATGCAAAGTGCAAAGACCTTAATAAACTGTGCAGTAAATGCTGCATGGGACTATCCTGCTGTTTTACATTATTTAGCTGACTCCACTGAAGCATGTGAGCTTGAAACTTGGCAGCAAGGAAGAGGGGGAAGGTGAACATTCCCTTGTTCGAGGCATTGAGAGGAAGCACGAACCTGAGGCTCCTGAGAGAGGAGAACCTCGGCCTTGCAGCCAGAGGAATCCTCAGAAAAGATCGGTTACGGTATAGAGCTCTGGAAGCAGAGGGTTACAGAGAGGCGGCAGGAGGATAAAGAGGAGAAACGGAGGACAGGCATCATACAGAGACAGTAACGGTGAAGACTGAGCTGTGGTTGCAATTATACAAAACGAGACAAACGTTGGGAGGACGGAAAAAAATTAAAATTCCAAACACACTTGGATTGATAAAATTAATAAAGAAGTGTTAATAGGATTTCAATCTGAATTTCTATGAGAGGATTGCATTGCTCTGACCAGGATAGACCTGTTGCCTGGCAACAACTGTTGAAATAGCCTGGGAGGATCCCTGAGGGCAGATGTAGCCCATTTCTAACCCGCTTCTGGAGTGATCCTCTAATCAAGCTTTCTATAATTCACCCCGACACCGACACTATCTGTAGAGCCATTTTCCTGGCCTCCTATAACAAGAGCTGCACTGATTAACTAGACACTAATAACCAACTGATTCATATTCATAACAGATACCTCATTACAAGCAACCACGGACTGTTAGACTTGGTCGTGAGCACATGATTGTTGGTACATTGCATTGCATTTTTAAAGAACCTTAATGTAAGAACACTTGTTTCCGTCATACCTGTCTTTCCTCCGCTCCCCTATTGGCACAGGGCTGACTGAGATCCGGGGTAAAGTGGAAATGGAGCCCTGTGATTGGCTGCTGACAAACGAAGAGGTTTCCAGATTAAGCGGCGATTGCGGTGGAGTGATGAGACTGGGACTGCTGCATTCAGAGTGCGAGAGGGAGCCTGGATTCAGGGGGTGAGACAAAATGTGCAGTCTGAGATCACATTTCAACATCATGTGAAAACACACGTCACAATCTGCTTATGCTGCCAATCAATAAAGGGCGAAATAATGTTCAACATCTAAGGAGGAAGTCAAAGTTAGAGTTTGTTTTACTTCTCCCTTTGTTGTTAACCTCAAACTACGACTAAAAGATATTGATCCCACAACTCAACAAAGCCGAGAAAATGAAAGCAGGCCTGAGGGCTGGGAAAAGGAATTAAAAGGGTTTTAATTTCAGGCTTTAAGTTTGACAATGCCTTTAGCCGTTGCTTTGCAGTTTATTATAAGGTTCAACTTGAAAGGTGAACGTAAAGAGTGTTTTTATGAGTGTGAGCAGTACCTCTGTCTGACCCCAGCATGGAGCGGGGGTAGCGGGGGGTAGAAGGGATTTTGATCCTCTCTGCGCGGTACTGAACGTTATTGGAGGAACCTGGCAGTGGGATGATATGATATAGGAATGAATGCTGTGACATAATATCCAAAAGGAGAAAGGGGACATTGAGTCTGTGACCTTTGAGCGTGTGCGTGCATGCGTGCGTGTCAGACTGACCGAGCCTCGCGCTGGAGGGCAGAGAGTTTGTACCGTGTGAGGCTCTGCTGCTGCGTGACGATGACGGTTCGGTGTAGTCAGCGGTGCGCTTCTGCTGGCTCAGGTCCAGGCTCAGCCGACCCTGGTGCTGTGGGCTGTGTGGACAAAAACATTAGGAGGGAGAAGAGAGAGAGAGAGAGAGAAAAACAATACTTACACATTATTCATACAATGCTTACACAAATATAATATAACCCCCTGATTTTAACCGTTCTTTTCAGAACTGGGGTTAGGAAATGGCGAGTGTGAAAAGGGGGGGGTAACCTGGTGTGGGTGTGCTGGTGACATATCTGGGAGGCGACGGAGGGACAGTTGCTGGTATGAACGCGGTGACTGCGCACCGTGTACACGGGATTCCTCATCACAGCGGTCACAGCAGGGCAGGGGGACAGACCTCGGTGGGCTGAATCTGACAGAACACAGACACAGGCCCCACGTTAGAGACGGATTAGTGATTATTGTGAGGCGGCGTGTTGAGGTTTTTAAAGGAACTCACTGGGGGGCAAGTTGCCATTGTAGACTGTGGGGACGAAGCCGACGCTGTGCCTGTGGGAGCGGCTGGGTGAGGAGCGCAGCATGTCCCTGGGCTCTGGCGAATGCTCATCGTTAGAGTAGCTCTGTGAAGTATGACAGAAACAAAAGTTAGGATTTCCCCTGTGGGGGGGAGCACAGATGCCACTATATTTTGGGGAAAAAAATACCCGCAGCTGGAGACAAGTATCATATGAGAAAAATGACAGAATGAACATCCCATAACAGTAAAATGAACATTTATCCCCCCCTGTGCTGTGTGCTTTAGGGGCTCAGGAGGAAGCCAGGTATCGCTGTCTGAGCATTGGGCACTGACTCAGCACATGGGTTGAGTGGCTGTGCAGTACAGAAACATCAATCACTCAGACACACTTCCTAAGAGGCAAGTCCCAGAGGCCTAACTCTAGAGGGAGCTATATATTCTATTACCACATCGATGCTTTGACCCTGTGAGACGATATTTAAAATGTTCTCATTTTGGATTATTTTTAAACACTTTTCAAAAGCGGATGTCGAGGCCCTCAGACTCACTTGGAAGGTGGGTAGGGTGATGGTCTGAGGGGTCATCCGACGCCGCAGGGCGGGGGCAGATTTGGGGCGTGGTCTCTTGACCTCTGGCTCCTCTCCCCTGGTCCGGCCGATGTCCTCGTCGCACGACTTCCTCGAGGTCAGGACCTTGCCATCCAGGAAATAGTGGTTTCCGTTCCGATCCCTCTCGCGCTCGCTCCTCTCTCTGCTTTCTCCAGCTGCCATGGAGATGACGGCCTCCCCCTTGCTGTCTGAGGTGATGGTGCAGTCGGAGGCAGAGCTGCTTTGATGTTTGTGTTTGAATTTAAAGGAGTCACTGCGAGTGGGTGGGGTCGGAGGAGTTGGGGTCGGGGTAGATGAGGAGGAGAGGGACTCAGTTTTTGAAGGTTGCGGGGAGTGAGAAGCTGCAGCGGCGGCAGCAACTGCCGCAATCTGATTGGCTGCCATGTACTCCATCTTAGAGGAAGGCGTTTCTGGACGTTTGAAAGTTTCTGGGTCAAAGATGGACTTTCTCTGCTTGGGCGATTTGTAGATGGAGAGCTGGGCCGCTGCTGTGACTGGGTTGGTGTTATCCGGGGCAACCGACATCCCTCCCACCATCATCTTTGGCCATGTGCCGCCACTGTGCTTCTTCTCCAGGGTCGTCTCCATTGTGATGCAGTCTGAGGCTGAGACAGGGTCAAAGGGCAAAGAGGAAGGTGCCTTTGTGTAGGGACAGCACTCTTGGAAAGCACTGGGTCCGTAGCGGCCACTGCCCAAATCCGAGGCAGGTCGAAGGCTCGTGGCATGTAGGGATCCCATGGAGAACGGTTTGCTGATGTCACTGTACACCTCCTCAGATTCACCTCTGACCTTCCTTCTCTCTGCAGAGATGCTACCGGTGCTGCCAACATCAGGGCAGAAGATGTCAGTCTGCGTGGAGCTGTTGTGTTTGAGGTTGCGACTGTTGCGGGAGTGAACCTCTGACAGGTGAACCCGCCCGTTGGACTTTTCTGATGACTCGCGCAAATTCTCAAAGATGTTTTGGCCTGACGTGGCTTGAGGGAAAAACTGCAGAGAGGACAGACCAAAGTCATTAGCCACTCCACATGAACACAGCTTCATGTTTGTTTTTTCTAACCCGGTAAAGTGAATGTCAAAGCATCAGATGATTCAGCTGTAAAATTATGTAGGACATTCAGAATGAAGGCAGAAAGTATATTTAGCATAGGTGAAGTGGAGTGTGGCCCACCTTCATGAGAGAGAGGCTTAGAGAGTCCCTGCAGCTCCTCAACAGAGTCTCACACTCTGTCACAGATTTGTTATCCAGAGCAATGCCATTTATCTGGGGAGGAGAGAAAGACACTGAAATGAGGACGGGTCCTTCAGCACCCTGGCGTGTTTTTCTTTTTGATATTCCTCGAAGGTGCACGAGTGTGTCAAAGGGGAAGAGTTTACACATTTACAAACACATAAAGATGACATACAGTGTATATCGCGAACATTAGTGTGTGAGTGGGGAAAAGAGTGGACCCTCATGCCGCAATCTGCACGTTTCCATCAGAACATGCCCAACTTCAGATGATTTTCTTTCAAACGCTTATTCGAACTTGTCTGGTGCATTTAATCAAATGGGGAAAATAAACAGTCATTTTGTGCATACAGTAACTGCAGATTCAGAACTTTTTTTTTTTTACAAATGCAATCGCCCATTTAACAGGTTCCATATAACCCAATACTCTAATGTCATTAGCACCCACAAGGGCACTATAGAATTTAATACTCTTCTAAAATGAATATCTCGTAGTGCTAACAAAGAGATATTAATTGTGGCGGCAGTTCAGCTACTACCTGGCACACACACCAGTTATCCAAGTACCCCGGGATTTAAAAGGTTACACACAGGTTTCATATTTAAGTTTAATCTAGCCGGGGAGTTTTCTGCTGCTACTGACAGATTAGCACAGGAGACAAGGTCATGTTTAAAGGATAGAGACGCATATGCTGTGGTCTGTTTCCGAAGCTTGTCTTTTCTCTTCCACCTTCTTTTACTTAAGTATACTACATGTGAGGACAAGTCCACCTAGCCCTGTAGCCCTGCAAGTTTTCAAGTGTTTAATCAAAAGGAGGGAGACTTTCCAACTATTCCTTCCCATGCTCAGCCAAATCCCACCTTATCATGGAGAGAGTGTGGATACTGAAATGGATCAAGTCCCGGATTAGTAGGACCAAGAAAACAGTTTGAGCTGTAGTGTGGCGGATATGAATGGAGGGTGTTCACGGAGGCCGACGTTGACTCACAGCGATCAGTCTGTCTCCAACTGTCAGAGAGCCTTCCCTGGCTGCCGGACTGCCCTGGACGACCGCAGTGACAAACACCCCGCTCTCCAGACCAATGCCGCTGTCTGAGATCCGGAGGAGAAAACATAAAAATAAAGAAAACAATAACATAACAAAATATTTAAATATGTTTTAAGCAAGCTAAGAAATCAAGCCTTCTAAAAGACCTTTGTGTCCCATGAGGTTGATGTGAACGGGAGTGACCAGCCTTCCTCCCAGAGACTTCCTTCTTCGTACCACCATGTTGATCGATCCTCCGCCATTGAGCACAGCCTTCACCGCCTGCTTCCTGTCCTTATTGGTCAGGTCTATGTCATTGATCTTCAACAACCAATCATTCACTCTGGAAACACAAGGGTGAACAATTAGATGTTTAATAAACTGTATAAACTGCAAAACTGTAAAATAAACTTTATCCAGCTGATACCTTAGCCTTCCGTCTGCAATACTTCCTTTGTCCACCCTTGTTACAAATATTCCACAATCTCCTGGTAAATATGGATCATTTACCCCCTCAGTGATCTCAAACCCAAGTGCCTTCAAATCCATGTCATCCTGTCAAGTCAATAATACAAGTGTTAGTAAAATTCATTCATTTTGACAAACCTAGTTTTAATATCATTAAGCACTGGCAGTCTGTACTGGCCATCAGCAGATCAGACTGGCATGCCACCCAACCACTCTCAGCAATAAGAGCTGAGCACTGCTCTCACCCTGTCTTTCTCAAACTCCACCACCTCTGTCTCCCACTCCAGGGAGTCTGTGTCGATGGCTGAGTCATGAGAGCTGTGGGCCATTAGCTGACAGAACCGGGCCTCCTGCTCCAGCTGGCTCTCCATCTTCTCCCTTAACAAAGAGAAGACATCACACTCAGAGTCAAAGGTCAGTTACTCTAGGATGGATTGGCTGAGACAACAAAATCGCCCACAACCAGTCTGTAAACTGGAAATATTTTTTTATTTTTTAAAGCTCAAGCATACACAGCTCTTCTGTTTGGAATAAAATGACAAACACCCTACGTTGTGCAGTTTGGGTAATTAATTGCATATTTACTCATGAGAAAACTAAAAGTAGGGACACGCACAATGCCCTGCTGTCAGTAAGATATATGGTGTTTTACTGGGGCACGCCTTCGGGGGAGCTCTGACATTAAAACCCCATTCTTACACTCCTCTTCTTTACCGAGAAGAGAGGAAGAAACTCTATAAATCACAGCATAATTGCCACATCCTAAATATAATGCTTTGACTTGGTTGTCGCATACAAGTTGACCAGCAGATGGAGCTTTTACTTGCAGTATAAACACATTCACAAGTCAATGAGGCAGAGACTGAGAGAAAAAAAAATTGTGTGTGTGTCCAAAACACTGAATCTCTGGGATTACACTTTTAATCTGGGCCTGTGGAACCGGCTCTGCTCAAACAACTGAGCTCCATCATGTCTCCAAAGGCAGAATATTACACTGAGAACAAGAGCTTACAAATACAAAGCCCAGTTTTCATAACTGAGACTCCATAGTGAATAGTGAACGCTCACTTTAGTTCCTTGAGCTCACGCAGCGCGTCATTTTTCTGTTTCCTCATATCATCCAGATTACGCAGTGCATCGGCCAGATCGCTGACAGCCCGGTCCCTCTCCCGTCGTAGGTTATCACACAGAGTCCTGGGGAAGGAGGAGAGATGATGGAGAATAAAAGGAGAGCATTAGCTGGTGATTCACCACACTTAATGACTGTGGAGTCATTTTTTTGTTTGTTTTACGAATACACCAACTCGCCTGATGCTCTCCCTCTCTGCCACTATTTTGTCCCTCTCTTGGAAGGCCCAGTCCCGTCGACATTTGGCCACCTCGGCCTCCTGTGTGGCCTCCTTCAGTTCCTGAGACATGGCCTCATACTGCTTTCTCAGCATCTCAATCTCCTTATTGGCTCGTTCCATGTCCAGGGTGGCCGAGTCCTGTTTCTGTAAACATCGAGTACATATGTTGAGGCTAACCAGATTTAATCAGACCTAAGAACACTCAAGTGCAAGTCCACTGACGAACCGTAATCCACCAAGTGACAGCTCCCTGGATGCACTAAGCTCTTTGAATATGTGTCAGCCCTTAACTGTATACTATCAAATCCAAGTTGTGTTGTGTTACCTGTCTGGCCTGGTAGTACTCCCGAAGTAGCTGATCCCTTTGAATGATGGCCTCCGTCCTCTCTTTGCGGGCCACGTCCCTCTCCTCCCGGACGGTCTCGATGTCCTTGCAGGCCTGACTCAGCTCCTTCTGGGCCTCAGCCTTGTCCTTCACCTCATGGCAGTACTTCTCCAGCAGCTCGTTCCTCTCGCAGATGGCCCTATCACGGTCCACCAGTGACGAGTTCAGCTCCTATCGCAAGAACCAAGAGTCCACAATGGAATAAGGGCAACTCAACGGTGTGGGTAATTAAAGTGATGTGAAATATTATTTTAAGGCTTATGCAGCGTGATCAGACACATGTTATAAATCTCTTTCATCGGTCAACCAGAAGTGTTCACAAGTGTTCCTTTTTTTCAAAAAAAGGAGGTAGTGTAGTTCAACTGTTTTTGAAAACAGCGTATGATCCCCTGACTGAGAAATAAATGTCTGGTTCAAGTCATTCACTAAAAACTTGACAGGTTGCTATAAAATTCTTGGGGGAAGTAACTTATCCTGACATTTATAGTTTTTGAAAGATATGGTGGACATAGTGGTGGATTTGCTGTCGGCTCAGTAACTGTCAGTTAGGACCGTAAGACTTGAGGGAAGCTGTGATTGATGAGTACTGACAAGTTCCGTTTTAAAATGCTTGGTATCTATTTTCTAAAGAAGCTGTTAGGATGACCTTTAAAAATATATATATATATAGTCGTATACACCAAGGTCACTAGAGTGTTTTTATGCAGCCTTGTCATATCATACATCATTTGAAAGCTCCACATCTCTTGATCTCGACTTGATCTACGCCCATGTTTGTAAGAAATCTGATTGAAAAGTTTAGTCCTCAAATTATCAATTAATTTCTAATATCCAACATACTTGGCATTATTTAAAATTGTTATTGTTTGTACAAACAAACTTTATGTCGCAGCCAGCCAGTAGATCCTTCATCCTGGTACCTGTCTGAGCGCCTCCAACTCTTCGCTGGCCACCA
This sequence comes from Trinectes maculatus, assembly GCA_016785345.1. Taxonomy (NCBI): domain Eukaryota; kingdom Metazoa; phylum Chordata; class Actinopteri; order Pleuronectiformes; family Achiridae; genus Trinectes; species Trinectes maculatus. Next base: position 72,537 of record JAFBJQ010002180.1, read on the forward strand.
CTCTTTCTGAAGAGGTGTTTTTCAGTCGCGCCTCAGCCGCCTCCAGTTCAGTCTGCAACTTGTCCAGCTCTTTGATCACCTGGTCCCTCTCGCTCATTATGAGACGATACTCATTGAACACAGAGTCCCTCTCCTCCTTGTACTTCTCGCAGTCCTTGGATGCCTTCAGCTGCAAGTTCTTGTAGCGCGTCACCTCCGTCTGGAGGCGCTCCATCTCCCTCTGCAGCTCCTTGTTCTGGGCCGAGGACTTGTTCAGCTCCTGCTGCACCGAGTCAAACCTGCAGGAGCGGAGAGAGATGATAAGATCTGAAGTGTTGCATTTTATAAGATACTCAAATAAAATGATGCCTGGCAGCTGCAGCCTGAGCACAGCTCATAACAGCAGCTCTTTCTTGGGTCATCAACTCCCAGTACTTATATATCACATAACATGTATATGAATATCATATAGCTATATGGGTGTAATGGCTCTTCAATTCCACAGTTCATTTAAAACATGTTTTTTTTTTTGACAGGCATGTGGTGCCACACTGCTAAGCCTGGGGGAACCATCTGGAGGTGATAAATAGATTCTGCTGATATGATCACTCAGTTATTTGTTTGGACCAAAACAATCACATGACACATAGTTGGAAGACAAAAGAATACGCAATAAGTAATAATTCACAATAACAAGAACTCAAAGTAGAGTAATTATAGTTAAATTTACACGTTTAACTTTTTTTTATCAGCAAAATTTAAAATTAGTTCTGTAACCTTTGTAAGATAATGAGGGCAGAGTTTAATGGTTTAATCAGTTGGGCTATTGCACAATCCTGCACAGAGAAACAATTCTCTCTCCATGATTTTTTACTTTAATGTTGTTCTAAACACACTGTTTGTGCACATAAATGTTACACAAGGAATTAGAATATGTGTTCGGGTGATGATGCTTTCACCTTCTCATTGACGTGGAGTACTGCTGCTGGTAGTGCATGGCTGAGTCCCGCTGTTTGAGCAATGCGTCCATCTGCTTCTGCAGCCTCCGGTTCTCCTCTTCAGCCTGCTCCAGGCGGATCAGGTCGGTGTTATGGTTGGCCACCTTCTCACTGTAACGCTTGCTCAGGGCGTCATACTCCTTCTTTACACCCTCCAGCTTGTCAACTGCCGTATCATAGAGTTGGTTCAACACCTCTGATGACCCGTTCTCTCTCATCACCTGGTGAGGACAGCAACAGTCATAGGATGCAGTGTAGGATACAAATCATTTGGTGGTGTTCAAAATGTTGCCGTCACATTATATCCAACTGAGCCTGTCACTGCTGTAACACACCTTAACAGCAGATGGCATCAAAGTGTAGGCAGGACTCCATTTTTCCATTGCAACAAACCCAGTGCCAATTTAAACAACACTGGAGTAAGCGCATATTTAGACATGCAAGCAAAACCAAATGGCTGCTCTGCAAAATAACAGTGTGTCCTTCAGACTGCATTACCGATTCTCTGTGAGGCTGGATGTCACATTAATGCAGGTCTTGCTGATATAGTCTTCCTGATTCCGGAGAGAGTTGCTGAGGGCTGTATTGACCTCACTGACAACACAGCATATACTCTGATCTTGAAGCTACACGGTTCGGGTCAGTGTGCCCTTTGCCCACGCCACAGCCCCTCTGTGCTTGCCCTTTTCAGAAATGCCCCGTATGCATTTTACCTCTGCTTGGCTGCCCTGTGCTTTAAAGACTGCAGTATTCCCACTGGCACTGGAAGAGACAGTACTGCATAGTAGTCCAATATAGAAGAAGCAAGGAAGTGCAATGGTAATTCCTGCCCTTATAACATCTGGAGAGCTACAGCAGAAACTGCATGTGTGTGTGTACTGTACCTGCTGTTGCTGCTGCCGGAGATCTGCCAACTCTTTCTGGTCTTGACTGTGTAGCCGTTTGAGCTCCTCACAGTTCTGCTGGAGGTGGTTGTGCTCTCGGACAAGTTGGGAGTTGTCTCTCTTGAGCGTCTCCATCTCCTCCTTCAGCTGTGTCTGTTCGCCCAACACGCGGCTGTGCAACATACTGTACGGCAGAAATGCACCATTTAAGAGGGGGTCGTCGTATGACCAATATGCAACCTCTCTATTGTAAGATAGATTAATGTAATAATAAAAGTTCGACTAAGTTTATAAACCTAGATTTCCATTTAACTAATGGTAACTCTTTTCTTATTAAATGTCTACTTGACTCGCCATTTACGTTAGCTGTATAGCGGCTTATACACTGTATGATCCGTCCCCAGACTACAGAAGTGTTGCCCTGGCTTATAAACTGCTCAGGAAATGATTCGATCACATAAACGCCTCCATTTCACAGCCTGTAAGTACTAGCTCCTTTTTGATGGGAGGGCCGACCGCAGCTCTTTTAATTTTGTAAATTGCAACGCCGTGTCAGTATTTGTTACCATATCAGTAAAACAACGCAATAAAAACTTAATTATATCTAAGCTGAAAACATTTGGACTCAAGTAATCCTGACATTGTCTTTGTATGGAAATCAAAGTAACTGCATTCCCCAAAAACTACACAACACAGGATGATATTTAAAACTGTATATAATATTTGAAAACTTCTTGATCATTAAGAGTTCTACATTAGAATCGTGAACCGTGACACTTTGCAGGAGAAATACTTACTGGTAGAAGTCGGCCTCTTTGACAGCCTCCTCGCACCTCTTGAGTGTTTTGGTGTGTTGGTTCTGGAGAGACTGTAGGTCGGCCATGGCCCTCATGCACTGACTTTTCAGACGCTCATAGTCGTGACTGGCTTTGGAATTTGGCCTTAAGGAGAAACGCAGCAAGGAATCAGTGCTTTACCCCGCAGCCTTGTACGATAATATAGCCAAAGCTCCCCTTGTTTGAGAATTCATAAAATCGGAATAAAATGTTGGACGAGACACAAGAAACCATGAAACACAAAATTCTATGGACATTGACATCACAGTGAGTGTAAACCAGTCTAAAGTTTTCTGTTCTTAGAAAAATAAATATTCTGTCCGAGTCAGTAGCTGGATCTGATGAATTTCAATTAGGCAACAAAGCTTCTATAATCGTGGACTTTCATAGAAACCAGCACAGTAAAATTGTTAACAGAGGGAATAAAAATAGAATATTGGCAGGATCTGCACCTGCAGTCATCAAAGGTGGTCCCGGGCGATGCCAACGCCAGACGCTTGCGAAGCTCATCCCTCTCTCTGGTCACCTGACGGAGCTGGAACAAGACGGTGTCCAGGTTGTCACCGGATGGCCGGTTGTCATTAATGGCCGGGGGTGGGGAGGATGCTTCGCCATTAACGGGGGAACCTGCAACATTGTGAGCATATTACCGGTGACTAGGATTATTGATCAGCAAAAAGTGGAAAGGTTTCACTCCCAGTGTATATGCATGAGCCCAGGTGCCATTAAATTAGTCGGTTTGACTTTGTTGACATGGAAAATGAAGGCAAGAGCGCACAAAAGAGCAGAGATGGCTGAAAAAGCACAACATGTTACAATTAACTTAAGTATCAGGAAGCAAAAGTCTGGTCCAGTGATCAGTGCAGCAGCTGCTTGTTACGACATTCCTGTTAAATCCGCTCAGGGGTTGAAGGATGGTGAAAATCATGTATTTACGTGACTGCACCATCTGTAATCTCAGACATGAAATGAAAGATAGGATTGTGATCACGTACACCATCTTTGGTCTTGTATGTGCTTTAAACCTCCTAGTTTTATTTCATTAACTTTAAAAGTCATTAAAAGTACTTTGTAAAGTAGACTGAAGCACTCCAATTGCTTTACCCTGGATTAATGCAGCTATAACAAGTTCTGGCAGTTTAATTCTACCTGTCATGAATTAGAGGAGACGGAGCCCGATTGATCTTAACCCAGGACGGATTTATAATTAACATAATGAGGTCATAACGAGGTCCCCTTCTTGTCTGTATACTCGACACTTAGCCAAATAGATTCCAACAAAAAAAAAAGAATAATTACACATCATTAATGAGTCATTTCCAGGACTGTTTTCCCCATAATGAAGAACAACCACGGCAGGAAATCTGAGGATTATGAACATCTCTGGCTCAACATTTGGCCCACTGGAGGTTTATGTAACGCAGCTGAGTCATTTGGACCTTTGTCAAGACTGGGGGAAGACGAGCGGGGCAGATTTCCTTAAGGAGAGAGAAAGCCATTGTACATACCAACACTACTGAGGGAGCTGCTGCTTTCAGAGTCCGAGGGCATGGTGGAGAGAACGCTGTACGTGGAACCTGCCGACAGACAAAGAGAAGCAGCATATTCAAACGCAAAGCACCGATAAATAAACTTTTTACACACAAGCGTGAGTTAATGAGCCATATGATATGGAAAGAAATTAACATTACACAGTCAGTTTCACATTCCCTGCAGCGTTGTATGATATATTAGAAGCTAGGTTTATATTCGGGATAATTCGTTCTATGTTATCACTGCAGACGGTTGTCGTCGTCATTAAACCTGCTTTCCTTCACTGTGCACTCTGCTTCACTTTGATGTACACTCCCTGTATGTTTCTGCTACCCAGGCAGAATGTCACGGCTGAAATGGGATTTTCTCTTTTTTTTTTTTTATTGTCCAGCTCACATAGAGAGAAAGAGAGGGAGAGGATGAAAGAGAGAAAACGATTCTTTATCAGAAGAGCTGTACACACTGTTACGCTTGGGGATATTACCACAGTCGATAAGAGAGGCCATACAGTGGTTTAAAACTGACTACTAAAGCTACGACTAAAACGTCCAAGAGTTGTTGATCAGCTAAATTTATGGCCGTGAGGTCCACTTGTAACCAACACAGTTTAGAAAATATTTACAGTAACCGAAAAATGAGTAGAAAAGGCTGCAGAAGAATGAACTACACATTGATAGTAGATTCAACACTCAAATTGATTAAAATCTGATGTTTTTAAAAGTACAATTCAATAAATTAAAAAATGCAATTGTTATTGTTGATTTGTCTGTGGAATATTCTGTTATTAATTTTAATTAACGTACAATAAAGTAAAACAGAGTAAAAAGACAGTGTTTAAAAGAGCAGGAAAGTGGCAGCTGACGTTTTTGTCAAAAGGCAATAGATTGACGCCAACTGTTCTAGATCTCCATCTCTGTCCTTGCCTACCCACTGGGTTTAGCTGCAGCTCTGGCTCCAGCCCCCAATGTGTGACAAGGCCGAGCCTAATTAACTGTGAGCTCAGTGCGACTGAGCCACTCCATCTTAGGCCCTGCAGACAGAGGAGAGGAGAAGGAGAGGAGGGCAGGAGGTAGGAAACAAGAGGAAGGCATGGAGCAGAAGGGGACAGATGAAAGGAGAGGAGCCCAAGTATGTCGCAAGAACAGATAAGAGGCGAGCGGGTTTCAGAGTCAAAGCGGAGAGATGATAAGAGAAAAAAACGAGAGAGAGGAGCAGAGAGGCTTTTAATCTGCTCTGACGTTCCCTGACGCTCAGCTCTTCTCCTCTGCAAAGTGCTGCGAGCACAGTTTTGATTTTGTATTATTCCATAAGACGGGATGGGAACAGCTGCACGGTATTAGTCCTCTGCAATCAACACGGCTACGCAAAGTGCTCTCACTCCTCTCCAAAGCTGCACTGAGAAGCAACAACTGACTCCTTCAACTCCAGTATCTGGTTGACGAGGTCTCATAGGAAAAGACATGAGTGCAGTAGTCCACCTCAGCTAAAGGGTGAATCTGTTTCAAATACTGTACACGGGCGGTAAAGCTTTATGCCAGATGGGGGGAAAAGTAAAAAAAAAAAAAGGTGACATTTTGAACTTTGCAAACCAAAACACTCTGATGAATTAAATCCCAGTAATCTCTACCACTGAGGACACTCGCCAATCATCAGAGAGCTACAACCCCCACAGACACGGCAGCTGAGGGACAATCCTCAGTATCTGACTTGGCCACGAGGGCAAACACAGTGCAGTCAGATTCTCTTATTCAGATCTGTGTAATGAGCTGTTCAGTTAACCCCGTGAGCACACCGACAGATGCTGTATGGATTGCGTGTCACAGACACATGAGGAAGATATCTGGTGTCGATGGGTCATCGGCGTGAGCTTTTTCCAACAGGCTTTTAATCATTGACACCAATTAGCAGCAACCCAATCTGTGAGCATTTGTAAACACACTTCTTGCATCAATCAAACGCGCATCCATTAGTGCAATATAGATCTGATAAGAAATAGTAGGAGCCTCTTGTCGTCTTTGCAGAAAATAAGCAGGACCTGAGAAACCAAATGTAATAATCATCATGACAGACTTAATCCTGAGTCATTACATATGCTAATAAGGAACAAGCATCTGTTACTGACTTCCATCAAGGGATACAGTGAAGGTGAGAAATGTTCCAGCGGAAGACCTGAGGCAAGGGCAACAAAGGCCCGTCACCATGATCTAAATAGGTCAGGCGAGTCGTACTCGTCCTACCTAAGGGGTTTCATTCCCCACTTCCTCTACTGTCCACTCCGCTTTCCCTCACAAGCAACGCGCTCAACCACCAACAGTCGCTTTAGACAACCAGATTATGTTCTCCGGCATAAAGCAAGGCAACACGTTGCCATGGTGAAGAGGGATGAGAGGAGTAGAAAATTCTGTAGCTTGGTGAAAACGGTTGATGGAGAAGAGCTTTATAAAAACAAAACTGCGGAGAAGTCTGGCTTCCACAACGAGACTACATTATTCATCATCGTCTTTAAGGTTCTTCCATAACACACACATATAAATATAACCACGAGTGGCTTTTGCTGATGCTTCAAACTCCCTTAATCAGAGCATGTTGACAAGCCTTGAAACTATGGACTGGAAGCAGCCAAGGCGCCTGTTCTGCTCCCAAAAGAACCCACAGACGAAATCTTCACGGCCGCTTGGTAAAGGAGCAGCTTTAGCAGTCCAAAAATAATACCGGGTGCTATTCTTTATTAGCCCCTGTCAGTTCTTCTCACTGTCAGCGAGCAACAGTGAACAAAAAAAAGGTCACACATTTAAAGAAGAGTTCAAAAATTGTTTGTACTCCATCTCCTTTTATGTCCTCAGGTTTAGCCTTTATACTACACAAGCGCAAAATAACAGCAACACTAATACTACAGTTGAAAATTACTGCCCAATCATTTCACAGTGGACTTAAAAGAAGATGATGGCTGTGTCAGCATTAAGCCCATGAGAAGAAAGCACCTTTTACTGGCATCCCCGACTTCTAAATCCTGCTAGGGAGGATGAAGTTGGAGGTAGTGATGTGGCAGTCACACTTACTCTGTCTTGATACTTGATGCTAATCCAAAACTTAAAATATTCACAGATTACATATGGGTAGCATGCGGCTGTGACTATAATTCATGTCTCATGTGTGGCTACATTCATAGACAGTTGCCTCTCTGACGCTCGGCACGTAAAAAAGGCATCTGACTCAGGCATCTGACTCAGGCATCTGTAACCTATCTAACACCTCGTCACAAAATCTTTTAAAACTGTCACAGGTTTAAAGTTTTAAAATGTAAAAACTTTCCTCAAACCTGTACAAAGCGCTATGATTTCCCTCGTCCTGTTCCCTCCCTGCACTCTGGGACTCGCAGTAAACCGTGAAGTGGGCCCAGCTTCTGGGGAGGCAGTGACACGAAAGGCCAAAATTCTGGGCACTGAGCCAGTGAAGCCTGACCGGCAGGGTAAAGGATTGATCATCTGATTTAAGGGGTGTACAAGAAACATAAACAAGCAGACTTCTAGCATGATGACTTCATGAGCCGGGATTACTCACCCGCACGCTCATCGCCTGACTCACTGCAACCAGCCTCAAACCCACCCACCTCTTACACTTGTGGGTTCGTGTCTGTCCTGTGGCTCTCAATATAAAATTGATTAAAACGCTAGATAATATTCCTCAGATGCAGCAGTGTAGGATCTGCGTGTCGGCTCTTTGGAGAAGAAGTGAAATAACACGGAGATGCGAAGAAGGAAACCTCGAAGTCCCTCAGCTCTCCGTTCAGCAGACCCGTTAGAACTGCTGAGCAGCACCAAACTCTCAAAAAAATCCCCAGAGTGCAATACGGTCCAGCCTATTATCTGCAAGCCATAATGGCCTATCTCTCTGCAAAGAGCTGAAGCTCAGCATAAACAAAACATAATTTATTTTTGAACAGCATTTCTGTGCCAAGGGTTGGGTCAAAACAAAAAGGTGAAAAGACGCCTGCAACACGTCCTCCGTCTTCCAAATGCTCCGCTACACTGTCTGCGCAAATACAAGCAAAGACAATGCCAAAACATTCACCGGGCTGCCATTTGATTATGACCCTTCACTTTTCAGACTGCTCAAAGACAGATGATGAGGACTATTATTTATTTATACTGATAGCCTTCATCAGTGTTATCACTGGAAAACAGGAGTGGCTGCGGCAGCACTGCAGTAAACACTTTAGTGGCTTGGACACACGTGTGAGAGCTGCGGCGGTTCAGCGAGGTAGTTGTCACGTACACTCAAGCCGTGTCCTGAGCATTAGCCAGATCCAACAATGCAGTTTGACAGGTAGAACTTCTCTGTTCTTTTCCAATAGCTCCCATTCTCCGTCGCTGATAATGAAAAGAGAGGCACAGCAGATCAGGATGATACCAGCTGATTGCGTACTATGATTATCAAGACTTAGGTTTAAGGTTAGAAACACTACATACACATATGGTAAGTATTACTGACTGTGTGATGTGTTATACCGATGTCTCATGAACAACTCAGACACTTTGGGCAGCTGACACCGTAAGGTCTGAGGTTGTGTTTGTTCTTAAGCTGATATTTCCTTGGGATGTTGTGACTAAAGAATTTTTCATCAAGCCTTTTTGGCTCCACGTCCACAAGACATTTGTCATTTAGACCTCAAGAATGAAGGTACTTTCTGAATTGTCAATGACTCTTCTGACCATCTGGATGAAAAAAAACAAAACATTTAGCAATAACTTCAAAAAAAAAAACACACACACATTCGAACCCATTTCCCAGGTTGTGACCTTTTGGCCTGACAGGACTGTCAGTGAGCTGTGGTTTTATCTTGTACTGAGTTTGAACTGATTACAGAAATAACAAATTTTATGATTTTAGCATAAGGTTGCAACATTGTGTGTAGGGAGGTAAAAGGACTGTTATGAATACACCATATTTTTTTCCAGGTATTACACGTCTCATTTGGTTTAACACTCCCAACCCCATGTTCTCTGATAATCTCCCACTGACCTCCAGGCTCTCAAGGGAAAGCGGCAGGGACCTTGGCAGAGACATTTTAAAGATTCACAGAGGCAACCGGGTGTCACAACAGAAGGTGGGACAGTGAAGGGTCTTGTACTGATTTACTGTGGAAGCGTCAGATTAGACTGCTTTAGGATAACTAATAAAATCCCATCTGAGCGCAGGCTCCATCAACATCTCATTCAACGTGTCGCAAGCCACAAGCGAAGGATAATAAACCTCCTCCACTGTGAAGGCCTCCTCCACTTCATGTGCATCACAGGATGATCACTTCCACCTCCACCTCCTCCTTCTTGGTGTTTTCCCTTTTGCAGAGCAGCCATCTCTACAGCGGTCAACTCACATGCAAATTTAAGCTGTTGATGGTGCAGAACAACTCCTACTTCTCATATGGCCAGGTTTTTATTTTGCAATCACGCGTCCCGACTCCTCTGTCCACACACAAATACCATTTTATGTCCTGCTCTCTATACGGACCAGTATGAGTACCACCTCCCTCTAGTTTGAATGTTGCAGTGTTTTTTTTTTTTTGCATCTTCAAGGACATGAGTTAAAACTCAGCAGTGAAAAATCATTCGTTCAAGGTCTATTTTTTTCCCCAAACCCTCCTCCTCCTGCTCTCTTCTTGTCTGTGATAACTTTATTGTCTTGCTCCGCAACTCAAAACATCTTGTTCAGCATTTTCCCCCATCCTCCTACTTATGCTGTAATTTCTCCTTCACTCCTCAGCTTTAGTTTTAGCTAAGTCAAAACAACAGTCAATCTCTGCTCCTTTTCCAAAGATTCATACCAGTTTACCTGAATGTATTCTCTGACCTTTGTTGCGTGTAACCCTATGTTCTCCTTTCTAATCAATACAAAAGAAGTGGTAACAATGCAACAATCATTATTGCTACTATCATTTGTTGCTGATTACAAGTCACTTTTGACCTGGGTTCACGTGCCAGAGAATGCAGGACGAACGACGGCAAGTGTACTCAGGACAAAACAAAAATTAAAGAGATGGAAAAACAAGGTGAGTCAAGGTTGGAGGAGAGAGCTGGGACATAATGATGAGATGAGAGAGAGAGAGAGGATGGAAATAAAATACTGCACAACAAAGCGGTAAAAAAAAGAAAGAAAGACATTTAGAGGCGGGAGGCAGGATGGTGGCAAGACAACAAAAGATGCTGTTTATTTCCGTGGCCTAATAGCACTGGTAAACATTTGGATGATGGCATTTCCTCTACCTTGTGGCATAATGAGGAAGCAGAGGAACATGTGTAAAATGATAATGAAGTCCTCTTTCGCAGCACAGCCTTCTGGCTCACACATTCAGAGTGTAGATAAACCTGCCATCAGGTATTAATTAAGTGAAAAACGCACAGATTTGACACTAAAAATAAAAAAAAATGGACGATGTGTTGGAGAGCAACAGCACTGAATTGGAACAAAAACACAGATGACCCAGAGAAAGAAGGGTGAATACTGCACAATGTAATAAACAAGACATGCCCTACTGATATCAACTCAGCTAAAGCTGTGACTAATAATTTCTTTACTGATTTAGAATAATGCAGTTAATCACTTGTATGTATGAAACAAAACAACATTATTAAAATACCTGTTTGTCCAACCAACACTGCAAAATGTAAAAATATCTAAAATCTGCCAAATGCAGCAGTTTGTTTTGCATGATTAATACAATTAAAATAATAAATTAAGAGAGTATTTAGTTTTAATAAAATCACTTGATTAATAAACTTATCATTCCAGCACACTACTGACTCACTTAAATCACAGCACAGAGACAGCTCGGCCTGCGTTGATTGAAACCTGCGTCGCTGATTGTACAGAGACTCTGCAATGTAAAAAAACTCACGCCGAAAACTCATAAACGGCGATCTACTCAAATGTCATCGATCACAACAGAGCGGGGAGAGGGAGAAAAAAAAACGGAAAACAGAGGACGAATTGATGACGTCCTCTCTGCAGAGCAAGGAGGGAACAAAGTTGGTGTGTGGTACGTGTCAGTGCGCATCACTGAGTGACGGACGCGTGACGCAGGGTGAGAGGAAGAGAGAGTCCTGCTCGCGGGAGGAGATGTTTAAGAGCAGCGGTCGTGTCAGGGTCATAACTCATTCTGTCTGTCCACTGTGGTTTATAGAGAGGGACAGAAACTGTCTGACAAAGGAGAGCAACCCCCCCCTCCTCCTTTAACAACACACACAGGCCTATGTCCTGGGTCTGCTGTACACAGAGCAAGCTGCTGACTGTGCACTTTGGGTGCCTGCTCAACTTCTCAACAAAAGGCTTGTTGTCTACCTCTCTCCTTGTTCCCTCTTTTTTATCACCCTCTTCCGCCTCTCCGGCGTGTACCTCTGTTTAAGTGTGCGGAGAAATAAAACCACTCGATGGGGAAGAGAAATATCATAAATCGGGGGGGAAAGGAGAAGAGAAAGTTTAGAGAGAGGGGTGAAGAAGACGACGATAAAGCACAGGAACGACAAACCAAAACAATGAGAAAATGAAGGCAAACAGATAGAGGGACTGTGGACGTTGCATCCTGTCAGTGAGAACCGAGTTGCCCTCCTCTCAGAGTCTGTTTAAATCACTGTCACAGGCGCTTCGGTCTGAAATAGTGGGGGGGTGAGCAGGTGTCTACTACTGTGTTCCTTTAGGTAGGAAATCTTCCATGTAGAGGAAAGGACACAATCCGAGACATGAAATCAGCTTGATTGCAGCCACTTGGATTTATGACGCGACTTTGGTTCAGTTCGACAACTCGCGCTGCAGCAACACAACAACAACGAAACATCAATCATATTCAGCATTCTGAGTAAATCTTCTGCTCTGAAATTTAATCAGAGTTTGTTCAAGAGAGAGAGAGAGAGAAAAAAGACTGAGCCGCAGTCTCCTGGCACACTGATAAACAAACCAGGCTAAATAATGAATGATTCGTTTCTCAGGGCCCAGGCACTAAACAACCCAGCATTTGCGTGCGTGTTGTCCTTTCGGTGTCAGGATGTTTGTTTGGAGTTCGGATGATTTCGTATGTTTGCGTGTATGGAGGCTCAGCTGGCACGGGGAGGCACATCTGAGAACAAGAGCAGGCAGGCAGTATGAGAGGGGAGCCAGCTGAGAGCTCGCTGCTATCAGTAAGACTCATCTCACACACACACACACACACACATTCCCTCTCTTCACACATCCTGTGTCGTTCACAGATGCACCAGGGCTCTGACGATTTCATCCCCACGCCGTTTTTCCACCAGCCTCTTCCCCTAAAGCTACTCTGTAAGCAGCTTGTCCTGCAGGTGTGGTTAAAACACGGTAATCACATCAATCGAACGACCGCACTGAAGATAATAAAAAGCACACTTAAAAAATGGGGAAAAAAACAGCCCCATGACAGTTTACTGGAGACAGAAGGAGCCAAGAGCGTGGCAGCCGATACAAAGCACTGTAAAGGCATGATAAAGCGTGTCTCGGAGACAGCATGTACAGCAGGGAGAGGAGAGCCGGGCCTAATCCTCTGTTGAATAACCACAGGCTGATGATCCAGACTCAACACTGGCTCTCACACGCTCCTCAAACAGGGCAGGTCGACTCTGAGGCCCAGTGCTACACACACGCACACACACACACACACACAATGCAAAGGTAAGCTCAAGTCCACATGGTCGAGACAAGCAACTAACAGATGTTCCAATATCGCAGCTATTCTCAGTTAAACTACTGTCAGTCTGCGTGTTCTGTTGCAGCAACAACACGAAAAGTGAGTGTATTATTTAAGCTTACGAAGGCATTAGCGATCAAGGGAGCACAGGACCATGTCAGCACAGCCTGCTAAGGTCCGCTTGCTGGCAGTAGACAGAGACAAGCCTCGACTTGGCAGCTGCAAACTATGGATCGCATTGTGTGCACTGACTGCAAATAAAACTGCATCTGTGTCAAAACAGCGCACAAGATGGCCCACATAGAGTAGCCGTTCTACACACGGAACGTGTCAAAGCAAAAGAATTACTCCGCATCTCCTCCCCACGTTTGTCTCTCAGGGCTCATCCTGCATTCAGGCCCTCGGGGCACGACGCTGGGTGCGAGTTACGCCAGGCAAAGCAAAACAAGCAAAACTAGACGAGGCTTTCACACTTGGTCGCCCTTCGTCTGCGTGCAACAGCAACCCAAACCGCCGAAGTGGAGGCAGTTGCTGTGAGGACAAGGGTGCAAATATCAAACAGCTACACCGTGAATGTACTGCAATTAAACCATCGCTGGATTTAAAAACGTGGGTGAATCTCCGCTTGTCAGAAAAAATAAACTGTGTGGATTTCTCTCTGCAAACAGGGAAGGTGACCTGATCCTCGCCATCCTCTACGTTAGTAAGCAAGCTGAGCGCACACATACACACACACACACACACACACACACATGAACAGGTCGACACAGACCTATATGACAGTGGTACACCCGTTGTCATGGAAACAAGTCGGGCTACCTAATGTACCTTAACCGCATCATGTCACTGATACAAATAAGACTCTATGTTGGAGGTGGATGAAAACATGCTTCTTCTTTTTTTTTTTTACCACTAACACACAATCATTACACACACACACACCACCTTTACATCACCACACAGGGTCAAACAAACTCCACACTGGACATGTAACCTGTGCATGCAGGATTTTAGAGAGTAATGAGCGAACAGTCCTTGGCTGAATTAATAACAAGCATCAGATGTGCAGCCCACTGTGCATTGTGTATATAGCACATTCAACACAACGTTACAGTCAGTGATTGTGAAACCGTGTTGTGTGCAACCTTCTCGTGAACCTCTATCAATATTTTTGTTTCCAGCTGCACAATTGCTGGTGTGCATCCATCCTCACGCGATCAGACCACCCAGGCTGATGCCACAGAGAGAGAGTGTGTGTGTGTGTTGGGGGGGGAAGAGGGGCTCAAGCCAAAGCCCGGTTAGGAGTAGTTCCGCCGGGGCTCTTACCGGTGGAGTGCTCCGCGGGTCCGCCGCTGTTGTGGCCGAAGAGGGCGGCGTGCAGGTCGGGGTACGCCTTCTCCAGGGCCACGCACAGGTCGGGGAAATGGTCGCTCTCCTTGCTCATCAGCATCTTCAGTAGGTGGTCCACTTTCTCCGCGCTGGACGAGCAGTTCTGGTCCAGCTCGAACCGGTCGAGGTGACTCAAGGTGCCGGACACGATGAGGAGCTCGATCACCCGGTCCGCGTCTGTGATGGACTCCAGCAAGTTCTGGTGACACTGGTCTAGCAACTCTTTGTGCTTTGGCTCCATCGCTGTAGTTCCGTAGCTTCCAAGCTAACCCACCCCCCACCCCCCCAAAACAGCCAGGCGGATAAATATCCTCACCGTGTAAAAGCACCGAGCGACGGCGGAACTTAGCTTAACTTATCTCGGCTAGCAGAAGTTCGCCGGAGCCTCCGCGGCGTCACGCGGCACGGTAAACCAATTTTTATAGCATATTGGAGAAGGCACAAGGAGCCATATTTGTTGCCCAAGGCTGTTGACTGCACTAAACAGCGACACATTTTGCCATCTTACACGCGCGCGGCGGCTCGGTTCGTTTTCCGCGTCCGCTCGGAAGACGCCTCGGCCGAACACATCCCCCCCCTTTTGTCCCGTATCATTTGCTTTCCCCCCCGCTGCGGCTCAAGCGCTGCGAAAAGTCACGTAACTCCGCCGCTGCTCCCCACTCACACCGTATCCTCCGCCATGTCTGAGCGACTCAGCAGCTGCTGCCCCGCTGTCAATCAACGCTCCGCTCGATGCCCGTATTTGGTCAAAAGGGGCGGGGCCTGGGCTCCAGAACGCACCTTTTTCTTGAATGGGCGTAAACACCAGCGCCGTAGTACGTCGAAAATCCCAGTCGGAAACAAATATGAGAATGGAGAGAATTTGCATCAAAATGTGGAGAAATTGAAAAAAAAAAAAAAACAATGTCGACGTAGAGGTAAACAGTGACATCATCTTCAAACTGAAGCAGCCATCTGCATTAACTGAATGCAAAATGCATGTTTCTACCATCTGCACTGGTGCTGGATTGTGAGTCACAAATTGTGACTCACAGGAACATTAAGTACAGTACAAAAATAAAACTACAAATTTAGGATACATTTTATCATATTTACTCAGCAGCATTGATTTGACAGTTTTCTTTAAGTGGTACTTTACATTTTATAGAAAAAAGATTAATATTATTATTATTGTTGTTATCATTATTGTTGTTGTTGTTATATATTGACCTGGTCAACCAACTACAACTGAATGTATTGTATGAATAGAATAGTATACAATAGAATAGAATACAATAGAATATATAATTTACAACTGTATTTATTATTATAGTATTATTTAGTATTATGCATCATAAAATAATATTACTACTATAGAGAGAATCATAGCCATAGAGGATAACTCAAATAATATTTGTCTGCATTAAAAGCACTTTTTGTACCTGTTCACTTTTTCCATGCAGTAATGGAGTGCCTCTTATCTCACTGTATCACCACAGCGCATAAAATTAATCAGTCATAAAAATCCTGTCATCCCAAAACAGTTGAGGTGATATTAATCCGCCCGTATAACCTTTTCATTTAATTCAGACACGTAACACAAGCAGGCGACAATCAGTGGTTCAACCCCACTGACTACATTAGGTCTACATTAAGTATTTTATTCAGCCCTTGCATAATACTGCTGCTGTAGCCAGAGGCTTGTGCACCATATTTTTTTATATCAAAGCTGCAACACTGCAGCCAGTGTCTGCATGCATTGTCTCCATGCGTTGGCTGTGATACAATAGGGCATGAGCAGAGGAAAACAGTGTATTTGAAATGAAATGTGTATTTTTGTGTAGGATTTGTGCAGTGCAATATGACAATGATGGATGCACCTGGCTTCCACTCTACAGCTGAATAAAGATTGTTGGTACAGCGGCAGGCGTCTGCAGGCATACCTCTCAAACCGTGACCTTATTCATGCATGCACTGAATCTCATTGTGACATCTACTACTCTCTCTCTCTCCTCTTTTTCTGTCTCTCTGCCATTACGCCTCTGTAGCTTGTGCAACCATGTGCTAACCCTTTAGATGAAAAATTAATCCCAATTCATTCATATCAAAGGGAAGCAGGTCCCTGCTTGCAGACAGATTTGACGGTTTTGTCTGTACTCTGGGATGACTTTATTATTTAGACAAGGGTTTTGATTCTAGGTGTCTGGAAATGTGCATGTATCACTATCATTGAACAGATTTGTTTTTCATATACCCTCCATTGGGATAGATAATAGTATTTTTTTATGGAAGAGTCCATGAAAACGCATGTCAATAATTTATCCATTTATCATATATTCTTAGGCCCGTTTGGATATTTTTTAAATTGATCTTCTGAATAGAGAAATAGACACTTAATCATCCAATCACTTGTTTGTACTAACTGCAGCTTAGTAATTCATTCTTAGCATCTATATATCCATGTTATTTTTATCTAGTAATGAGAGAACACGTTTGTCAGTGTCCTAAGATGTTTTTAACATAAAGCTGTAATTTCACAGGAACCTGAATGGATATAGAATATGGAAAAAGATCAAAACAGGCAATCAATGAATTTTACTACAACAGACAGGGGATTTCTTCTGGTCATGGTACTAAAACTACAATGTTGGCAGCTGCATACTGAAACACTTTGAAATGTCCTTATAAAAAGCATCTAATGAAGTCTAAATTATAACATCGAAACCAATCCTATCACATCTAATCTTCATTAAAATTCCAGGTATTGTGATATAAACATCAGCCTGAAGCCCTAAAGATTCTTATTCTTACTCGTATAGCCTTCTCTGCCATTTCTAGCCAATTTTAACATGATGTGATTAAGAATGACTCTTCCAGCATGTCTGTTTTCAAGGGTCCCCGGGTCCCCGATTGCACTGCAGACATGCTAGACTTGTTTAATGTGGCCAAGGCAGCTTTATGGATGCCATCAATTCCCCACGCTCCCCCCGCCTCACCTCACAGAGTTATTGATCGCAGTGCAGTGAGCTCTCTCTCTTACACACACACACACACACACACATATACGTACACTACCGTATCCAGCCAAGTGCAGAGCCACATCTCTACAGTCAAGTTTGTTCAACAACACTTGAAGCGAAGCCAGCAGGACTTAATAAGGCATGAATGTGCAGCCACACATGCTGCCCTCACACAGCTCAAAGAAGGAGAAATTGTGCATCTGTATTGAGTGAATAAAAAGGCTGGATATTAAGAGTCATCAGTTGGTGTCGGGCACTAATTGTGACAAGTCAATATGGTCAGACGAACGTGGAGAACTGGGTGCCCTATATACGGTTAAAATGACCATGATTATTGATCTCTTGCCATAAGGATCCACGCAAATTGCTTGAAAGCTTTAGGTGCAGCTGATGGGGTGGACCTAAGGACTTCAGTGCCCTCCACTGGCAAGACGAGTCCACTACCATGTGCTACTGGAGCTTATTTGCTTGTGAAGCAGTGCAGGAATTTGACAGACATCATATCCATTTTTTTTAAATATGAGAAACCACAAATACTTAGCTTAAAGGTGTTCTCAGTGTTTATTTTCTGAGATTTTTTTAGTTAAAATCACCAACAATTTTAACTAAAGAATGTAATGCTCTGATTTTATATGCATTATTATACAATATGTAAATGTAAATGACACAGTTTGAAGAAGCTGCCCCAAAAACAGCACAGAAACGATGAACAAACTCTTGCAACGTGACAACAAAAATATAGAAGAGATACAGTTGCAAACATTAATATTGTCTTTGGTACTAAGCTCCGATATAATTTGTCTGATACTTAATTCAGCTTTGCTGAACATTACAAATCAAGCTGTTAAACATTTGAGATATCTCTATATACCTGATCATATTGGCACACGAGAAATAAAATGTTATAAATATATAGCTCTTAAAATTTAAAAATAAGCTATTGTATAATCATGTATTTTCTACTCGAATAATAAATTTGTCACAAATGAAAACTATAAAACTTTTTTGTGCATGCTGTATGTAAAAAAAACAATATGTAGCGATATATATATAAGGCCTACACCTAGGTAAACATTGCATTGTAAGCATTGGCTTGGCATGCATTTTGGCGGTCTATGTATGGTGTGCATAGATAAGGAATAAAACTGATATTCAGAGGACTTCTTTACTGGAGTAGACATGATTTCCAGTTCAATCACTGCCTCCACAGAGCTTCAGTAGGAGTTTCTTGTAGTCTCCAGATGTGTCACTCTGTCAGTAAAACAGAAAACAGATTAGATACAGTTGTCTTACAGTGTCTGCATGTTGATTTGAACTCATTAAAATTGTTGTGTGGTTATTCCATCTGTATTAAAAACAGCACAGGGTGAGGATACTTACAGAGATGTCCGTGTACAGCGATTTGCCATAGTTTTTAAGATACTCCTGGCGGATATCCAGCATGTCAACCTCAGAGCGGGAGACCATGATCCGAATCAGGGTTTTGTCTTTGGTCCCTGCTCCCTGAACACGTGCAATTATACTTAAGTACTTATACACACAATGTGTTTGTTATAATTAAAATAATATTCTGTACTTGTTTGGTAAAAATAGTAAAAACTACTATTCAAACTAGAGGTAGGGTATCACCTTCATAGCCTTGTACAGCCTCTCAGCAAAGTAGCCAGGTGTGTTCTTAATACACTTCACTGAAAAAGATAAAATATTTATAACATAGATCACAAGCAAAAAAGAGATCTGCAATATATTTATACTACAAAACTGAGAACAGAAATAAAGTTAACAGTGTAAAAATCAAGCAACACATATATCAATGACAAAAAGCAAATTTAAACCTGCAGTAATCAATGTTTTTATATGCAATGTAAGCAAAACAGAGTGGGGTTTTAAGCTTGCGTCTGGGAATTCCTGCCCCCTAGTGTCTAAATATTGGTCACTGCAGCTTCAAAGTTGGTTGTGTTTGAAAAAATAAAAATGTGTATGAAAATTACAGACTGATATCAGGAGAAGAGAGTGAAAACAAATACAGGTACTAAAGCAACTACAAAAATCCAACACAGCAGTGCACACCACCTCACACATTAAGGTCTGAAGACTGGTTTTGTAAAACCAATGAAAAAACTCAAATAAACACATGAAGCAGGTTACTATACCATAACCCTGAAATATGTTGGAAAAAAGAAAACACAAAGAGGTTATACATATCTTATCACTACAGCACATTCAGTTTCAGTAGTCTAGTGAGCAGCATGTTGTAAAATAAACTTGAAAAACAGCTTTGGGATGAATGTTAGGCAAAACGTGTAATGCTGGGGTAAATATAGCAAAAGATAGATATTTAA
This sequence comes from Trinectes maculatus, assembly GCA_016785345.1. Taxonomy (NCBI): domain Eukaryota; kingdom Metazoa; phylum Chordata; class Actinopteri; order Pleuronectiformes; family Achiridae; genus Trinectes; species Trinectes maculatus. Next base: position 92,189 of record JAFBJQ010002180.1, read on the forward strand.
TAATGACATAAGAGTGGATGTAGTCCAAGATCAGACTTGAATACGTTTGCTGTTTTCTTACCCACTGCCAACATGCCACTCTCAAGGTCTCCAGACATCTCCCTGCCAATGCTTTTCTCAATATCTCTGCCACACATCTGCTGGTACTCAAGAAACACTACACATACACACACACATACCATCAGTAAAATTTATAAAACAATGCATTTATCTTGAATTTGCCATTATCCTTTGACATGTTAAATCTTTTTAGATTTAAAAATGAACTTATAAAAGGGTTACCTGCTCTGAGATGGGGTTTGCTCCTGGCACACAAAATAGCATTGAACTTGGACTCATCTGTTCCAAGCTTGTTTTCTCCAGCAGCATACAAAGCCTATCAGGAGAGGTAGGAGGATGCAATCACTGGGGTCAAAGTATTAATTTAAGATCAGAAATGAAGGTCACTTTACCTGAGCATCTTGTTTAGCCAGAGAGATGTCAACATTTGGTCGTTCATCACGACTACCCTATAAAGTAGAGAAAAACATTTTCTACGTCAGCAGTTGCTGAGAGACTTGTACAAGGGTCATTCATTTGTACGTCTGTACCTGGGCAAGAGAGATCAGGAGCCTACGGAAGTGGCCTGAGGTGTCTCCACTAATGGCATCCTCCAGTGATTTCTTGTATTCTGAAATGGCAAAAAAGTGGTAAAGCACAGAAACAAACAAACAAAAAGGATCACAGAAATTGAGAAAATCAGAAACTAGAACAATCCATTTTGCAAAATAAAAATAGAACTAATACTGAGCATAAAATACAACAACAAAAAGGGGATTCATTTAAAATTGTATAAAACATTGTTCTGTTATTGGTTCTTACTGTTGACTACATGAACCAGGAGTAAATACTCAGTTTAACTGCATTCTGCATTTAGAAAATTCCATGATGGTACCCAGGTCTAGATATCCGGAGCTTATCACTGAAAATAATAAAAACCATTGCAACCCTGTGTTACAATGCTGTGAGATTAAGTGAAGCAGTGGAGGAACAACACAGTGCATAAACCACCGTCAGGTACGTCACCTTGTTTGTAGAGGCGGTTTATCTCTTTGATTTCTTCATTGGAGCGAGAAGACAGGATCTCTATCAGACAGGCTTCATCAGTTCCAGCTCCCTGTCAGGAAGAGGGACAATGATTATCTGACAACCTCATTTGCTCCTCTTGTACCTTTCAAAATTCTTTCCACTACAGAATCTTTCATTCAAATTACAATGGATGCAGTTGCTTTAACAATTACAGTGTAAATCGTGTGTTATCTTTATCTTTTTTTGGCAACACTTTGGCAACTTTTACCTTTATGGCACTGTTGAGCTCATAGGCATCGAATTCAGCAGGGCTCTTCAACATGGCCATGACCAGCTTCCTAAAGTCCCCAGATAATTCTGAATGCAGGTCCTTAATCAGATCCTAAAAATGGAAACATGCTCAGCACAACTATAAACCATCATCGACTGCTGCTATAAAAAAAACTCATTGCAAGAGACACCGTGGCATCGCTATAATGAGACACTCAACCCTGCTCTCCATTTAACTGACAGCTGCTGCCTCCCTGTCAAAATACACAATTGATAAGTAATGTATACTTAGTCACATTTGATCTACATGAGTAGAACAAAAAAGTTTGTTCTGTAAACAATTTTTAAAAATTAAACACACTCTTAATGTTATCACATAGAACATATATAAAGCACATATAAAAAGCGTAGTATAGTATAGAACGTTACAGTATAGTGCAGTAGAGTACATTGTAGTTGTTAAAGTTAATAATATGCATGAGCAGGATTGTTACCTTTCCATAGGAAGTTTTATAAGCCTTGAGCAAAGGAACACGTTGCTTGGTGGAGCGACTCCCCAGTAAGTTGATGATGGCTTGCTCATCAGTCCCTGTCATCAAACAAAGATACAAAGAAAAGTTTAAAAACATGTAAATGTAAAAATTGAATTATTATTAAGATGACAAATGTCCATAAAAATCAACAAAACTAAAACCTGAAAAAAATACTAAACGTTATCTTAATCATGTATTTATAAAAGACCACAAAATATTAATAAATCCTATTTTCATAGATTACTCTGATCTTTCAGAATTTCTATTCCTTAATTTTTTCTAAGAAAAAAAATTAACTTTACATCTCTCAGCTGACTATGACAGCTTCAATCAATAAATCAGCACCAAAGTTACAGAGGTAAAAGACAACCTCCCAAAAAGAAATTATTCAGTGCATCATATGCATGTGAGAGAAAATGCAAATAAAAAGAAATACAAAAAATCAAACTAGCAAACCATCATTAAGGCCTACCAGGAGTACTCACCAAAGCCCTTCATGGCCTTTCTCAGGACCTCCACGTCTTTAAGTGGGTCGGCTCCTGGAAAGTCCTTGATCGTTCCCCTGAATCCTTTCTGACAAACAATACATTCATTTCCACAATAAGACAGTTGTTCATTCTATTTTTGACATCACATTGTAAATGCTATAAACTATTTGAATGCAACACATCACACCAGACATCTGTGATGAGGAGAAACATTTTTTAACTGAAACGGTACAATAAAATACATTCAATGTCTCTCACATTGACAAGTGGAGCTATTGGCATGGCTCCTCCTCCGTAGGCTGGCATGGATGGGTTTGGTGATGGAACCTTTGGATACGCCGGCATAGGTGCTGGTGCTCCTCCATAGCCTTGCATAGGCTGGCCAGGCTGACCGGGGTAACTCATTCCCGGACCTTGGTGTTGGGGCATGGGTCCCCCTGGCTGTGGGTACAGGCCACATGACTGTTGGTTAGGAGTTGGAGCACCATACCCACAAGACTGAGGGGGAGGTGGGTAGCCCCCAGGGGCTTGGGTGAACATGGATGGGTTTGGAGTAAAAACCCCCATACCCGCTGGGGTCTGGTTGGCCTGTGATTTGGAAAAATTGGGATTCCATATGTGCACAGTACTTTGAACACTGTTTTAAGCAAAGTAGCAAAAGCTAGTCACACCTTCTGTGGAAAGAATTTTTTTTTTAGTTTTTTTATTTTATTTCAAATTACAATTATCTTCTTCATTGCTTAACATTTCGTTTAACAGAATGTCTCAGACATTCTGGATTTAATATCACAGGAGAAAATTAAGTTAATGTTCTGGATATTTAAATTTACATAATGTATAAAAATCCAAAGAAAGTGTGGCCAAGCTTTATAACAGAATGGAAATGCAAACACGGGAAAGACAAAGGATCAGAAAAGTAAGATGTTAAAAAACAACTGTATCAGAGTGATAAGTTGGAATGGATGAGAATTTATGACTATTATTCTCATGCAAAAGAAGCTGAAAGAGAAAATAGCGGTGCTAAGGATTGCATATTGCAGACTTAAGAAAAGTCTTACCGTAAAGTGAAAGGATTCGCTATTCCATTAATGGCTGTGCAATTCATTTTAACTGGAATATTTAATGTAATAATCTCATAATGTTGCATCACACATTTTAATAAATCTTCTGTGGGCAGGTGAAGCTGATGAGAAACTTACCATACCAGCTTGGTATCCAGGGTTGGATACAGAGTCAAGGCCAATAGAGGGATAACCACCAGCAGGTCCACCACCCCAGCTGCCTGAAGAGGATAATAAATACAAAATTGTAGGAGAAATATGAGAATGTATGAGGATTGACCTCTCTTATTGGAACTTCTCTTGTTCACACTTCTTCAACTAGTTATCATGCAGGTGAAGAGAGCGCTGGACTGAGAAAGGGAGCACTGTGTGAAGGCCGAACTGTGAGTTTTGCTTCTCTTAGCAACAGCTAAGGTTTGTTTGTTTCAGAGGGAAAAAAATTCCACTGCGTTGACTTAAAGTCCCATGATTCCTGGTTTCCTACAGAAAGAAATTGACTGACTCTCCTCTTCTATGGTAGATACCAGAATATTTTGACTATGTTTTACTTAAAAGGTACAAATGAATCAAAAGTTATGCATATGCTGCTCTGGTGTATGTGCTTTATTTGAAAGTGGACAATTTTATACCATAATAACCTCATAAGCTGATTGAGTGAACAAACACATATCCTAAAAAAATTGATTAACCTATTTGGGTTGTTTTATTATTGCTTACCTGGTGGAGGAGCCTGTGGGTACCCTCCAGCCTGTGGTGGATAACCTCCTGGCTGTGATGGATAGCCACCAGCCTGTGGAGGGTAGCTGCCGGGTTGGGGAGGGTAACCACCGGGCTGTGGTGGGTAACCTCCTGCTTGAGGAGGAAAAGCTCCAGGCTGTGGTGGGTAAGCACCAGGTTGAGGCGGGTAAGCACCCGCCTGCGGTGGGTAAGCACCTGGCTGAGGTGGATAGGCACCCGGCTGCGGTGGGTATCCGCCTGCCTGAGGAGGGTATCCGCCCGCCTGTGGAGGGTATCCGGGGTAGCTCATAGCTGTAAACATTAAAAGAGCAATCAATCAAAGGGCTGGTAAACATGACCAACTGGAAATAATACAGTGGCATTTTGTGCAGTTACCTAACCATGTTGGTAAAGCTGGTTCAAAAGACATCTAGTTATAAAGCTACCACTATTCAGAAGGATGGGTGGTGAGCTTTAGCTCTAAAATTTATCCTTGTTCCATGTCTCACTTGATTAAACAGTAACAGCTTAGCATTTTGTGGACACAGGAAGAAAGGCCCAGCCGTATTTGAATAATCCCACAGGGCGGGGTAGCTAACCTCTGTGGATTCAAAGGTCATATCGTGTGAGAAAGGAACATTTACATTCAGTGACTATAAAATATTTGATAAACCATTGAAGTCACTATGACGAGGCATGAAAACTGTTAAACCTCTCATTCACTTCCTCCTACGGCCTGCTGCTGATGTCCATTTTCGAATGCTATTGTGAAATCTTTCATTAGCCCTCAGATGGCCTTGCGTAAGAGCAAACGTGGTTTGCCTGTTTCTGGGTTTAAAAAGTCATGTTCAGGCATAATTACATAACACACCAAAACTGTGACATGTCCCCAAAAAAACAGTCAGAGCTGGAAATTAGCAACATCTATATCTGCTTAGGCAGCAATAATTCCAGAGTCAAAACAAAAGAAAACAGCTGTTAATGTACAGCTGATATATTACTGAACAGTAATTATGCTGCTATTACCTTATGATAACCTAACCTAACCTAACGTCTCGTTATGTCAGTCGACTCGTTTTAATACTTAAATATTAGCATTAAATAAATCAAATACATTGCGGGCCAGAGTACACACCGCCCCACTAGCAAGTTCAACACTATGCTAACAGACTGTTCAAATTAAGAGAAAACGTCTACTAACATTACACAATCACAATGCCAATTTGGACTATTACATATCATTATTGCACATGACTATTACATACTACAAATGATATCAAACAAATTCGTTGTTTGTGTTTTGAAGCCTTGCTAAACTTCTATGGAAAAACTGCGATGTTACCCATCAACGCAATTTACATAACGTAGACGGGTTAATCCTGGGAATACACCGATGTTAAACTGACAGTTTCACTCTATGACAACAGATTATACTGCTCTGTGTTAACAGAATGTCTGATTTGAAAAACTGGTCTAATAAAAATCACATACACCCACGATTACGGTTGTTTTTCCAGCCTGTACAAGCCTTGTACTGCTAACCAAGGAAGTTACCTCTCACCCTAATTTACATGAAGAGGCGAGATAAGTCTTTAGCTGATCCCAGGCCTGAGCCGTACCATAGCTAACAAGCTAACGAACACATTAAGGAACAGCATTTTAGCTGCACGCTCAAACTGCGACTTGGCTGTAGCCTTACAAGGTTATAGCTTAACGCGAAGAAGAAACTACAGCGATGTTTAGCATGTTAGCAAGCGACGGCGCTGGACAGGGCAAAGACGTTGCACCAAAAAGTGACTCCGAAAACAGCTGCCAGTCGTCCCAATACAACTCATAACTTGTCACAACGTATAAATAATTATTCTAACTCGGCGTGGTCGAATAGTTTTTTTTTTTTTTTTAGCACTTACTTTAGTACGTTTTCAGTTCTCAGTAGGAAGCGTTTCTCTCTGACCACTCGCAGTTGTGACTGTATTTAACGAGGTGGGTGGGACTCAGAGTTTCCATTTAGGGAACCCACCTATTTCTCTGTTTCGCGATCAGACAGCAGTGACAGGCGAACGTCCGCACCACGTGACCGCAGCAATAAACAAACAAAAGGCGTATAGATCAGTGACACGATGGAAACTGTGACACACCGACGTCACGTTACGTCTCGTAACATGTCTTTTATTTTGCAGGTGTGTCAAACTTTTAATCTTGTTTTTGTTTTTTTCTTAGAATCGTATGCTTTTAGTTTGTAAAGTACAATTAGTTCTATTGGCGACTTATAATAATAAAGTTATTATGTATGTAGGGATCATTATTATATATAAAATCATATTTCTCTCTCTATATATATATATACACACACACACACACACACATATATATATATAAAATCTAACTTTTCAATGGCTTGTATGATTATTATCTGAATTATTTTCAAGTACAAACAACATCATTAAAATGGGGTCGGCAATGTTTTGTTTCAATTGCATAATTTATTTTATTTATATACCTAAAGTGATATATTTACCTTCTACATACCTCCTGTCAAGTCACTGACCACACCTTCTGATACAGCACTATGTTAGGAGTGTCTCCACTGCTGTTGGGTTAGTCAATTAATGTCATATTTACCAGTAGAGGGGGCCATTTTAAAGCTTTCTCCACAGCGTTTAGATGCCTGCTCTTCACCTTCTGGTTTGGGTTGGATGTATAGACAGTATATTATAAAGTGTGGAGACTGGGACGTTGGTGTTACTGAGAGTAAAACTGGGGAAGATTTCATCGGATGACTTTTTAATGATTAATGTTTAATCACTAGTGATCCAACTTTGTTGTTGTTGTTGTTGTTGTGGGACATATGTAATAACATCTTAGGTGGGTGGGTTTCTGGACTTTAGGTAAATACATGCGAAACAGTGATCAGATCAGACTTATATGGTCATTAATCACAGGGACACATCACACCTCTATACCTGAATAAACAATCACTTATCAATAACCTCTTACTCCATGTGTAACACACACACACAAACACAACTTTTCAACACTTACAGCCAAAACAAATGCTTTTAATGACACATGCTGCGAAATGTTACAAGTAGTCCCAGGTAATAAATATCAAATGACTCAGATTGTTGCTTTAGTGACGGTTGTGGCAGAATATTTATTGTGGTCAAACTAAGCTGTTGGGGGTTGAACCATTTGTCTCGCCCAGTTGGCTGCCAATTAATATTCATTGAAAGCGGGCGCTGATTGGACGGCGTCGCCGGTGACGCAGGTTCCTCCTCATTACATATGCAAAGAGCGTCTGCGCGTCCGCTGCAATAAAGGGAGATAGCGGACCATGGGGAGCAGGGGAGAAACTTTCTATACTGACATGTTGCTAGCGCAATGACTTCAGAGAGACACCAGAGTGGGACGAGGCTCCCGGCGTGAGGAGGAGGACAGGGGCCCCTAAAGGGAAGAACAGAGGAGCCTTCTGCCGGGGTGGGGTGGGGGGGCAGCGAAAAGCAAAGAGTGGGTTTTAAAGAGAGTCCAAGAATCAGCGGTGGAAAAAGCAGGTTCCAGCCGCATCTGAAGTGAAAGATGAGCTTGTTGTCTGCCATAGACACGAGCGCGTCCGTGTACCAGCCCGCGCAGCTCCTCAACTGGGTCTACCTCTCCTTACAAGACCCCCACCAGACCAGCGCCTTCGACGCCTTCCGACCCGAGCCCAACTCTTCCCACCCGGACCTCAACTTCAGCAAGACCCCCGCCGCGGACCTGGGCTCGTCCCTCAACTCCAACTATCTCAACAACTTCTTCCAGCTGCAGCGGAACGAGGTGAGAGACCGCATCATGCCGCATATCTGGGATAGTTCCCGGTGAACCGCAGTGGGAATCAGCGTTTGCCTGCGGACTGTTGCGTCTGTGTTGCAGATGTTTGTGTGTGTGTGTGTGTGTGTGTGTGTGTGTTTTTCAGCGTATGATAACCGCCATACTATTTCTGATAAACCCCATTACTCAGCTCTTCAGTGTTGTTGACAACGTAGTTATTATTAATATATGAGGACATTCATGTGTCATCATACTTTTACAGATGTTTACATGTTTGTAAACATCATTATAAAAAATTGTGAGAGTTAGTGAACATCATAAGTGACATAAACAGTTTGCTACTGTTATAAAGTATCTCTAGGAATATAGCATCTTATTTAGGAAAATGCTATTTAATATAAATAAAGAAGTAAGGTCTCTACTATATAGATAATTAGCTAAACATAATAAGGCTTCTGCGTTTAGATCATTTAATGCAATGTGTTTTAATAGTGATCGGAGAGGTAAAGGCGGATTCCCCCTGCAGGCCTCTGTCCGAACAGTGTGGACCTCTGCTGACCGCTGAGGTCTGCTGTCCCTTGGCTTCTTCAAATAGACCAGGATGTGCAAACATCGCCAATCCTTGTTTACATATTGCCTATTTTTATAGCTCAGTGTAATTTTAGGGACAAAACATGCTGATAATGTCTGCAGGGTGCAAACCCGATACTGCCGACTGCACCCCATCACCACACCCCTCAGCTGCACCCACTAACATATAGAATATGCAGCATGCACGGAAAACGGTTCACCAAATCAGTGTGTAAGGAGTACACATCACTTTATTACACTGCACCTTTGACCTGTGTTCTTATGACGCTATGTGTTGGGAACTAGGAAACAGCAGGAGATGGATGGTGTATTCACAATCCACCGCCAGTGTCTATTATTATGGTGGTAACCATAGAAGCCCTTTGAAGTAATTTAACATGAAACAGTCCTCTGAAACCTGGGTGTATATGTTATGCATTACATGCAATTGTGTAATGCCATTCAATCCACATGAGTCCAAAGGGTTTCAAACCGAGGGAACTCACATACAGTCTGGAAACAGTTTAAGGGGGTGGGGGAGGTGTTTTTGCAACTTTCTATACTGGCTACGCCAAGTAAAATAAACAAACTGCAGGGATTTGATTATGGGATGAGTAATGCAAAATGTGGTGGTTTTTGAAGTGAAGGATCACAGAGCAGTCATCAGGGAGTAAAATGATAAATTAATAAATTGGTGGCTGATTGGGAACTTGCATTATCTCACTGGTCGGGAATGCTTGCTGATGTGATGGGATACATTGGACATGTAGGACTACTCGGGATCTGTAGTAATTTCCTGTGAAATGTACTGCTCCTCAGATCAGTCACTGTGAACGTTTCCACCAGATACCACACAGCTCTGGGTCAAACATATCAGTGTGTGTTTGCTCCCTGCTGTGCGACACCTCAGCCCTGGACCTGTGAAAGCAGATCCCAGACCCCCCCCACACACACACACACATTGACTCATATTGATTGAGGGTAATAATATCGGATTAGTCCTGATTGTATTGGCCAACACGTACATACATGCATAAACACTAAAAACCTCTGTCACTCTGTCAGTCAGTCAGTCAGTCACTCGCTCACTTTTCAGACACACAAAATAAACAGTCTCACTCCACCATTAGCAGATGTGTGTGGAATCTGTTTGCGATGGGCTGACAGAAGAGAGATCTCAGGCCAAACTGAAGAAAAGCGAGGGAACATAAACGCAGCAAAGTTTCCTGTTTTGCATTTGTTCAAATAATTTAACAATCTACACTAAAGGCCCGACTTTCGCAAACACACAAACATGTACATTTCCACAAGCAGCGGTGACACAGAACACAGTTGTACACAGGAACATGAAACACATGGCAGATGTAAAAACTCGAGAAGCTCAAACAAGCCGTTATGCTTGATTTACGAGGACTAAATGTAATAAATGAACACGAGTTGTGTAGCTGGAGCTGGTTAGCAAGGCAATCTCACAGCAGATAAAGATAAAGAGTCGGATTTCATTGCTGGTCAGGTTGCCAAGGTTCCTTCGCTGTGCAACATAAAACATCAACATTAACACACAAACCTTTGACCTGGAAGAGAGGCATGACCATCGCTGATGCCATGACGCATCTATTTGGGGATTTCGTCATGCCTGTGAACCTAGAGCTTGTTTTCACTTGGAAGTGGTGTTTCCAAACGTTTGTTATTGCTACAGACAAAATGTCAAATGTTCAGGGTGATGACGAGGAAGCCTTGTTTACTTTATCAGCTGAATCGTTCCACCTCGAGGTCAGTTCCCGTCTGTCACTCATGGATCGCATTTAAACAGAGAGAGACATGAGCGATTCGGGAAACTGCAGTCAACGTTTTCGCTGTTATTAATATTCCGAGGGCATCTTCTGTTAATCCACAGGGCCCTGTGGCATGCAGCGCTGCATTCTGTGGTTCCGAGCAGACTACAAACACTGACCACGGCTTGTTTACCGCCAACAATGCATGGTGACATTACTGCCACAGGCTGACGAGGGAACATGCCTCCCATCTTGTTTACAATGAGTCATCCTCTGTAAAGTCCTGTCTATCTCGGCGGACATGCTCAGTACTTTTCCAGCTCATGAGCACAGCTGGGCCTCTGGCCAGATGTTCTGAATTTAATGAGAGCGATGATCTTGCAGGGTTTTCTTAATATTTTTGTGCAACAGAAAATAGGACATGGTGCATACGAGGGAAATTGCCAATTAATCTCAGTATTATTAGTCTTTCAAACCCTAAGTGCAGTACGGTATGTGATATTACCCTGTATGTGGTAATTTAGTCCAGCATGTTATTGTTGTTGATTATATATTATATTTAGTATTTAGCAGAATTAACTATAGTTCAACACACCGACAAAGGAGATATTGACACAGTTCTCATTTTACAGGCCCTAAACAACAACGTGTATAAGAATGTGTCACCCTACGGCTCCCTGAACAACATAGTGGATGGACTCAACTCCCTGACGGACCATTTCTCAGACCTCTCCCTCTCTTCAGAGCCGAGGAAGCCCAACAAAAGGCCCCCGCCCAACTACTTGTGCCACCTGTGCTTCAACAAGGGCCATTACATCAAAGACTGCCCTCAGGTGAGACTTGTAACTCACATATTGCATAATCTAAGCGTCAGGTTGCCATTCGTAGTTTATAACGTCATAACGGTCCCTATTTTTGTAGGTATGTACATTTCAGCCTTTTTTGTCACGTTGTGTTTTGCTTTGCAAAGAAGTATTTGACTTTAGACATCTTCAGTCTGTTCATTTGATCCTCACAAGCCAGTGATGGCACGAAAACTTGTGCTTCCTTTAGCCAATGTCTCTCTCTCTCTCTCTCGCTGTCTCTCTCTCTGTCTCTCTCTCTCTCTCTGGCTCTGGACTGACCTACTTGTTAAACAGGCTGGCCTCTGTCCTCTGTAGTCATATGTGTGTTTGTTTGTGTGCATGATGTTAGCTGCCACAGCAGTACACAACTTCCGTTAAGCATGATAAATAAACTTGTATATACAGTATGTGTGTGTGTGTGTGTGTATAGATATAGATATATATTCTGTGACACATCAGGGAAGATGGCGGTTATATATGTGTAGTATAATAGTCTCTGATTATGCATTTTTTCGTGAGGCACCATGGTAAATAAATCCGATCAGAGTTCTAGCATGCGAGGTAAGGGCACACTAATGTGTGACTAATGTGGTCCCAGCTGTTGTCATCATCCCCTGAATTGGACATGAATCTTGCAAAGCACCAAAGGACTTGTGGGATTTAAAAAAAAACAAAAAAACACTCCATGCCAGTTTACTTCCAATGAGATCCGTGTGGTAATGTCTATTTAAGAATAAGGCTGCACTCACGGCGTACATGTGAGGGAGAGGGGGGAAAAAAAAGTGGGTTTGTGTTAGAAGAATTGTTTTCATGCAGTGATATTTTGCAGCCTTTGTGGATTTGTTGAAGAAGGAATGAAATGTGACATAGCTGTGGTGTCATTGCGGTGTTATATAGCTCCATTCTCTTTCTCTCCGTGTCTCCCCTGTTTCTCCTCTCCCCTTCCCTGGGTGAGGTGCAACAGCCATGAGTTGGTTTTTTTTTTTTTTGTTCATGGAATGGTAACGAGGAGCAGATGTGAGATTAAAATGCTTTGACTTGCTTTATGACATATGATGACTGGTCTCGGGAGGTCCCTAAAAGACCCGTGTACTGGTGAAATATCTTCTGGACAGCTCCAAACTTCAATGTGTGGGAATTAGATCATCCACTGACATTTCCAACGGGAATTTTGGGACGTAGTATATCCGTCAACATGTAACTTTTGCTTTCCGTTTTCCTTTATGTAACGCCGCAGTTGGCCATGTCAGCCATTGGTCAAACGGTACAGTGCTCACATTGGAGCAGGTGTACATTAAGTCATACGAAATCCACTGTGTTTATTTTGTTTTCCACATGACGGCATTTTTTTTAAAACCAGCCACTATATATTTGTTATTCGATCATCTTCACTATAGCAATTAAAAAAGACCATACCACCACATTAAGACTCGCTGCATTAAACAAAACCACTGTGACTGTTAAATCAATCTTGTTGTGGATGTGCGCGCTCGGGGGTGGACCTCAAACGTCACACTCCGCCGTTTTCTGGTTTGTATTTCAGTCGTTCGTAACTCAAAAAGCAGCAAAGTCCCCAAACGGCCTCTGCACCTACACAGTCCACCACCGTCTCAGTTATTCACGTCACTCCTGGGCTTTTCCTCTCGACAAATTTACCTTCCATTTGTGCTACATCACTTACACTGTTACCCAGGCACCTGTCATTGAATGCCTAACCAACAAAGGCCCAAATAAGAGACGTCACACACATCCCGTAATAGAAACATGCATTTTTTAACAACAAGAAGAGTCGTCAGCCAACTCTTTTGTCATTTTCCAAAAAATATTTGGAAAAAATCTTGTCTGGTCAGTTGTGTGCCCGTAGAGTTTCTGGTATCTGCCTGCACTGGAATGCATCCCAGGATGAATGTGTCCCGAGCAGCAGTTTGTCCTGTCCAGAGGTCCCTTGCCAATGAAAACAGAGGCTCCTGCTTCACAGAGCACTGCTAGGTTTGTCAGCCGGGTCCGGCATGGAGATGGCATGTACAATCTCTCCTCCTTATTGTGTTGTGACTTGTGTCACTAGTGGTTTTAGGCAGACAGCAAACACAAGTTCTAACACTGAAGCACTTGAAGATATTTTAATTGAGTAATTGGTGTAAATTAAATTGCACACAACGGACGTGTGTAGTCTGTAAACCAACCATTCACCTTTACACCACAAGGAGACACACAGTCAAGGATTTTCGATAATGTTGATTTGATTTTCATCCCCTTTGGTTCTGGGAAATGGAAAGTTGGGCAATTAAATAGTTTAGGGGTTACCAATGTGGTTTAAGACCCTTTCTGTTACAACATGTTAATATTGGAAATGCACAGAGGAGGCCTGAGGCTGTGCTGAGAGAATTATTTTTCAAGGAACTCAAGGGTGTCGAGTGAAAGCCACAAGCCTTGCAACAGCTGCCCTGTGCTCTCTGTCATGGGGACCGAGGTGTTATGTAAACCGTCTTTTATTCGGAAAATGAGGTCGCTCCCCCAGTTATGAGCAGAATGCCCCTCGGTGCCACACTTTGGCCCCCCTCCAAGATGTCTTCCACTTGGAGTCATGCTTTGGTTCTGGTCAGTGGACTAATCCTTTCCACAGTTGACCCCGTCACTGATTTTAATGAATCGAAATATTGCATTGGGTAATGCTTTGTTATGCCTGCCTGTAGGAAGATGAACACATGGAAAATGCCTTGGTTAGAATGCAGGTTTGTGGATATGTGGGGGTGGCTGCTGCGATGCATATCGGTGTGTGTGTGTGTGCTATATGTGTGGACTCCGGAGTAACTGTGCACAATTCCCACTCATAATGCATTCCCCTGGATCAGTCCTTCAGAATTACAGTTTCCTGGGCACGTTTTTTTTCCCCCTCTGTATCTCTTCGGAGCAATTTCAGATATTTTGAAACTGGTAGAATACTTATTTTTATATAAGCTTACAAGCCAAAAACAACTGACACGACTTCCATGACTGCTACTACTGCTTTTACCCTTTTGCCTAGTTCTGTCGAAGCCTCAAAAAATGTGGCATCGAAAAAAAAACCCTGCATCACATTCTGGCCTGAAAAACTGTTCGGTTCCTAAATATAAATCTTAAATAAAGGGCAAGGGTCATCACAGTGAAAGTGTTGATAAGAACCAGATGATGGAACCTACAGATCCAAATGTATAAATTATATCTGTGGTGTTCCATGCAGTCAGGCTAACAACAGCCAACGTGACCGCACCCAACCCAAATCCTATTTTTCACATCCTGATGGGTCCCTATTGGTTTGGGTTGGGTAGTCACATGATCGTGTATACGTAGCATCAATTTCAAACTTATTGTTTTCAAACTCGATCTTTGTGCCTCCAACACCGGGGACAGCTGTGGCTCTGCAGTATGTACTTTCAAACATGAGTCATCCGTTGGAAATTTCATTTCATCTGGCACCACCGTCCACTTGGACTCCAGAAAGAACCAATTAGACTTTGATGGGCTAAGGTCAAGGGTCAGGTTGTTGATGTCTTGGTCATAACTCAGTAATCAGCGCATAAGGACACATTTTTCACACAAATGTCAAATAGGATAAATGATTGAGGTGATGAGATTTTATGACCCAAAGGTCAAAGTTCAGCTGCACTGTGACATCATATTTCACGTTTCTGGCCATTATTTAACACTGTAACTCATAAACAAAGATCCAGTGATCATATTTCCTGTATGTTACTGTTTGGTGGAAAAATATATGACTGTGATATTTCTGTTAACTTCTCCCTGTAGCGATATCTGATTCAGCGTACTGGCAGATAACACAGTGTTTATAGTGAGTTGACAAGGTGTAAAAAATGCAGACATTTAACAAATCATCCATTTTACTTCTGCCGAACGAATGATTCAATTCAAAAACATGTCCTTGTCCAGCTAGCTGACATTTCCCCTCATCGCCACCGCTGCGATTTGGCCATGTCAATAATCTCCTCCATGAATCCGATCCACGTCTCTGACCATATGCCAGTTACCGTGATGGACCTCACACCTCACGTGGTGGCAACTTCAGCAGCGGCCTGACAAATGGTCGCCGTAATCTGCCATAACAGTGTCGACACAGAGGGCGGAGGGAGGCTGCGACGCGGGGGCGTCTTCACACCAGAGGCAAATCGCACTTTGAGTAACGTGCGACCTGAGTGTGTTTTCTTTGGTTGTGGTGATACACCTAACGGCTTGTCATTACTGCAGCCCACTTCGTCTAACACAACAACCATCAGTGCTTGTTGTTTTTGACAAAACGTATTTGGTTTTTAAACCCACTCGCCGCCCTCCCCCCTCCACTGTTTGCCTTTGTGGGAGCAGGGATCCTTTTCCGAGTTGGTTGGCAGTGGCGCGGGAATAATTGTGCAACCACTTTGTTGTGATGTTTCAGTTTGCTCATGTAGAAGGCGATGGGGTCAGAGTAAGGCGATAATGTGTCAAATAGACGTTGCAAGTTTATAATTTACCCGTGTTACATCACCCCGCTGCACGGCCGCCTGTGTGCTTCACTCTTGGATCATTCCCTGCTGCGTGTGAGCTTAATATTAATTGACTCAGGTAAAGATCTCTCCATGTGTTCCTCCTATTTATCGTACGTTTTACACATATATTTATAGGACTGTTTCTCCTCAGGCCTCCTGACGCCAGCACAATCTTAAGTTCATTTTAATAACCATTTTTTAACCATTACAATGGAAACATGCTTTTAAAACTTAAATAACCTGCTGTCCCTCTTTGATAGTTAATCCAGTGCTGATTATTCAACTGATCATATGAGCTGTCCCCCGGAGGCTAATGTTCCTGCGAGGAGAAAAGGCCAAAGATCCTACATCTGTCCTTTAGCTTTCCCTCCTGCTTTTCGTGAAAGGCGTCCACGTTGAGATTATGTATTTTCAATGTCCTCTGCTTCCACCAGCTGGTTTTTTGTCCTCTCTGTCTCTTTTCCTGCGTCCTGCAGTTTGTTAACCCTGTCGATAAACAGTCTCTCAGCGCTGCGGTCACACTTCAGTGTTTGTCATGAGGACGTTTCGCTGTTCACCCCCCTCCCCCCCATGATCTCTGTGCCCCGAGGCCGTTTCAGACGTGGCTGCAGTTATCTGCTGTGACAGTGGATGTGTCGCTGTCGTGTCACGGAGACCCGGCTGGAGTTCAAAAGCCCGTGATGGGCGCATGAGCTGGGAGACAGCGAGCCGAGGAAAGTGGACTGAGGGTACTTCCTCTGAAAGGAAATCAAAGTGAAAAGAATGATAAAAGTGCGGTTTCCTGCCAGCTGGTCTGTGTTCTGTGCAGAAATCCCACTCTTCCTCTCAGTTTCTGCTGAGACAACAACTGGCCCACTTCCTGTTTTGGTAACTGTGACACTTATAACCCCATCTCTGGGATGCACGGTCGCGTTTACCATTACGCAGGTACGAACGATGAAACGTGCATGCAAAGTGTGTATTTTCCGTTTCCTTTCATTTGGAAAGTTTCTTGTACAGTATTTTCTTATATGAAACACTTTCCTCCCAACGCTGCTGAGCCAGCAACTGTAGAATGTAGACTGGAGTTAATAAAAGAAAATAAACAACAGGGTGTTTGGGGGCAGTAGCTGGTCGCACTGCTGTACGTGAGCCTGTCCTGTGTTGGATGAGAATCTAGTTTCCTCGTTTTAATGTTTTCTTTAGGTTACATTTTACAGTACCCTAGAAATGAACCCTTTTAAAATACTCTTTCCTACTAAGTGCTACTGAATTTCTACAACAACAACTTCTTCAACTGTCATCTTACCAGCACATTCCTGTACAGTAACAACACTTTGACTTGTGGCCTTAACACAAGATCAGTGTCACGAGGGTCAATGGCCATACACTGAGGCCTCAGGAACCAGGACAGGATGGTTCACCTTTCACTGAGAGGGGGGAGGGACATCAGAAGTTCAAAGGTCAGATTTACACTACATGATGTCCTATTAGCACACAAGCACCAGAGGTCTTTGCTAGCTCGTACTAGGGATGTCACTATATAGAAAGCATTTTGTAGTTTATCATGACAGTATCATTTAAATTTAATGATTCTTAGTGTTAGCATTGTTTGTCTTTGGACTATTATACTGTGTATCTGTCATACACTGTGTGCAATGGGCAGTCAATTTGCATTTTATTTTTTAGTATTATTATTGTTATTTTTAATTGAGGCATTTTCAAGTGAATGAAACATGATCAGAGCAGAGCATGAAATTCCTTGTGCAAAAGTGCCTCCAAGATTATCCAGACTGGAACGAAATGGTCGTGTCTAACTGCTGAGTGAATGTTATCAAGGGTAATAATTAAGACAAATAGCTGTTTGCCATTCGGTTTCCTATCTGGATTCAAACAGTTGTAAATACAGAAAGTCTATAAAACTTATCAGGTTTAAATGAAAAACAGATGGGACTAAAACGACCGATAATCTGTCCCAAAGGCAGCAAGTATATGGAGAATAAAAAGGGACCCAAGACCAATACATGGGGTACACCAAGTGGTAAAGCAGCAGTATTCGACACGAATTCACCCACAGAGATCGAAAACATTCTATCTGTGAGTTTAAGCTGCTATACATACTGAAGAGACACTTCACAGGGAGTGCTTACATCATTGCCTATACTACGATGGTTCCCTACTACCTTGTCCCTCCACTCTTACCCCATTCGTGAATTCCTGTAGCAGAGTCTTTAACATATCAAACCATCAGATTTATCCGGCAACCGGCAACCACATTTCGTGCTTATCTAGTGGTTGATCGGTATGTGGTCGAACTAATAGCTCCTGGTAACAGCACCAATTCGCCTCGCAAATGAACAACAGAGATTCTTCAGTGATATGAGACAGACTGACAGAGAGGACAGACAATCAGACGGACTGACATAGACACTGTGAAGCTGTGAGCACTGGCACACAGGACTGGGTTCGGTGTCAAGAGATCAGGGATTGACACTGCTGGCTTTGTGTTGCGCTTGAATGGGCACCTTAGGGAGAGGCTGCGGCTCTGAATGGGCACCATTGGGGAAAGCCCTAGTGGTGGGAATGGAGTCTGGTAATTAAGGCAGTCATTGTGTGTCTGTAGGATCTGCTCGACGGAGAGGTCAGGAAGGCAGGCTCGTATTGTTCCCCCCAACAGGGCCCTCAGTGCATCACGGTGGTGCGTCAGACTCAAGACTGTTTGGATAGAGCCTCGGATCTTATGGAGGGAGAGAGAAAAAAAAGAATTATAACAACAAACCACGCAGGCAGTCATATAGTTTGTCTATATATCAGCTTATAGCGTATAGGGGCCTCTTCTTTGGTTTTGATTTTATTTTGTTTTCGCTCCCTCCCACCCTCTTTATGTTTGTTATCATTAAGTTCTTATCTGACAGGATACCCAGGAGATCCAGCCCTGTCAGGAACCAGGTCTGTGTTAATGTCAGTTTGAGGCACAGTTTTGGTCACTGTGTAAACACCACGCATACCGTCAGATATGTGTGCTGTGGAGTTTGTAATAAAAGGAAGCAAAACATATAAAGACAGACATTCAACAGTTTTTAAACATTTTCTGTAGGATTTTTTTAAAAATCAAACACAGTCTAGTGACCTTGCATTTGATTGTTGGACAAGATGAAGATAAGATGACTATCTAGTTAAATAACTTTGTGAATGAACTTGGTAAAGAAAACATTAAACAAACTGGATTGTGTATCTAACACATCAACGATAACATAAATCATAAACTTTAGATACTGAATTTCCTGAAAAGGAAAAGAAATTAGGATTTAGTTCATTGTTATTGTACATGAGTATTACATTGTGTTATGTAACAACTGATTCTGTCTAAAGAGTAAAACAGCTTTAGAATACTTGGACAATCAGAACTTGCTTAAGCAAAGAAAAAATAAAATGGTAAAACAATGACACATTTTTTTAGATATCTTTATGATTACTTCCTGTAAATAAAGCATGAAATCTATTTTTCTCAAGAAAACAACATACATCCTTAATTATTCTATACAGATTTAGATATTGTTTGTAATTTCACAACACATTATGTTAATTGTAGGTCTTCTATTTTCACATTGCTCATGCAGTATCTTATGTAACTTTAAAATGAAAAAAGTGATTTTGGTGACCGACGCTTTAACTTACGGTAACAAATGACAAGCGTATTCCGCCTCCACTCTCGATCTGTATTCACTGCCTTGTAGTGTGTCGGGAAGTTTCTGGCAAGGATGAGGGCTGGGGGGGAGGTGCACCATGGGAATGTTTTTACAGGGTGACCCCTGATCTTCCTTCCAGTCCCAGCAAAGGCTCTGAAGGCCCTGCATCTGTCTCTGCTCTAACACTCACTCAGTCAGGTTACTAAGGACACAGAGAGACAGACAGATAAAGCTTATCAGGGATGCTGGAGACGAGCGCTATCAGACAGCTTTTTATCCTTTGTCAGAGCAGACGGACAACTAACATCTCGTGGACACAACAGCTGCGGCCACTACCTGTCAACATATTTTATTTCTGTTCGGGTTATACAGAGAAAGAGCCTTTATAGTGGGAGCTGTGTGAAACCATATAGGGCCATAGGTCCAATATAGCATTGACACCAAGTGACACTGAGATTAGCAACACACGTGTTCAGTATATCCGTCAGTGTGAGTGACCCACAAAAAATATATATATACACGCAAACTCAGAACGTTCATCCGCTGACATACACGCATCTGTAAATATTCCATACAAACATAGACGGCTTTAGTATGAACTTCCCGTGGCAGATGGCGAGATGTTTTGTGCACCTCTGTATGTCACCCAACCTGCTCTTGTCATTCACCGGCCTGGTAACCCAATGCTGCTGTGCAGCTGCACAGCTTGCTGGGCTTAGTCAGACCACGGCTGAGTCCAACCCTCGCAGAGGGGAGGGGGGAATTCACACCAGCAGCCTCGTGTTGCATTAGTAAATATGGTAAGTGTAGAAGTATAGCGAACTTAACCTATGTCTGTGAAAAGTGGGAGCCTCCATGTCAAGCTCAGGTGTCGATGGAACTGAGTGTCTCAGCTGAGCCGGGACGGGTTCCAAGGCCCAGTTGGCCTGCACTCGTGTTTTCTATGAATGAAGCATAAATAGAGAAAAGGGATTCTGTCAAGAAACATCAGTTTGAAAATAAAACGAGAGTGTTATTGCAGCGAAGACAAACATTCTTGCGCATGGCTCCCACAGGGGTCCGTCAGTCGCCCAAGAACATGATACTGAGATCCGTGGCTGATTAGGGAATCTGGGTCGTGGAAATCTGGGAATCGGGGAGTAGGGTTTTGGCAAAGTGCGTGCTGGCATTGTGATACGGCTCCGCAGCTGTCTGGCACACCAACCATGCAGATTTGTTACCGAGGAGAAAAACTTTGATATACACACACATGCACTTGTGTACAAATGGCATGTGCTGTTACATTGTGTAACATCCTTTAAAAGAATAATTATAATATTAGAATTTAGAATGTTGGGATACCAATAAATTTCATATTAATTAATACATCGTCAGACGATTGTTTCGCTAAAACAAATACCCTTTCGATGTTGACTAGCCAAAAGCAAACAGAAGCGCAATAATTCTTTTAATATTGAATTAATATGCTCACAGCTGCTCATAATGCAATACCTCCATCCCCGGTTTATTAAAACAACCAGTTGCAGGGCACAAGATTTCATTTGTGAGCAATAACATCATGACTTAGCTGAGATTTGCTTTAATCTAAATCAACAGCATCAGCATATTGCAACGTCAACACGGCCGATTTTATGTTTGTTTCTTACCCAGCTAATGATGCGTCTCCTAAGCTAAGCCACAATACACAGTCAAAAGCACACAGATGTCAGTGGGTTGTAAAAACAAAAAGCTAATCGCTAATCAACTGATGAAAAATGTTCTTGTACTTACTTTCCCTTTCATATTACTTTAAAGGGACAAACGGCCAAAATATGTTTTAGTCGAATCATTACAGTCACATCGTCTCCGTTTGTCTGCACCGTCTGACTAATAACTGTGGGAAGTTGTATCTCTTGGTGCAGCTGTGTTGATTTACCTTTTCCCTGTGTGATATCTCAGTCAGAACCGAGACTAAACATAGAGTAAGTCATATGCCCTGGACCATCAAGGGACGGGATTCTGAGAAAATGTTACATCAAGACTCTATTTTAACGTCATGACAGAGATTAGTTTCTATGTGTGTGTGTGTTCCCAGTAAAACACACATATGCAGTACACACAGATACACATTGTTATAGGTCAATTTGTACTGCAATGCAATCATTTCCTGTACACTCACCCTACCCATAACCACTGCTTGGCTAACCATAACCCTTACCCATCACTGAGCTAGCTCTCACATCCAGACCTTAACGGGAGCCTGACCCTGTCCACAAACGGACAAGCTGACCCCAAATTAACTGGTTCTCAGCCTGAAATGTGTTCCCAAAGGTAGCCTATGTTACACACACACACACAGACACACAAGGAGACAGAGAGAGAGAGAGAGTATTTACTCTGCAAAGCAGAGACCATTTCCTAGAATGAGCTATTTTGGTGTTTCCACTGGGCTGGAAATGGACTTGTGGTTATTCTTTGGAATACAGTTGGAATGGTTGTCCTCTCAAAATCTGCCTGCAGTGAGATAACAAATCCATTTATACAGACCTGCGACCTCAGTGGTTAAACTCCGAAAGCCAGGAGGGAAAAACCTGTAACCCCGAGCATCGCTGCACACATTAAATATTTAGCCTCCGGGCATTTTAAATGCAATGGTGTCTATAATGCTAATATAGACTGCACCGGTGATATCTGTCGCACTGTTCCAGGCCCGTGAGGGTTTGAAACTGCGTTGCTCTTATCCAACTGACATTTTCACATGGCTGTGGATTTGATTATACACAGGACTGTCACAGTTTTCCAATCCAAATAACACACTTTACCAACCGCAACTTAACGTTTCTCCGACTCTGTCCACTTTTCCTATGCTGCCTCGTCATCCCATTACACCTGAGAGTATAAATGCACCGATACATGTTCTCACAGCAGAAATATCCCACAGGCATAATTAGACCTGGAAACAACTTTTTATAGTCAAATGAAATGTCAAGCCTGTATCAATAGCTGAAGTAAAGAGCTTCTAGAATATGAACCCTTTCTTTTAAGAATAGCACCCCGACCCACATGAGTGGGCGCAGTGCAGGTTCAGACGGGCGTTTGCCGAGTGACAGACTGGTGATGAGAAGCTAATTTTAGGAAGAGTCCAGGATAAGATTTTTTTTATATTTTTTTTATAAACCAATGAGAATTATGTTCATATCATTAGGTCCAATATTTCTGAAATAATCAGTCCGTTAATCAGTCCTTAGAAAAGTGACAGGCAGCCACTGTGTTTTCTTTTCCCAAGCAAACATGCAAAACATTTCCTCGATCCAGCTTCCTAATTGTGGGAATTTGCTGCGTTTCTTTGCCTCGGGACTTTGACTGCAGGATTAACAAAACAAGACATTTCATGCCGGGGCTTTAAGAAAGTCTGGTGAACTTCCATGACCCGGGTTTTACACTGTGTGTGCGTGTGACTGCATGAGAAAAACGTCGCAATAAAGTTGTAGCCGCAGGATAAATTTGTGCGTGCGTTTTGTGCCCGGTGGCAGAGGCGTTAGTGTGTGCAGCTGAGGGTACGTGTGGTAAATGATGGTGTAACGCTGCGGTTTATATTTAGAGACAACTGTAAGATAAGAATGCTTATCTCAGCAGTTGTAGATGTGGCTCTTAGGAAGTGGCGGCAGGACTACGAGGCAGTTACGAGCCACAGTGACCTGCAGCATTATGGGAAAAACACATGCATAGTCACTGCTGTTTAAAAGACGCTGCTAAATATGTAGCCTGTCATCCACAAAATTTACTTTAACAAGAGTTTTTTTTCTCCCCACTGCTATAACAGGTCGGAGGCAAGAGCCAAACCCTGCCGTCCTCTGTGGCGCGCGTTCGTACGCATCATGGTCCTAGTGTGTGACGTTCAGTGCTTGAAAGCTCAATGAACCACGCAGCTTGTACGCATCTGTGCTGAGAAACAACAAACTGCGTGATGAATACGTATATGGTTACTGAAATACTGTTTGGTTCAGGAAATATTTCCTCGCCGCGTCGCGGAGACGGATCAGGCGTGTGTGTTGCTTTGATCTTTTTTTTGATGTTTCACAGAGGAGAACTGGTTCTCAGGTTGAAACCACACACACCCCCCCACACCCCGCACCCCGGCCCCACTTGTAGCATTCATCGAACCGCTAAGGTTAGCACGCTCACTGAGAGCACATTAAAGCAATTACAAAGTCTTATCAGAAATGCTACGGTTAATGAGCAAACCAAACAAAAACTCCAAAAGACTCAGAGGAAACACTGTGGACTGAACCCCGTCCACTTTATCTGCAAGTCGATCTCCCCTTCTGAACTGCAACCAAACCAAATACACATCCTGAGATGAGGACGCAAGAGTGGAGACACTGATATGTGCACAGACACACTTGCACTCAGACGCATGCGCGCGCGGAAATGCAACACACACACACGGGTTCGAGGCCGACTTGGTGCTCTTGTGCTGCTCTCTGACTGATGTCCTGGGGGATGCGGAGAGGCAGAGCGGGGCCTGAGCTCCTCCGCTGCGCCTTTGTTTACACTGATGGTTTCCAGATGCTAGCGAGGGATCGGAGCACTACAGAACGCTGGGGAGCAGACCAGCGGTTCTTGGGGCTCTGCCAGCAAGCCTGGATTAAGGCAGCACTATTAGGGATTCTCGGAAAAAAAAAAACTTCTAATAAATCTGCAATTGTTTCAATTTGCACTTTGCGACGTCAGATTTAAGTGACATTTATCGGCGACTGCATTTATCAGAACGAAACATGCAACGCACGCTGACGTCTTAGCTCGTGAAGCGTTATTATCGGTCACAGAATGCAGACTTGAACTAATTGCATCTGACTGTAATCAACATATTTGTTTTACTCAGTAATTAGACGGTATGATTCTTTAAACCGGCTCCTGCCAGGCCTTTGTTCTAATGCTGATTGCAAAGAGAGATATTGCACCCTTTAATTTCCCTCCCCATCTTCTTGTCCTGCGGCAGCCTGAGTATATTGTTTGTCTCATCTGCGCCGCCCTGTTGGGGGGGTGGTGAATTGTTTTTTCTAAACAGAGGTGCATTGTGCTCGAGTGAGGGCAAATCTATCACTTAAACAGCACACCTGTTCCTCCCGTCACTCTCAGCCTCAGCTACATTTTTTTTTACAAGCGTTAGAAAGAGACAGCTGCACCAGCAATGGAGTCGTCCAGAGCGAGAGCGAGGTGAGAACGATGGCTGTGAAAGACACGCAGAAAACAGTGGCGGTATTTAGAGCTTGTAGTGCATGGTGGGATTGATAAATAGTCCCCACAATGCACCTGGTTGAGGTTCTGGCAGGGCTTAGGGCTGTGCAGTCCAGCAGCGGAAACAGCCAATAAAAAAATGCTTGTTCTGTGTGCGGTGGGACACAGCTGAGGTGGTGACAGTGTCATTCTTGTGAGAGACTTGAAGCGGCGACCATCTGCACGCCCTCGCTTGGCCCTGACAGGCCGACGACTGCATCCTCAGATCTTAATTCTGCAGTTGCTGTGATGTCAGAGAGTTTGTGTAGGGATGGATGCTAAAGTGCATATCATGATTTGACTGAGAAAAGGTTTAGGCAGCTCCTCTTGATGTTTTCGTTCCGTCCTCTTCCAGGAAACAAAGGGATGGGGGAAAACCACATGAGATAATGAGACGTGTGAAAGTATTTCTTTGCATATTTTTTCATGTTTCGTATCCGAAACGCCTTGATGTGGTCAGCGCAAACCAAATGACCCTATAAATGTCTCTCTCTCTCTCCTTCTGGTGTGGTCCAGCAAACAACCTCAGGCCGTTCCTCTGCATGCAGCGCATTTGTACGGGAGGCTTATGTTATGACTCACTTGTCTTGGTCTCAGCGATCATGTAAATTTGATGGGAACATGAAATCAGACCAAGGAATCTCACATTATCACGAGGAGCATCGAGTCCGCCGCAAGAAAGAGCCCTGGCTCAAAAGTGAAGCAATGCTTTTGCATGTTATGGATAAAAACTGATGATCAAAAACTAATAAATAGTTGATTTTGTTTTCTTTATATTGATTTGTTTTATCGCTCTCCAATTTCAGATGAGAAAAGCGGGGGAAAACAATAACTACCGAACATTTCCCAAAGCCTCCGTGTTGTTTTATCCTTGAAATCCCTTATTCTCTCATGGACGCAGACAAACCACTGAATGCCATGTAAAACTTTCATTAAAAAAAACATTTCTCTGCACTGTCAGCACTATCTGCTCATATTTGCTGCCTGTGGATTGACTGATGGCAATAAAGTGGGGCCCAGATCAACCGTAGGTAGGTGTCTCATCTAATATGTCGGGAAAGTATGAAATCCCGTATCCACAACCTTGAAACCAGCGGTCTCTCGAACGATGCCTCTAAGGTTTGGCTTGGAAGGGACATCTAATATTAAACCAGGGCTAAACCCATCCTGTTTCTTCAGACGGAGGATTTAGGTTTCAGGTTTTTGGGTGAGTGTCTGGGAGTGTTAAGTCTGGTGTCTGTCCGCTGGTCATTACTCTTCACTTGGAATGTGAGATAAACACAAACGTACGATCACCTTTAGTCCTCAGACAGTGGTCTGGACCACATTTTCCCAGTGGTCAGTAATAAACTTCTTTTTTTTTTATGATATAAACCAGAGTAGAATGTCGAGTCGGCTTTGTGGCAAAGCGATACTGAAAGAGTCGGAGTCGGGCGCCTGGGTCGCATACCTTTTAATCAATTTCAGGGTATTACCCTGAATTACCCTGAAAAGTAAAGGCATCGCAGTGGGCGTTGTCTAGACTGGGATCGCATCTTCATATTCCGTAATCTCTCCGCGATACTGCACATGTTTATACGACGTACGTGTCTTGAAGATCAACCCCCCTCAGGAGAATTGTCTCCGCATTCCTCCACATGATAATGAGTCCAGTCCACTGTTATTGTGGAGCTGCAGCGCTGTGTTATCCTCAACCTCTCACTCTCTCTCTGTCTCTCTGAAATGTATGGCCTAATTGAAAGCAGAGCAGTGATTTTACGACTGCCCTCAGTGTTTCTTGTGTTTTGCCCCTATGGAGGCCATCTGCTTTGGATTTAGATTTCCTCCTCCTTCGCTCCCTTTCCCTCAGTCTCTCCTTCCCTTACTCCTCTCTCCTTGTGGGGGGGGGGCTGATTGGAGGGTCTCTTCACTGTTGGCTTGGACGACTGTAGGGCTTTTGGTATTTGTCCACTCTTCTTTGTCTCCTTGTTTGTGTGGATGTGAGAGTCTGATTCCAGAGCAGCAGGCTTCTTTAGACCCCCTTCATTACAGAGTCCTTGTGGAGCGGGAGGCGCTTTCACGTCCAACCCCGACATCAGCTCCTTTTCAGTCCTAATGAGCTTTCTCGTGTATCTGTTCATCTTGTTCCCTCGTGTCTCATTTTTGTTTTACTGTCCCTCGTGCAGCTCTGTTTGTTCTATTCGGTGCAGTTTGTGGGCTCATTAATCCAGAGATACAAGCCAAAGAATGATCCGTGTCCTTGTAGCCGGGAGAAACTCTGAGTGGGAGTAGTGCAGGAAACCGTGTGCAGAGACTTTCCAGTTGGGTCTCAAGAGTGTCTGGAAACCTGTGGATGTGGAATTTGTTGAGGATATGTGTGTGTGTGTGTTTGTGTGTGTGTGTGCATTTTGGTCTGGGTGATAAAGGGGACAAGAGGAGAGAGAGAGATAGAGTGAGACATTGTGTCAGTGTTTGCTTGACTGTGTGTGGCCGTGTTTTGCGTCGAGATTGCATCAGTTAATTTGTATATCACATGTGCGACGGACGCTAAAAAGGCTCTGAGCGGTTCGGATACGTTTACGTACGTGTAACTTTATTTGTAGAGGGCAAGGAAAACAAAACCCATCTTCCCGTGACGGCTCATCCCCAGCGTGCTGTGTGTTGTGATGACGCAGTTGCATTAAATTAGTCATTGTACTGTGTGTACAGTTATTGTGGTTATTTTCCTGGAAATCAAGCCTAACCAAAACATTTACTCAGCCCTTCTAGTGTTTACAGCTCCGGGGTTTTGATTTGTAATCTACTGCACCAATGTAAATGGAACGACAGGCCCAGCATGTATGTCAGCGAGGAAGCCCAAAGATCTCTCCACCTTAGCTACTGCACCACATTTCTCAGCCTGCCCCTGTTGGCACTGGTGGCACAGCAGTCCAGATGATATTGTGACATCTGTTCCGAAATGTTTGTGTCCAGAGGAATGTACGACACCGTCTGTGCCAGTAAAGTTAATGACTTCACAGCCCAAGCACGCGCTTATTCTTCATGAGGGCAGTGTGTTGTAATGACCTGACAGCAGCTTACCACAAGTCAAATGAGTTCTGGATTTCTTTTTCACGTTTTTGCAACATTTTTACCAGCGTGTTGTCCATATTAATACTATATCATCTGCACAAAAGTGTTTTGGCATTTGGGTTTTTAAGTGTGAGGATGGCAGACACGTCATAGTTGAATCATATTGCTACAAAGTCATTTACAGGAGCACATCCAAACAAAATGTTGCCACGGCAACATCTTTGAAATTGCCCATTGATTGCATCAAGACTGCCGTGTCAGTTCGCATAGACTGTTGCGCTGCAGGCCAGCAGAAGTCAGATTTTCCAGCCTGTGCGCTGTCACAGTGGGAGATGCGAGGCTGACAGTGGGGTTGAGGTCATGCTGTTGAGGGGCCGGATCGAAGCACAGCCGCTCATACTTAATGCTGGCTCGCTGGTGCTGATGCAGATCGCTGACGTCTGTTAGGACGACGCCAGATGCCTCTGATTAAAGTTTCTATTACTCACACACAGGCTGGGAGAAAATAAGGAAAAGACCAGGGAACTGTAAACCTCCTCTCACTCTCACCGTCCGGTACCCCCCAACGTTCATCATGAAATCTGCAGGCAGTGTTCAGATTGATTATGGAAACAGGCTGCGGCCTTGCAGGGAAATCAGAAGTGGACCGGACAAGTCTGATTTCATTATACATTTTGTAGCAGTCTAGAAAGCTGCTATCAGTTTCTTCTGTCACATTCGATTTGTATCTGCGCGTGAAAGCATTAGAAAAATGTAAGGTAAAATAAATTCCTTGTTACTGCAGTGATTGTCTTCCAAATGGGAAGGGTTTGTTTACCAAAAATAACCACTCACTGATAATGACAGTCACAAGGCAGATGCAAGTTCTGGGATGTTTTTTTTTCCCCTTTTATTAACCCTGATGATGACAATTTCTCACACAGTTACTTACCAGTGCACATTTAGGTTGCTTTTGGCAGAATGAAGGATTTAATGATTTATCCTTTAGGAACTTACTTTAGGGATCCGTCAGTTTGGGATACGCTTTAAGGGGTAAGAATGAATCTTTTCCTTCAGTGCCGTTAGAGTGGCCTACATAAATGTTGCCAAAATGAAGTCATCAGAGGGGTTCCTCCCAAAACTACTGCCCTCAGGGTGGTGTTTTTTTCACCAACTGTTTGTAATCATCTCCCTCCTGAGAATCAGAGGAGTAATTTAACACAGCTGTAATGGCAGTAAACGTCAATTACACAACCACATATTGCGCCAAAAATTTTGTTTAGGAACGAGCTGTACGATGAAGTTGGATATATAGGCACACACCCAGATGTCAAAGCTCCGCATCTATTATTGAGAACATGGAGTACTCTCGCTTGAATATATACATTCTACATCTAAAGTCATATGCACTTGATTTCTGCTTTACAGGCTAGACCCAAAGGTGAAGGGCTGACACCTTACCAGGGGAAGAAGAGATGCTTTGGCGAGTACAAGTGCCCCAAGTGTAAGAGGAAGTGGATGAGTGGCAACTCTTGGGCGAACATGGGACAGGAATGTATCAAATGCCACATCAACGTCTATCCACACAAGCAGGTACTCCATCGCACATCATGACACTCGCTTCCTGAGAATTTCCAGTTTTGTTTTAGGTTAAAAACAATTAGCAGCAGATTGAACCAAAGTTAACAGAGTCCAGGCTGTGGTCCGCATGGCTGCGGATTGTGTTGAGGATATTCCAGATGGCCTCATTAAAGTAAAATGAAAATCATACCCCTGAACAACTGCTCTTGCCTATATGATAATAAACCAGCAATGGATAAACTAATTTAATTTCCGGGCTGGTAAATGTTTAGGATTATTTGCTTTATTAATGGCTAACAGGCACCAATTACACTCCAATGTAACTGAGGCGTACAGCTGCAGAAATTCTTCTCACATTCAATTCAAAGGAAAAGTGGAATCATACTCACCGGGTGTTTTTCCAGTCACTTAGTGGGAATAACAATGCACTGGTGAGCAGTCTGTCCCTTACAGCCTGATGAATGAAGAGATAGGTCGCCTGAGAAAGACTCCACAATGTTTATCCTCTACACTTCATCCTCGAATATTTATGCTTTCCCATATTCTTGCAATTCCGCTTCCTAAAATTAGGAATACAGCTTGTTCCCTGTACACCACAGCTGACTCCAGTATATCAACACTCATGTGTAATGGACGGGAAAAGCTTGCAAGGAGTTGTAATGTTCCCTGACAATATCAAGTCAGCGCTAAAAAAAAAAAAAAGAATGTAACCAGCACTTCTGTTTATTCACTGTCAGTGTGAGATCTCCAATAAGAGCATTTACCACATTCTCTAAAATTCACTGCATCCAAACTGACAGTGCTTAAGTATTTCTCGATTTGCTGCAGGGAAGAAAAAAAAAATCACTGCCCCCCGTCCTGTGGCAAAGCTGCACATAGGCAAGCAAATTCCCTGCATTTACAATGTCACCCACTTAACAAATTTCCCGCTGTCAGCAACTGAAATGGACCACTAACCTCGGCGTCCTCAAGTATCAAAGAGCACTCTCAGCGTAGCTCCGTCCTTCCCTCCCTGAGTATTTCCATTAAGGTAGCATATATTTTTTCCATTGAAATATTTGTACCCAATTGGTGGAAACTATATTTATTGACCGCTCAGTGAGTTTGGTTCAAGCTGAGGCCATGGTTTCCACTCGAAGGTTCATGGAAGGGCGTCTTTGCAAAATCATATGTTTTGCCTCCACACACACACAGTTCTACTTTGATTTAGATCTCTCTTAACAGCTTCCATATTCCAGATGAGAGAAGTTCAGTGTAGATTAAAGAAATGTTGATAGAATCCTGCCCGGTCAGCAACATTTCAGTGGATTTGGTCGAGGTGCGTTTTGCCTTTCAGGCTACGTAGACTTTTGTGTTTAGCAAAAGTTTGGCAGATATTCCTCATGACATAAAAACTACTCACTCTCCCCTGCATGTTTTTTGGAAAATAATTGGCAGACAGGATTTATGTGACCCCCCCCTCAACTGGAACATCACCCGGAGCAGTTTTTATTTTTCTCTTTAGTGAACTCTTACCTACATCGAGTCCCCAACAGTTCTGAATCCAAGTCCAGGAAATGACCTGTCTCAGACACATCAGGAGACTCCGCCCTCCCTGCCAAACATTCATACCAAGTAATCTAACGTCACATTAGTGATCACTGTAGGGGGGGGGGTTCTTTTCACTTCCTGCAAATGGAAGAAGTCAGGCTGAAACTTCAGAGCAGACTTCCTTGAGCTTGTTGCCTAAGGACGCTTCAAGAATCCTGCTGCAAAGGGGCTTAAATCCAGCTCCCTGAACCCACTGAGGGGACGCCATAAAATATAAATCAAATTTTCCAGCTGTCCTCAAAAACCTAAAGTCTTTGACGCACTGATAGAAAGTCCCATTACTTTCTGGCAGACTCATTACGACTGAAATCTCCTCGTTGTGACCCTCCGTAAACAGGTTTCCTCAGTCAAACTCGGAATAAATATGTTTTTGCAAAAACTGTGGAGGAAAAAAAAGACAATCGATGAGAAGAAAAAAATTTCCAGGCACGTTGTTTAATGACCTCCAAACATGCTGGCACGCGCCTAGCTTCACTTTGTCCTTGATACCGATTCCAAGAAAGCCATTTCTGTAGACGTTTGGTGATATTTCCACTCCGATCGTGATGATAAAATCATACATATTTTTTTGGTTTCTTTAATATCAGGTTGTTAAATTGCACTGCAAGTTTCCAGAGCAGATGGTGCGCTGCCATATCTCAGCAGTTAATTGTGTTTAGAACATGCCTGGTCTGTGAAAAACATTACACCGGAGGCCAAAGTGCTTAGGCGTGTAGCTGAGTTGAAGCCGCTGCCAAACGAACTGCTCGCAAACCCGGCGTGCTGTTTTCTTCGGCGTCTGATATGACTCATTGCTGCTGCTCTGTTTCTTCCCTCAGCGTCCCTTAGAGAAGCCGGACGGCCTGGATGTCTCCGATCAGAGTAAGGAGCACCCACAGCACCTTTGCGAGAAATGCAAAGTCCTGGGCTACTACTGCCGCCGAGTGCAATAACCATCTGCTCGTGCCCCAAGACCTAAATGATCCTTCATCGAGGCTGTTAACTTCATCCCCATCCATTTCAAACCCAGGTGTCCCTGTCCTGCACACAACATGGCGTCCTTTCCTCCTCATGTCTTCCCCCGTGTCTTTCGGAAGCCTCAAATATAGATGCTTGCTCGACTCCTCCCTTCTTCGCCGCTGCAAATAAGTCTGCCCCGCTTCTCCGTCCACCCACAGAGCACCGATTTTAGTCGCCATTCCTTTTTTCCCCGCATCAGTATTGAGGGACTGAGAGGAACCTGTAAACCGAGGATCAGTCTTTATCTCTTGAAGTGCTCTTTATGAAAAAAAAAACTTGCCAAAATCAGTGACTTCTCTTGTTTCATGAATCAAAAACCAGACGACCCCACTGATCCAACTTGATGCTTAACAACAGCTAATC
This sequence comes from Trinectes maculatus, assembly GCA_016785345.1. Classification (NCBI taxonomy): domain Eukaryota; kingdom Metazoa; phylum Chordata; class Actinopteri; order Pleuronectiformes; family Achiridae; genus Trinectes; species Trinectes maculatus. The sequence goes on from JAFBJQ010002180.1 coordinate 124,330, forward strand.
ATTGCTTCGGCGTCACTGACAGTATTTGTCTCAATAGATTACCTCACCTCGGGGTTTGTTGGCTTTGTGTTTACAGAGATCTGCCTTTCATTTCCCTGCCAAGTGAAGTGTGTGCTAATGTGATGAACATTTAAACATGGCCTCCCATGATGGTTCAATGTATAGGAGGCCTTTGATGTCTTGCCGTAATAGGGTCAACAGCACATCTTATTAACTGTGAATTAACTGAGGGATAATGTGCCATACATCCCTGGCTTACATTTGGCCTATTTATTTTCTTTTTTTTTTTTCTAGTGTGCAATCTGACTTTTAACTGGGACATTAGAAATGTTTTTTTTTTCCTTTTTGTATTTTGTATGTCACGTTATTGTGCAACTGCTTCCACGTGTCTTCAGAAACTACTGTAGGTTCAGTTGTGTCGAGTCGCTCCTCGTTTAGATTTAGTGTGTCGCTAACAGACAGTGTTTCAGTCAGGCTCCTGAGAGTATTTTTGTTGCCACACACATTCTCACTCATCTATAGTGTTAGACAGGTACAGATATCAGGTCGGTGAAGTTGTGTAAATTTCAAACCACAAGAAGATCGACTGAGAAGACGCGGTAGACAGACGACAGGAGTTTCAGTAAGAAAAAACCTTGCCACCCATTTTCTGGCCTGTGCTGAATATTACATTTTAACGAACCGCTTGCCATAAGTTGATCAACATTATGAAAGATGACTATAGATGTCAGACTGCTCAGATGTAGAGTGATTACACGCAAGTACCAACACAACGGAGATGTTTGTGAAGCTAAATGGAAACTTCTCAAGAGGGTTTGCACCCGTCAGAACAAAGTCCAGCAGCTGACTGCAGTGTATGGAGGCTACAGAGGGAGGTGAAGCTTTGGAGACCTGCAACGATTTTCTGGTTGTTTGGGAGAAACCATAATATTTGATATGGAAGGGCTGATTTGCGATGTGTTGACGCTGAAGATTGAAAGACATGTTGAAGGTGGTGATGAATTAAGTTTACACTTTTAACGGGGCCTACAGTTATAAACCAATGTCTTTAAAGAAGGAGAAACATACATCCTGTTTACATAGATCACTGTGCAGACCGAAAAGGACTACAGACGATTGATTTATTATGACTTGCCGAAACTTTCAAGGAACCTTTTTATAGGAATTGTGAACTGTTTTGTATGTACTGTATTTCTCGCCTTGCAGAAGCTGATTGACTATATTTTATATTGCACCGTGCTGTTTGTGCCTTAAAAAGATTTAAATCATTCTCCAGTATCAGGACAAGGAGGCCGTTTGCAATTGTATGAAGACTAGTGGGGAGAGGCTCAGATATGGAGCGGTGTGCCGTATGTGCATGTGCTGACTGGGGCGCATAATAGGTCTGATGCAGGTTCAAGATATGACAAAGGACAAGGAAGGGACAGAGTTCCTCCATTAGCGGGCTGAACTGGCGTGGTGGGTGTTCACTTCAACACGGTTTGCTGCGTTGGTGGCACGAGCTTACCCAGCGTTTTTTAGCTGGCAATAACAAATCCTCCTGTGGTATGTTGTCATGGAATATCAACAAAGATGTTATTTCTCTATTCGATCCTCACAACAGAATGGAGGCGCACATGAGACCGTGGACCTCACTCTTTGTTTTCCTTGTCTGTTGTAGCTATGTTTATCGAAGGAACTTTGGGTTTTGTCAAGAAATATACATGGCCTTAGTGGGAGAGTTTGCAGTGGCTGACAATGGTACCTTACGGTTATGGGAAATGGTCATTTTGGCTAGATTATAAGTCTAAAGTGAAGGGGGCACTCCGAATGATTTAGTACCGAACTTCCACAGAGTTAGTAGCTTCCAAGAAGCACTAAATTTAAATCCGTGCGGCTGAAGCAGGGATATCCTTATTCCGATTCCCTGGTGTGGTCCAGGCTGAAAACAACAAAAAAACCCCAGTCGATTCTACATTTTCTACTCTGCAGCTCAAATGAAGCTTCCGTAAGCGGAGAAAACACTAATTATATCACCATGACATTATCAGGGTTACACAGAGTGGAGTACTCACTGTGAGCAGAGAACTAAAGTTAAGGAGAAAAATTGGTGGTGTGCCCCTTTAAGAGAAGGAATTAGCAGTAGTGCATGTTAACCCAAGTTTAAAAGACTCTCCCGTCACTGCTGGGAACAATCCATACTTTCTTTCTTTTTTCAGCACTGTCTTTTCTTTTGCTTTGTGTGATGAGACTAACCTAACAAGTCTTTACATCGGAACCTTATTATCCACATTATATCAGGTGGCTGTAATGAGAGGAATATAAACCAATGATGCCTTATGAACTAACCTCATAAACATGTAACAATGCTATTGTATTTCACAGCGCTCTGGTAAATCTAGAAATGAGAAGTAGTTAGTGAGAAGCCCTGTTGTGGTTTGATTCCGCCCAGAGACGCGTTAGGAGGAGTCCATTCTAAATGGCAAATCAAGAGGCAATGAAAGCAGCGGATATATTTGAAAAAAAAAAAAAAGTTAAAATAAAATAAAAAAGGAACTCACTGCTTTCAGATGTAGTGTCTTGAATTACATATACTTGACTTTTATAGTACCTTTTCAGTTCAAATTTGTTATTTTCTATGAAAGAGATGTGTATTTTGGAACACTTAATAGATGTTGAAATTTTTTAAGGCAATCTGCAAAAACTCAAGAGTTATTTCCCTGACAAAGGTAGATTGTTTTATGTATATATTTGATGGCCTTCGTCTTTAAGGATAGTAGCTCTTTCGAAGTGTTATGCAATATTGAAGCTTTTTTCTTGTGTGAAGAAGGGCCTATTGCTGAGAAATAAACCTGGGAGATCTGTTTTTTTTTTTGTCTTTTCTCTATGTTTTACAATAATCTGAAGTGTTATCCTGGAGAAATATTTATGGAAAGATTTTTTTACAACACTTTTTGTATAGAATATGCAACAAAGTTACGCTAAGAAGGAAATATTGATGTCTACATAGAATATTATTAAAAAAAGCTGGTACATAATTAATACCCTTTCTCAATTATAAGCCATTGTATTTTTGTGTTTTGTTCTACGATATTATGAGTGTTTGAATAACACAAAATGTTGTTCAGTTGCTATTTGTAACTAACTATGATCTGCCTATTACAGCCGCATGTATTAATTTTGTAAACTGTAACAACATAATTATATATATAAGATATATTGTGTTAACATGCAGAAATCTTTCTTAATTAGTGACGGATACTCACCACTGTATAAGCACGTTAAACTGTGAGATGTAGTTTGCTTAAAGCAGCAAAGACGAGAAACTATTATAAAATGTTACAGTGATAACTGGTAGTGTAGGAAGTGTACACTTGTCGAGAACGCGTGTGAGACAAAGAACTATTTTAGAGTTTGCATGTGCATGTGTTTGGTTTTGAATGAATTATCATTTTGTGCAATGTATACTTATTTAAAAATATTTTACGGTAGTTTGCTTCAGTACATGTTGTTCTTAACATTATCAGCAACTTCTGATTGATATCCTTCGTGAAATATTTCATTTACATTTGCTAGCGTAGCCCCTACAAATAATTCATATTTACTGAATGTAATGTGTTAATACTTATGTGGTCAATTTGGAAAGTTATGTATGTATTCTTTACTGTGTGTATCACTTGAGATGTCTGTTATGCAATATTGCAATAATGTAATATTTGAATTGGACAGAACAGGCGTGGGGTCGGGAAGACAATGGTTTGGGGGGGGAGGACTGTCACGGTTTTGAGAGAAGACCACATGTCTGTTTTTCATGTCCATGAAATGGCATTCCAAAATGTGCCTTATTTGTTAGTTGGAAAAACATTTTAGTGCTTTAGAGCTGTCAAGAGTTTGATGAATAAAAATCATAATGAATTAGGAATGTGTGGATATGTGGTTTCATTTGTTTCGGGCGCATGCTGAATTGTTGTTACCAGTAACTGGGAGGCGTTCGCTCTGGGGTTTTGATTTCAGCCAAGAGCATCGCATTGTTTTCTGAGAACTCCTGTCCTTATATAATATATAATATTCATTACGAGATAGTATATGTTTTCACCATCAATCTGTTCTGCGTCTTTGAGTGCAGGCTTGACGCTTTACACAGGCGTATAGATGGTGATATAATGAGTTTTCGATGGTTTATTCATGGCTGTTATGTAACACAGTGGAGTTAGGGACTTTTTCTTCTCGGCCTCTGCGAGCGTGCTGAACGATAACAGACACGACGAGCTGACGGGACTTGATTTCAACACTTTCAGTCAAACTGTGAATGTGGAAAACCAAAACACACAAAACAGGACACCAGCCGAGATGGGCGCTGTGTTTGAAATGTTGACGCCGACAGCGCAGGAACCAGTTTGGACCAAATTTTTGAGATGTCACTCTCTTGCATGTGTATTTAATGTTGGCCACGGCACCGCTGCCTTTTCCGGCCAAGTTTCCATGAACAATATTGGACATGCATTCCAAATAACTAAACTAAACCAGAGGGTGGGGACCCAAATTATATCAAGTTTGTTACAACATCTCCAGCTCAAACAGAGTGAGAGCTGCAGAGTCTCTATAGCAACAATGTAATCTGAGAATTCAAACAAACGGTGGAAGGTCAGCGTGCATATGGTTTCGTTTAGGGGCGAGAGCTGCTTTTTGCACGTTGCTTCATTATTTACTTTCATAAAGTATTAGCTCGATAAGCAGCACCACCCAGTCTCTGGCTCTCAGACATGTCCTGGCCTCCTTCTCTGTCTCCCTCTCTGCCGAACACCCGGTCTTTCAAATAAAGTACAGGAAGAGCGGCCCACATGCAATCCTGAGATCTTTTTTCATGGTTCTCTATGACTCCAGCAGTTTGTACTGTCTGCGTCAATGAGGCTGAAGCCCACACAGCTTCTTCATCATCTGTCAGCTGCTTTCACGTTACTTCTCTGCTCCACTGTAGGTGGATGTCAGGTGATGTCACATCCTGCACTGATGGACAGGAAGTCTGTCAGTGCTGGAAAGCCAGCGTCTAAAAAAAGCTGCTGGATCATTTCCAGGAAGCTTTAAAGCCAGCAGAGTTGGTGGCACATTAGAGTGAATGTCCTGTACTAACAACAGAGCTAGTAAAATATTTAAATGGTCATTTATATGGCAGGAAATGGTGAGCCGTTGTACAATAAAACTTTCAGGGGACAGTTAAAAGAAAAATCAGAAATGTGTCATTACAAATCCCCGACATTCCGTTACTAGTGTTATTCATCAGAAAACACACAATATACACAGTTCATACCTGAATTTGAGTCTGAAAAGATTTACAGACAGTTAAGATTTTAGATTAGAAGTTTTTGTGGAAGACCAAGATATCCTGTGGCAGCTCCTCTTCGAAGGCATCATGGATACAGGATTCAAGATAGAGTAAATACCACAATTCTGCATGTGAGTCATCCAGCAGGAGTCCATGAAGGAGCTTTGGTGTTATTTCATCTCCCCACAGTCAGCAATGACGATTTTCCTGATCACACCGCCATCGTGTAAACCAAAGGACTCCATCTTGGTGACCACGTCCATACCTTCCTTCACCTGCCCGAACACCACGTGTTTACCGTTAAGCCTGTCAAAAGCGAGACACAACAGTGGCATTAGGTACTGAGAGATCAGATAAACGAATAAAAAGTTCTGTGAGTCGATTTTTACCATTCAGTTTTTTCTGTGCATATGAAGAACTGGGAGCCGTTGGTGTGTGGCCCCGAGTTTGCCATGGAAAGAGTCCCTGCAGAGACGGTGAATCAGTTGAATGTGAATCAGTCAACAAGAGCTCAACCTTCTTTTACCACTGCGTCAGTCAGTGGTAAAAGAAAGTTGTGGACATGGTAGCGAAGGCAAATATTGAGTCAATAACAGTGTCAAGAAAAGGCCTGTGTCTCCTTGTAAATATGACACAACACTTGAAGGAAACACTGAATTATCTCCACATGGGTTAAGTTTATTGGCAAAAGTGGTTATTTTGATTGGTGCATGCTGACAAAAAGTAGGTCATTCACCTGGAGATTGCAAGATCCATACACCAAGTATGGCAGGCTGCATGTAATTAAACAATGCCATCTAGTGGAGAAGCAGCTGTATTAAAATATAGATCTGTGTTGAAGCCGCTATGGTGGCATAATATTGTCATTTGTGTCATAATAAAGGAAAGGAAGGTTGCGGAGATGTACCTGGGGAGCTGTGTCTTAACTCGAAGTTTTCATCTTTGAACGTTTTTCCAAATATCGATTTCCCTCCTGTGCCGTTGTGCTCAGTGAAATCTCCCCCCTGGGACAGAAACAGACATATCAGACACTTTGCACCGTATGGCACCTTCTCTGCTCGCTGCGACTCTCACCTGACACATGAAGCCAGGTATGATCCTGTGAAACACACACCCCTTGTATCCAAAGCCATGTTCCCCTGTGCAGAGTGCTCTGAAGTTCTCTGTTAAATTACAAAGGTCATCACAACATTTTTTCCTTTAATATTCAACGATTAATTATTTGAAACAAAAACAACAACTTTTAAACATACCTGCAGTTTTTGGCACGACATCTGTACGTAGCTGCAAGAGTAACACAAATCACATTCAAACTCATGGAAGAAAGTTTAGTGATGAAACACACAGCCAGCGGGGGAGACAAATGTGTCCGAACCTCAATGATGATTCTCCCCAGAGGCTCACTGTCGGCCTCGATGTCCAGAAACACCACCGGGTTGTTGGGGGAGCCGGAGGAAAACAGCCTCGCAGCGGCGATGCCCAGCGAGCTGTATCTGATTCGGCTTTTAATCTGCGCCATAGCTGCTAATGTGGCTGGGTGAAGGAGATGGACGCTGCTTCTGTTTACATGTGACGTCATCCGCCTCCTCTTCTTCTTCTTCTGTTGCTGCGCCTCCTGCTGGTTTAACTTCCGCTTCTTCTTGTTCTTCCCCGAGGATTTACGGCGGTTACCAACAAGGATGTCGCATTACTGCCACCCTCAGGTTTTTTTTATTATTTTCTCTACAATGTTTCTTAAATTTAAAAAAATGTAAAGAAATCGGACATACATAAATAAACAACAACAACACTATTAGTAACAACAACGACAATAATAACCACTTAATATATGTAGAGTTTCTATAAGTTTAAATCATGATTTTGTTTTTTTTGGCGGTGTAAAAACATGTGACACGTTTCAAGATGAGAAGTTTATTGAATTGCGAGGTTGCGTTTTTTTTTTTTTTACAAAAGCATGAGGACAAAGAAAACAAAAACATTTGGGAAAAGTTAACAATATTAGTATGTACTGTCTTTATCCAACCACTGATCAAAGTAACACTCAAAGAGACACTAATGTTAGAGTAAACTCAGAGTTCTCCTGTTTGTGAAGGAAACAGCCGGTGGAACAGTTAGCGGAGAGGGCCGATATGATGATATGTCAAACTTTCACAACATTAAAGTCACAATAGCCAACTTCCTGCTGATCGGCAGATTCCATACATCCCATAAAACATTCATGACAAAATAAGTCATCCTAAATCTATTATTTAATTCACACATTTCCTTCTGTCATTCATGAAAATACAGATGTTATATTTCATATACACAACAAAAGTTAGCACCTTACCAAACATTGGGTATAACATTACCAAACACGTCCTGCTGGTTACACTTCAATAAATAGAAATGATACCATGATTCTACAACCACACAAAAGATTAGCAACAATCAGCCCACTTCTACTCAAAGGACTTTTTTTGAATGGAGTGTTTTTTTGGGAAGTTTTAGTTTTTAACACAAAATATTTTAAACTTAAGTCCATTTTGCACATCCTATTGTGTTTAGATCCCATTAAGGTAAATTGAATGTAGACCATAAAGAGAATGTCATGTCAATGTTAAAAAATATATACTGTATATATAAAAGATAATAAAACAAAATAAAATAAAGCGCGTGCTTGACTGGAACAAAAACTGGCAATGTGAGAACACCAGTCCTCCTAATTTACAAAATAGCCAGGTACAAGCTTACATGCACAACAATACTTTCTAGTGTAAGTATTGTTAAAGTATCAATACTTTCTGTTCACAACCTAGGCCATGTGAGGCCGTCTTCATAAATATGTACATCCAAAGTCCACAAAAAGAGCAACATATAGACCTGGGTCAAATTAACTGTTTCCATCACGTCAGTCGCCCCTGATTTTTCAATGGGAGAAAGGAGAAGAACCTAAATAACTGAGGTGAGTATGAACAGTATTTTCACCTGGTGTTTATTATTATATTACAATCAGGAAGAGAGACATTCAGTTTTTTTCAGATGTATTTTTAAAGGGTGTTAGAACAAGTAAATAGGAACATGTGTCATTATTATTATTATTATTCTTGAAAGACATGGGATCATCAGAAATTCAGGAGCCGGGACCTAGTTTCACGAAGAAAGGTCTTGAGATTCTCCAAATACTTGTACGGAAAAATCCCTGGAATAATAAGTAGTTGTGGACGACAACAAATGGACACCAGTACCTTATTCGTAAAATGGGCAACAGTACGGAATAAGTAAGATCAAGTGCCTGCACCACACTATTCCAACATGGTAGGAGCATAGAATGGACACCAGTTAAAACAAGTGATAATGCATCGCACTGGCTCTGAACTCCCAGCTGCCCTCTCATACCATAACCGAACCCATTTCCTGTTTGTGTCTCAAATAAACCAGCTGTTGTCAAGCGAGAACGAGGAGAACCAGGAAGACCCTCTCTGACGGACCAGTAGAAAATAACATGCGCTCCAGAGCAGTCAGCGACCATACTGTTTTCGCTTTTAGTCTGTATGTGTGTGTGTCTTTCCCATTCATTAAACAGACATTAGACAGCACTACACACCATCTTGTGACATTATTGTAATAACACAACATGTTGACAGGCTGGTGTCATGTCATTGCAAAATACACTTCAGTTTAACATTTATAGTTTGATCTGCCTCTTTAAACCAAATCATTTATTAAACAATAACAAGACAATTACAGATTAAACCTTGGTGGTTTATTTACATTTGTAATTGTAAATCTAATTGTTGCTTCAACGATTTACCAAAATTAATAACTACATTAGCGCCAAATCCAAACTAACACAAGGGCCTTTTTATAACCAACCCAGAAAACCTTAGTTTTTGTTTTTACTATAATTGATCTATAAAGCATCAGTAAATTATTAACATTAATAAATCGATAAATAACATCTGAAATATTGATTAGAACGTAATATCCAGAAGTTGACACAGTGAAACTCTTATCTAGTTCCGAGTGCTGGAGTTTACAGAGCATGGTGAACGTTGATACTTCGAGACGTAATAATTTAAATAATTTTGAGTTTTTGCTTTGCATGTAATCTCTCATTTTACTGTGTGTTTGTGTTTGTTACTTGAAGGACCAGACATCCTGCCGTCTGCACTAAACGAGGACGTGACTGCTTCACAACATCCACTTGCTTAGGACATACTGTCAGACCAAAACAACGGATACAACAGCACCAGCCATACCATCAAAAAAAAAAAAAAAACTGTGACATTAAGTAAACCATGTGTGCATCACTGTACCTTCTATGCTACTGTCAAAACATGAATACTATACATTCAAAAAAGGTTCTGCTTCCACACAACCAGCTGAGTGCAGAATGTGGCTGCTGAGTTTCAGAGTGCATCTGCATCATTTGACATCACAGCTTCCTCTAATCACGCACTAAAGTGAGTGTAGTTTTATAGGAATCCATTGCATACTGTATTCCTTAATTATTCGGATGAAGCTCCCAACAAACAAAACCTGTTCGGTGACTTCGACAGCAGAGATTAGTCATCTTACTCATTTAAAACCATTTTGGGTATTTAGGTCAGTGAGACTGCAACGTGTTACCATGACGACAGGGATAGACCCGAGGGAGGCCAGGGGAGCGACTATGGATCTGGAGATGCACCAGGAGAGAGGAAAGGTGGAATACTGTGTGCTGCTGAGATAACTGCAATAGTAACGACACATCCATCTGGGTGGAGGGAAGTCAAATTTGAAAGTGTTCAACCACTTCCAACTTTAAACCAGTTTATAAAACCAGGTATTGAAAAGGGCTCAGACTAAATAGTTCAGTCCGTTACAATTTTTTTTAAAACCTGATTAAAATGTGTTTCCTGGTTTATGTGTAGAATTTTGGAAGACGGCTTAAGGCATTCAATCGAAAATCCATCTTTGAAAAATATTCCCCACCTGCCTCCATCCCAGCATCCCTAAAGGAATCCACATATGAAGAAAAGGAATGCACTAATAATAAATTCTGAGGTCCCTGATCTGACAAAACTGGGGCGTCGAGGAAATAGATACTTGAAAATGGAGCAAACACCCACAAAGTATCATCGCGTCAGATCACAACATCAAATAGAAAGTGAATGAAATTAATCGGGAGATCTAACTTGTCACTGCCGGAGACTTTTTCCAGTTGCTACGTTGCCTCAGTGCTGCACAACGGGTTATAGGTGATGACATAACAGGCGCACGTGAATGTGTGTGAGTGTGTGTGTGTGTGTGTGTGTGTGTGTGTGTCATCTGTGATCGAGTCCTTGCTTCACACATGACTTGCAGAGCGGGGACGAGCGGCGACGTTAACCGAGCTTGGTGATCTGTAGATCCCCCTGTATCCGTACTGTGTCGATCGAGGTCAGAGATTTTACTTTGTGATAAAAGTCAAACAGCTGGTGTCCGTCCACGAATATCCGGAACCTCTGGTGCTCGCAGTGGATCTCAACCTGCAGGGGGAGGTGTGGGGGGGGCGGGAACAGACAGAGAGATAGCGAAATTAGCAAAATTAGCGAAACGGACACAAATTATCATCATTTAAAATGGGAATGACCTAATGTTTTAAAACACAGACATACTGAATTTAGTCATGCTGCATTAAAATGCAACGTAAAAATGTCGAGAGGTGAAGTTTTTTAAAAAAATGAACAGTTTGACATATTTGGATTTATGGTTCATCGCCTTTTGGTTCCAAGTTAAAAAAGAAGATTCAACTCATTTCTATATGATAAATATAAACCTATGGTCATCTGTTAGCTTATCTTTGCATAAAGACTGGAAACAAGAACGTGTCTGTCCAAAAATAAAAAAATTAATACAATCACAGACGAGCAAATCACAATATGCACTGAGGCTTGATTCCAGTGTTTCAACATCAATCAAATCACCAAAATGATTCCCAGTGACGAAGGCAGTCTTATGATACTATGTCTTAATTACTTAATTAGTCTTGTAACTGCAGTGACGCAAACACAAACAATGCATCATGTGTCGGTCCACATGCCTACCACATCACAAGGCGCTTTGTTGGAAACAATGTGCGAGACGTCTTTGTCATGACTCTTTGTCACTGACACTTTGTGTTGCACAAGCAGACACGGGGAATATGGTTGATGTGATATAAACATATGCTCTCTCTTCACCTCTGACACTCAAACGCCTCATCATCTATTTATGGTCTAAGACCACATGTGCTATTCAGGGCCACGTTCTGAATTATTAGAGCGGAATCTGACGTTGTGATCCAACACGTCCTCAGGCCTTACAACTGCTCATCATGCATATGGACTCAGCTACTCTCTAGATATTTAGCACCATGCAAAGATATTTATTATGACATGACAGAAAAGCATGTACTGATATGATATATATTCCCATGATAATGTATGTGAACATGTGACCCATGTGACCAGGAAGTAGGCAACTTTAATGGATGTGGGAGTTTGTGATTAAGGCAAAAAGGAGTCTTTACCCTAAAGGGCTGATCAGGGATGAAGGGGAAGTAGACGGTGGACGCCTCCTCCTCGGTCCATTTCCCAGAAACACGTGCACGGCGCAGGAACTGGCGGTCGCTGAAGCGGGCGGTGAGTTTTAGGGCCACGTCCTGCGGAGGCTCCTCCTTCTCCGAGTCCCGGCCGCAGCTCAGGCTCACGTCAAAGCTGGAGGAAGAGGGGACCAGAGGGGTTGAGGAGTGGGACGGCAAACAGGAGGTCAGATGTGGCACATGAGTTTAATGGCTAATCTGAGATAAGTCAGATGAGTAACTGCTGCTGCTGCTGAGGGTTCGTTATGAATAATCCCCACCCAGCACATGTTAGGTTTACATCTCTGCATTAGTGATGATGATTTCTGTGACGCTGCATCGGCACAAAAACAAACAGATGTGTGGTTTGGGACTGGGAGCAGCTCTGTTTTCAGCATGAACAAGAACTTCAGCCACTGAACACGATGAGGTCATGGGGAGGTTTCTTCCAAGTTGGACACAAGTTTCCATGTAGGGCGAGGACACACCCAACCCAGACTGCTTCACTGGGTCCTGTTTTTCTGTTTTTTATTATTCATTCTTCATCCCCCTTTTTCTCCTCTCTCCCTGCTGGTGGGGGAAACGCCCTGACTCTGCATACTTAAGCAGCCACCATGCTCTGTGGCTCTGCCCACGCATTACTCAGAGTCCTGGAGTCTGACTGGCCTCAGGACAAAAGAGCCTGTCGCTGAAAAAACTCGTTACGCACGTGCACGACACAAAGGAGGACGCTTTGAATAGGCCTGATAAAGCATCGGCATGTTGCCTCACCTGTCTGGCTCCAGGTCCACGATGCCCATCACTATGATCTTCTTCCCCGGACGCATGCCGCCCCGGATGCGTCCGCTGAATGGCACCGTCTGCAAAGCACATGCATGTCATTCATTACGCAGGGCATCGACGGTTACCACCGAGCGGTGCGTAAAGGCGTGCTCCATACCAGGAGACGCGACAGGTCCTCCTTGTCGGGCGAGATGAGGCCGGGGTTCCCCAGGGAGTCGTTCAGGTGCTCGTCCTCCACGTTCTTCAGCAGCAACGACACAACACACACAGGATGCAAAAAACTGTCATTTTAAAAGGGATACACAACCGCTCTGACTGAGATTCAGCACCACAACACCACAGGCCTCTTGTTTATCACACACACACTCACACACACACACACACAGTGGCTTTTCAATCCGACTCCCAACAATGACCAGGTGGCAGCAGACCTGTTTTGTCACCGCTCCATAAATTGGCTTCATAAAATTGGACGCAAATTGCGCCGAGGTGCAAACGCGCACGCTGGATGCAGCGGCCTAGATGGATGGAGACAGACACACATACACACACACACACACACGCGCCGCCGACATATCAACACAAACATATTGGATTTCCCCATTTCCTCCCCGGGGCCGCGGATGAAAGAGCAGTGCGTCGCCGTGCGCTCCGGACGCGTCGCGCGCCGCGCACTCTGCCCCGCGTTCCACACCGGTGCGCTCGAGCCAGCCACCGCAGGCCGTGATCCCCCAAAACCGCAAACGCGCCTTCATCCTCCCGCAGCCCGGCTCCCCACAGCACTCACCACCGCGTCCTTCTCCGCTGCCTGCACCGCCATCTTGAGCAGAGTCGCGCAGGATGCCTGTGTCGGGCTGCCGCCGGGCGGCGTGCTGTGTCAGCGTCGTGGCACTGACGCGGGCGGTTATTCCTGTTCCTGCTCCTGTCCCCCGGCTCTCCACGTCTCACCGGGGCCCCGCCGACAGCGCAGCCGCCTAGCAGGACATCCCTCCACCGCACCGTCCCACCGAGAAATGGGTGGACGTCTGCTGACGTATGCGTTATTATAATGACACACCGAGATCTTAATCCCCGTCTGTTGGAGAGGGCTAATCAGACAGATTGTCCCCCACCCCTCACCCCTCACCCTCACTGGGCCCTTTTTTGAGGTTTCATCCCCGGACTGGATAGATCCTGGATCCGGACTGGGCAGACAGAGGTTTATTATTCTGACTGAATGGACTATAGTGGAGGAAGAAGCTTGAACAGACCAGTTTGGAGCCCGTGACATTAACTGATGTGGACATTGTCCACTCACGTCCACCCCACCCCCCCTCACCACCTCTTCCTCTTCTATACTGGTTAAGCTACTATCCTGCCTCTCTGTGGACATTTGAGAACATTGCAACCTGAACCAGTCATTTGCTAAATACTGTTCTTACTGCAGCAGTCTTGAGTTAAAGGGAATCCTTTTTTCGGTGTATATATATATATATATATATATATATAGTCATTGTCCCCCATGGCATTTCATTTAGCCTTAATGTCCAACATGCTCCGTATATCTTTTCAAATCCATAATTTCTCCAAAATGGGCAAAAAAAATCACCATGGTAACGTGCATGAGGATTAAAACCATTGAAGATGACAATGTTCCACAGTTCTTGAAAGTAGCCGTAAATAAACCTCTACTTAAGCAACCCAGTCTGGACCCAGAGGTTCTAAATAACTGCAGACCAATATCCAACCTCCACTTCTCTCTAAAATCCTTGAGAGAGTTGTCACCAATCAGTTAAATGATTTTCTTCACACCAATAGTTAATACAAGGACTTTCAGTCAGGGTTCAGAGGTCATCACAGCACTGAGACAGCTATGGCAAAAGTTTCAAACAACCTACTCATGGCTTCAGATAAAGGATTTATCTCTGTCTTGGGTCTACTGGATCTTAGTGCAGCTTTTGATACGGTTGACCACCCAATCCTTCGTCAGAAGAATTTTATCTCTAACTCTTATTCATCAATTGATAAGTTGTCAGAACGCACACAGGTCAACAATGGAGTTCCTCAGGGCTCTGTGCTTGGCCCAATGTTATTTATGTTATACATGCTGCTTTTGGGGCACATTATTAGAAAACACTCTGTAAATTTCCATTTTTATGCAGATGCTACTCAGTTGTAAATTTCAATGAAACCATATGAAACGAATCAACTACTTAAACTCCAAGCATGTCTCAAAGACATTAAATCCTGGATGAGCCAACATTTTCTATTATTAATTGCGGACAAAACTGTAGTTTTCGTACTCGGCTACCTAGACACCTCAGAGAGTCATTGAATGATAGAACCACTCTAGATGACATCGTCCTTGCTCCCAATGAAACAGCCAGGAATCTGGGAGTTATCTTCGATTCTGATTTATCACTTGATTGTCACGTAAAACAAACTCCAAGGATTGCCTTTGTAAGAGCCATATCGACCAAATTGATAGATTTCCTTTGAAGATGATAATGTGGCTAATAACACTTTAATGTATAATACTTTCCTTTGGGGTCGTGATGATCTTATGCATACTGCACTGCCAGATACATGATGTATGTATTGGGTATTGAACCACTATGAGTTGTATACCTCACTTTGCATGATGACAGACGAGAGAACAGACTACGGAGCAAGATAGTTTTTGACGCAATTAAACCGGCAATTAACCTGTGATAACCAGAGATCAACCGGAGTTTAACCTGGGACTAACCTGAGATTGTCCTGGAGTTGATCTGAGTGATCAACCCCCGATCTACCAGAGTGATTCACAGAAATAGGAATCAGTGACAAGTGGAGAAACGGAAATCGTCAGCGACGTCCCACCGGAGCGACTCACTCACACCAGTCATCAGCAGAATCAGGCAAGATCCTGGGTTCTCATTGTTGTCAAGCTTAATGCTAGAAGGCTGTACAATAATAAGGGCATGTGTTGTTACTGAAGTGCTTTAACATTGGGAAAATAAAATTGAATTGAACAAACTTTGCCGCTAAGCCTTTTTTTTCACCTCCGCAATATAGCAACAATCAGACATATCCTGTCTCTTAGAGATGCCAGAAAATGTGTCCACGCCTTTGTCACGTCCAGGATTGAATTTTGTAATTCAGTATTATCAGGCTGCACCAGTAAGTCCTTAAAGACCCTGCAGCTTGTTCAAAATGCTGCTGCATGTTGTTTAATAGTAGTGGTAATTGTTGTAACTGACGAATGGGAAACTTGGATATAAATTGGATTGAAGAAACATTGCCGCTACACTAGCGGTTATAACTGTTATAGTTTATTTTTCAGTCAGCATTTTTTTCTTTTTTTTTTCGTGAACTACTGCTTCATCAATTTATTATTATTTTCTATGTCACGGGTTTCAGGGTCACAGGTCATCTCTGGCCTGTGTTTCCAGTCACACCCCAGCTTTCCCTTTATAGCTTTTCTCCCACTTTCACATTGGATGCAGTGGAATATGTTTCTTGGACAGGTGTGTTTGGGTTAGGAGGCAGTTGTCCACTGTGGTGTGATACTGTGCTACATCACAGGTATACCGGACTCGCCCAGACCTGCGGAGGTTCAGTCTCCCGGTCGAGTCGTATTGATCTGGACCTGTGACCCCACCTGTGGTCTTCACCTGTCTCATGTTAGTCCACTTACAGGACACACCTGATGCCAATCAAACAGATTAGATGACTTAATAAGTGAAGTATTGCTCGCCTCTCGCTTCCTTGTTGGGATAAGAGTTTCTTCACTTGTGCTACCATCTTGTGGCTGCTTTGGGTACTGCATCATACTCAATTAAAAAAAACAATGCTTTTTAACAATACTTAGACCCTCAGGCAGGTTGGTGACAGATGTTTTCACGACAGTGGATCAAGATCAATTCTTTGAATCAAATCTCCAGACATGGTGATTGACTGACGTGCAGAGAGAGCGAGAGAGAGAGTGTGTGTGTGTGTGTGTGTGAGAGAGAGAGAGAGACCCTCCTCCTCCTCCTCCTCCTCCTGCTGCTGCCTGCTGCCATGGCCGCGGAGGCTGGAGGTTGGGATGATGCGACGACCGGACCTGCAGACAGCACCGAGATGGAGGAGCGGGTAAGATGCTTTTGGGTGATGGAGGATACTCTCTCTCTCTCTCTCTCTCTCTCTCTCTCTCTCTCTCCCTGCAGCGGACGCTCAGGACTGAGTGTCCTCTCTCTCTGATTCCGTAGCTGCAGCGAGATGCAGATCAACCCTGCAGGATGCACGGTTCCATCTCTCCTCCTCCTCCTCCTCCTCATGGAGCGAGCGATGGAGAGATGTTCAGATACACGGCTGCGTTTTTATGCGCTTTAACGCAGCAGGTGGTTAAAGGTGGAGGTGGTTTTGGGGAGGGGGGGTTCGGACCACCCACCGAGGCGAGGCGCAGAGGAAAGTGCAGCAGAACCAGTCTGAGGCTCAGCTTGTAGCCTTCACACAGGCCGACTGATGTCGCCCTCTGCTTCTCGTTCCAGTCCGGGCAGAGAGCGGCTCGCGCCCGCTGAGCTCATTTGCCTCCACGCGGTTGGGGGGGGGGACTTTGCTCATCAGAGCAAAGTGCCACAGACGCACAATGTGCTGTTAATCATAAGGTTAATTTGTTAATCATAAGGTTTTTTTGTATTAATTCTGCTTTTGGACTGAAAAAAAAAATCAAGCACTTAAAGTCAAAAGCACAAAGTTTACAGAACCAGTTTGTATGAACTGGCAGCCTTGAATTATTTCTTGTTTCTGTGCAAAAAACAAACAAAAAAAGCCCTACATTTCATCCATTCATGCTTTTAGCTCATAATGTAGCTGCTGAATGAAGCCACTTGCTCTCCGCCTACTGGAATGGTGAACTGAACCTGTTCTTCCACTTTGCACTGACTGAGATGTTTGTGTCAGCTGATGTTCACGTGCTCTTGACTTGTTGTCTTCAGTCTGAGACGCTCGGCCCGTTCCTCTTCTCCCCGTTCGCCATCTGCGTCTCTCAGGGTGAGTGTTCGCTTGCTTTGCTCCTTTATCCTCCATCAGATGCCAGCACGTGCTGCTGCTGGTCTCTCTTCTCGCTAACAAGGCAATGCTATCTTTTTTTTTAACATTATCTCAGATGGCAATCATCTTAACTGGCTTTAAAATCTGCTCGCTGGCTAAAATGATCACAATCAGCTGTTGAAAGAGTGAAGGTGTATGATGGCTGTCTCAGTGAATGTGTTGCAGATATAGGTTATAGTGCTAGAGGTGAAGCCAACAGGGGGCATCAGATCATTCAATGCAGTCTCCCTAATCTCTTTGCCAGAAAATGAGAGAAGTTGGATTAAAGGATGGAGTTAGTCAATGAAAGAAGGCTGTTATTAGTAGAGCTAACCGGGCTAAGGATTGTCGTATGACCCAAATACTTTGTCGACTGAAGCTTGACCAGATGCACGGAAACCAACAAGGATGTCTGCGTACGAGAGAAGTGAAATCATTTTCAGTTGTGTCAGGTGTGAGATGATTAATCATCAGCTTTTCTTAACGGTCAAAGGGTAATCAAGTTTGTCTGCACACTCACGTCTTTGAAAAAACAAAGACTAATCCGGTCACCGGTAATCATTTGATACGTTTTTGTTTGTGTTTTTTCCTCTTCCAGCTGAAGGAGAAGAACATGACGGCGGATTTGGAGGCTCCCTCTCCTGCCGGACAGGAGGATCACGCCATCCGGTGCCGAGACGTGTGCAGGTCGTACGGCAAACTGAAGGTCCTCAGCAACCTCAACCTGACTGTGCCACACGGACACATGTGAGTGGAACGTTTCCTCGCTCGCCGATGTCAGCATAAACGAGTGATTTCATGTTCATGAACATAGGAAGACCTGACTCAGCTGAATGGTCCATGTCATCAGACATGTTCTTGACATGCGAGTGTGTGACGTGTCTCGGAACCTGGCAGGAACCAGTCTGCCAAATCCTCCTCTTTTGTTATGTATCTGCTGACTTAGCAAATTCCTACAGGACGGTCAGGTCTGTCTCCAACACATTAACTTAATCTGCTTAAAAAGGAAAACAGGAAATTTCAGTTACCCCCCACCCCCCCAATAATACAGTGAGAGGCCTTTGCAAAGAAATGCATAGTATGTCACCTCGTGTTGTTTCGACTCTGGAGTCCAGCTACAAGTTCACATTTCTCCTGCCGCCTTTTGTTTTTCCTGCAAGTGTCATTTCGCTCTCGTTGAACAGTCATGCATTTGAAGAAAGAAAGCGTTCTCACAGTTCAGACATGCCGGATATGTGCCGGGTGACAGCGGTGAAGATAGTGTTACACCTGGAATGGCCACAATGTCACTGCATCCGGTTGGCTTTTCCTCGTTTGTTTTTTTTCTATTATTTTGTTTTCTGCCGGCTCAGCGGAAATGAGATTTAACCTAATATGGACGTGTTAGAGAGTAATTATGGACAAAGAGTTAGCAAACAGTCGCTCAGGTGTAAACCGCCCGTTATTGAGAAGTCGACTGTCTGATGAAACTAATTGCAGTATTTATCTCGGAGCCGACTCCTGTGGGAAACATTTGTCTCTTTAGCGGCTAAATGCTTCATTATGTTCACAGCTGGACTCCAGCCTCGTCTGCCTGATGTGCGGTGTAGTGGAACAGCTAGTGGAGAGTGTATGTTGGGGTTTATCTGCTACACTCATCATGTTTACACAGGCAGTCTTTGTTTCCGCTGCTAGAAACAGATATGGATCCCTCAGAATTCCTTTTATTGATATGTTGAGTATCTGTGATATTTGTGTGTCTGGGTTGCAGTTATGGTCTTTTGGGTCCCAGCGGATGTGGGAAGACCACGCTGCTGAAGTGCATCGTGGGAACTCTGAAAATCTCCCGGGGTCACATCACGGTGTTGGGGAAGCCACCTGCATTCCCCGGCCATGACGTGCCAGGGAAGATGGTCGGGTACATGCCACAGGTAAACCATACATCTCAATAACATGTGTAGATTTAAACAAAAACACATGACAGCAACAAACATGGTGTGTGTTGTCCTGTGTGTAACCCTGAGCAACACATTCAGCCCTGTGGGAAGTGATCTGTGACGCAGAGAGGGAGAAATGTGACACTTTGTCTGTTCTCCAACTGTTGTGTCGTTGTGATGAACTTGGCCTGTGTGAGACAATGCAAAAAAAAACATGCGGCGACTATTAACTGGAACAAAAAACTGGCAGTGTATAATAAACTCATCATTCATTTAAAATGCTCGTTAAAACAGACTTAATGAATTCACTGTCTTTACCTTTTATTGAAATTGTGTAGTTGTATTTGTGTTGAAATCTGCTCTGCTGCGTTCACAACAACAACAACAATAATAATAATACTAATGACTGTTGCGTAGGAACTGGCTCTGTACAAAGAGTTCACCATCAGCGACACCCTGACCTTCTTTGGCCGAATCCATGGCCTGACATCACAGGAAACAAAGACACGCATGGACTTCCTCATCGACTTCCTGGATCTACCTCAGAAGCACAGCCTGGTCCGCAATCTCAGGTAGAAACACATTAAAAACACAGTAAACCTGTGCTCCACCAGAACGATACGTTTTCCACTGCAGCATTTGCACGTATTCATTAATATAAAATAATAATAGAATATTTCAATTAGATCGATGCTTTGAATTTTTTAAAAAAAACTCCCACTCACAGAGATGATAGAAAGTTGTTTATTACTTTATGCAGTTGTTGCAGCTGTTGCAATACAGCAAATGCGTCACATCCCTGACTCACACCTGCTCCTCCTCCTGTGCCCTTCACACCTGTTTTCACTCGTGGGTCATGTAATATTAATGTCATCTGTTGTGAAACAGCCTGTCATGTTACTCGTCTGGATAAAACTCTGCTCTACTGCTGTCTCTGTAAAAAATTAATTTTGCTTACTATCAAGTTTACGTTTAATGTTATCGTCTTTTGATGATATCAGCAAAATGCCTCCACTTCCCTTTTTCAGCTCGGTGTTGTCAGGCAGGTTCCTCCTGCAGGTTTCATCTCACTACTGCTTTCGCCTCCCTCAGGTGTGAACAGCATGGCCAGGTTGATTATCAGTTACGCAACAACTAAGAATGTGGCAAAGGAGTCCTTCAATGACTCTTGATGGGTTTTGTGTGTCTTTTTTTTTTCCGTGTGTGTCTGTGTGTTTGGCACAGTGGGGGTCAGAGGCGCCGGGTGTCCCTGGGAGCCGCTCTGCTACAGAATCCGGAGCTGCTCATCCTGGACGAACCAACAGTAGGCGTGGACCCTGTGCTCAGGGCTAAGTATGTCCCGAAAGACGTAAACACACTCTGTCTCCATCATGAAGCATAACAGCCTGTTGTTAACCAAGGATGTGCAAAAAGAACATAGAACTATATTTAGTATCATCTGGAATTTTCAGGTTTTTGGCCTCCGGGTGGAATCTTTCCTTTTCATTCCTAAAATATTTAACATCATTCACAAACAATGTAAAGAGACATGCTTGTTTGCAAACTGCTACTATTGGTCCTGGTGTTGTCCAGAGTTATAAATCACATTTACACAAGCAATTACAACAGTATCAAGCTAATGGTCAAACAATAGCATAAATTACTAATAGCAGCAGGGGGAATGATATAGTACAGATGATGTTGACATAAACATGTATGCATGAAAATGCCAGAAGTTAGAAACGTTTTTTTTAAAAAAAACTTGTATGTGTTGCTCCTGTCTCATTGCGTAATCGTCAGATCAGGTGACTGCAGTTAAAACTGTGATCTCTCTTTAGGGAAACTCTATTAGCGCATGGGTCAGATGTTACGTAATGAGTTTGGTTACCTCTGCTTCCTCTGTAGGATCTGGCAGCATCTGGTGGAGATTGTCAAAACGGGTAAAGTGTCGGTCATCATCACCACGCACTATATAGAGGAGGCCAGGCAAGCCAATGTGGTGAGATCACACAGACACACACAAACACACACACACACACAAACATGCACACAACCCGCTGCTAAATCAATAGCAGTGCCTCCATGATTGTCCTCCACAACAATGGGTCCATTGATGTTTATTCTGTGTGACCTTGCTGGATGAGAAGTTTATTCTTTATCAACTTTGACAGCAGGAACAAAGGCTTAAATCACACGAGAAAAGTTCTCATCGAGTTTGTTTTCTTTTTTTTTAGAAATGGGTTCATTTGGCTCCTCCATACTTACATCGCGTTAAGTGTGTGGTGACATGTTCTTATTGTCCATAGGACATATTATTGTCCATAGCGCACGCATAGCCTACACCGTAACAGTATATTGTGTCGCCTTCATCGCTGGTCGATGTAATTCAGCGTAAATCCAGTCATGGCCTGAGTTCCTTCATTGTTTCACCAGTAATCCTCTTTGTGCGTGTAAAGCCCATAAGAACCAAGGGTTCTGCAGTTGTACCTTCGATTGCAAGCCACAATATTTGAAATGTCTAATTTTAAACTTGTTTTCAAACCGCAAAAAAAAACAAAAAACAGGTCAAAGGTCATTTTTCCCCATCCCCTTACAGGGGCCAGGAATTCTCCACTGAAACCAGTCTGGCCACTCAGGTAGCTCAGCGGCGTCCACACTCAGGCTTGAATAATGGGGCCGAGGCAGAATGAGCTGGATTCACTGATTTATTTCTGGCTTGGTGACAGCGTGAGGTGAAGCAGCAAACAGCACAACTATGAATCACTCCCCCGCAGTAACGAGTGAGGCGCTGTGCCAGGTCAAGTCCAGCACTCTTAGTTAGACTTCGATCACATAGCCAACTCTGACCTACTAAAGCGGATTAATGGGATGAGTTTGCTGCTGATGTTGAAACTCTGTGTGTGGCTACCTGCTTATGTCTGTAGAATCATGATGGAATAATAATGCTTATTCCCAAAGTAATGTGTGAAGTAAAAAAAAAAACCTCCTCCGTTCTTTAGGTTGGTCTCATGCGGAACGGCCACCTGCTGGCTGAAGGTTCTCCAGATGCAGTCATGAAGCAGCACAGTGCCACAGTGAGTAGGTTTGAACCCGCGGTGCACTGTGTGGACACCAAGGGACGCTGGTAGTCAGGGCAGGGAGGTTATTCGTGGGGCCACACAGCGAGACGGTTGAACTGTAAACATGGAACGTAATGATTTCCGAGCACTAGTCTAGTCGTGCTAGTCTCGACAGGAGATTTATGATATTTACAATATCGTGTCAAAATCCGATCATGAGACAAACATTTTAAGAAGAACAAAATTATACCTGAACAGGTGATAATAAATAAAGTACACCGATTTGGCGTCTTCTCCTGCAGACCCTGGAGCGTGCCTTCCTGCAGCTGTGCGAGACCTCGGATCAGGGCGCCTCCAAACGGGGGTCCAGTCCACAGGGTGCGCCGTCAGAGGAGAGTCGGTCACTTGAGAGCGGGCGAGATGAGAGTCGGCCAATTCTCGCCATCGGACCAGGAACGCCAGAGGAATTTCCCAGATTTTCAGGTACTGACAATCAGGATTTTCTTTCCCAGTTTATAATAAGTCACATCTACATTTTCCTTAATGCAAACAATTTTCTTGAATCTTTATTATTATTATTATTATTATTATTATTATTATTATTATTATTATTATTATTATTATTATTATTATTATAATTTTACAAACCGAACGACATCAATTGCAAAGCTAATTAAACCTACCCCATTAAATCTGGTGTTACTTCATTTAGGATTCATCTATTATTTAGTTTCATTCCTCACATCAGTGTTGAAGTAAATGTTAAGAGGCAGGTTCACTGTGTACCTGTCTGACTGCACAGTGGACTGGAAGGTGCGAGCCAGACACTTCCTGCCAAAGGGGAGAAACATTGCTGCCCTGATGATCAAAACAATGGTGCGGATGAAGAGAATGCCGGGGTGGGTCACTTTTATCAGGTTCAGTCATCAACAGCAGAAAATATGATTTGTTGGCGACGTGTTGGTAAAAAGTCTGTGTTGTTGTGCGCAGCTCCTTGTGTTTCCAGTTCCTGCTGCCTGTGATCCAGATCTCTCTGATCTGCCTGTGTGTGGGAGGGGATCCGCAGGGGATCCAAGTCGCAGTGGTGAACAACGAGACCTCCCCCTCGGCTTACAGCCATTCACTGCTCTCCTTCCTGGACAACTCCAGTGTGCATCAGGTATTTACTCAGCTGTGAGGGACACTACCATTCCAAAAAAAAATCAAAATACGGCTCAACCAAAAACATCAAAATATGACACCCCTCATATTGATTAGGATTGTTGCCTTTTGTCCATAGGTGCCCTTGTCGCATAACGATGCCTTCAAGGGGATCATTAACGGAGAGTACTGGGGCGTCATTGGCTTCGGCAAGAACTTCACCAGCTACCTGACAAAAAGGTGAGATGGGGGGGGGGTCATCAAAATCTGTGATTCCTGACATCAGAGGAGTCAGAATCAATACACGGATGTAGACAATTTTTGGAACCGCATGTTTTTTTTTAATCATCGCACACAATGATAGATATGATGTTATGCACCTGCATAATAACAAAAGACTGTGTGCGTCAAAAGCTTTTTTTCACAAGTCATCAAAACGCCAGCGTGACGCACAGACAGCATTCCAGACAAAGACATAACACACTGTCAACCTCACTGATCACATTACAAGAAGCATCTACACACTGAACTCCAGAATCAGTCATATCCCCTTATGTTTTATATGAGTGAAAAAAAACAACCAAGGAAAATAAGATATTATAATATACTTGAATTTAAATTTTCTGAATTTAAGTCAAGCTTATTTCGTTCCTCACACTTTTTTTTTATTTTTTGCCACGTGATGTGTCTGGCTTAACTAAACATACACATAAATCAATCCGCACCAACCAACATCATGTGAGGATGAGTCAGTCATGGAGGTTAAAGGGCAGGAGTTGTTGTTGTTGTTGTAGGTGTGTGCGCGCATGTGTGTGTGTGTGTGTGGCATTTGGGTAGACAGTCTGGTCCTTCCTGTCTCAAACACACCCGGGCAAGTCATGGATTAGCACCAGCCAATAAAACACTCTCACTGAATCATGTGACAGACCCGCCTGAGGAAAAGAAAAAAAAAGACAACAACAAGGCGTCTGCTCCTTCAGATTTATGTCATGTGAAACTAATTATAGTCACATTATGCATAATCCTCTAATAGACCAGATGTGATTTCATAAAGTATAAAGAAATGTCACTGAGTGTAATTTAGATATGTGTTAAATCTCTAGAGTAATTATAATAATAAATGAATTTAAAAAAATAAATAATAATAATTATATTTAATTTGTGTTGCCAGGTTGGTACAATTCAGTGTTGTTTACATGCGACTTAAATATAATAATTAAGTCGCACTAATACACAGTAAACAAAAGAAGAATTGGAAATGAAAGCATTTAATAGAAATCAAGGTTTTAGATTGTGACTCTGTCCAAATCTACAGGATGATCCAGCGGCAGGTTTCTGAAGAGGTGGTGGACGGAGGATCAGTGCACGTCTGGTTGGACCAGACAAGTAAGCTGTAAACCCCATATGCAGAATTCTTCTTCTGTGTAGCACCTTGATGTCAGACAATTTATTAATTTGGGGAATTAGGTGAATCTGGGAAGCTGAATTTGTTTTTTTGTTTTTTTGCTGTGTATATTTTTGTAGATCAACAAATCGCCCTTATGCTGCAGAAGAAGCTTCATCAGGCTTTACAGGTATAAATGTCCTTTCTCTCTGTCACTGCAGCGACGTGTTTCCAATAATCCAGTTGCAAAAATGAATATTACTCGTTGAAACTCTGACTTCTGCCCGCAGGCTTTTGTGGAGAATAAGATGGGGAAGTCGTCGTACCTGGTCGCTCTGCCAATAAAGGTTTAATAAAAAAGAGAATTTGAGAACATTTGAAAACATTGACAGCAAACCAGTATTAAATCAGTTAAAATCCTATAACCAAATAAATCATCTGTTGTTGTCTTCTAGTTTGAGGAGCCAATCTATGGCAGCCAAAACACAGACTTCACTACGTTTGTGACCCCGGGAGCTGTTCTCAGGTCAGTACGATGTGGGCTGCTGGGTGTTGTGTAAAGACGGGATGTTAAAATATCTGACCAGTTCTTCTCTGGTCCTTCAGTGTCACCTTCTACCTGGCCGTGGGTCTGACGGCTCTCTCCTTTGTCCTGGAGAGGAAGGAGGGTCTTCTGGACAGATGCTGGGTCGCAGGTGAGTGCTGCCGCAGTGCAAACAAACGCACAAGTTGCGTTCCTCCATTATATATAGACAGTACTATATGATATAGTGACTTTATTTTCAGTTTGCATATACTCATACAGCAGCCAGACCTGTCTTCAGTCTTGGCTTATATCATTTAATGGTGTTTGGTTCATACTGTCTGCACTGATTGTCAGCTTCCATTGTTTTGCAATAACTGCCTGAACTGACCACGTCCTACTATACTCCTATACCTGATTCTTTGTTTACTCCTCTAAGATTATGATCCTGTTTTGTTTATGGTTTCATTGTGTTTTTTATATGTCATAAGGTTTTATTGTGGTTTGTTATATATTTTTATTATGGTTTATCTAATCTGGCAACAAGTTGAAAATATTCTTCTCGCCCAAATAAGTTCCTTTTAGTTATTATTGTTGTTGATCATTCATATGCTAGAAATAAATACTCGTCATACATTTTTAGTGCATAGTAAACAGAGAGGAATGGTATTTATTTCAATATGCACAGCTGTTTAATTTAAAGATTAATTTTCAGATTCAATGATAAATATCCTCCTACAAAGACATTGTTTGGAAAGTTGTGTTTGATTTGTGGAGTGAATGCTCAATATATACTTCTATATACTATAATTATACTATAATTCAAATCTTTCATCTGTAAGTCATGAAGTTTTGGTGACGGGCGGCAAGTAATGTTTTGAGTCCAGACAATAATGTAAGTGTAATCTGAGATATTACCAGTAGGGGGAGTAACACAACCACAACAGAATGCAATGATGTTTAAAAGCAAGAAAGCAGGAGCTGTTTTGTTTTTGATTTTTTTGTTGTTGTTATATAGTGATATATGACTTCTATTGTTTGTAATTGTTATTTACTGTATATGAATCTGTGAAGTGTCTTTTTATGGCTTAATAATGTTATTGATCATGTTTTGACTGATGTCGGGTTTGTGTTGACCTATTTACTGCTGATGAACATGAATAACACAATAATAACATTATAATATATACATATATACATATAATAATCATTTCCGTGTCTCCACCAGGTATAAGCTCCATGGAGACGATGCTGGCTCATCTCTTCTCTCAGCTGTTCGTCATCAGCGTCCAGATCATCCTGCTGCTTCTCTTCATACTTCTCGTCTTCAAGGTTTGTCCTCATGACCTGAGCAATAAACCACATACACTATATGTACAACGCAAACCAACACAAACGCGCACCACACGAGACATGAAACACAACTGACTGTGTCAGTAATTGTTTTTACTTTAGTGATATTGACCGTGGCACTCGTCTCTCTGATAATAATAATTGGGTTTTGTATTTGGAGCAACACACCACAGGGAAACCCTGTTTGACCTTCACTGAGGCCACAACTGTCGAATAACTGGAAAGCAAAGCGGCACCGTCAGACGCGACGTGTTTATTGCACTGTTTAGCCACAGAAGTCACTGTTTAAGCGAGATTTCCGGAGCCTCTGAAAGGTCACTGCGTTTCTAATATGATTTGGTTTGCGAGGAGTCGGAGGTTAATGGCTGGAGGTTAATGTTTCGCAAAAGCAGCAGGTTTATTACCCTGCTCATTTGCATTTTTATGACATCATCAAAAATCGGACTCTACCTAGAGTCCATTAGAGCAGTAATAATTCATTTAGGCCATCAAACGGACCTTTATTTTCCAATTGTGTAATGGATGATTCTTTTTTTTCCCTGCACAAAGTGCACGAGGGAGCACACTGGAGATAAATTACATAAGTCTTCTTATGTGTGTCAAGACTCTGAAGGTCAGCAGGGTCATTGATTTCATCAGTGACCGGTATGAAATCAATACAGGCAGAGGGCAGTGAGACAAAGCCTGTGTGTGTGTGTGTGTGTTTATATATCTGCGTCCATACAGACATGCGCTTTTATGGGTGTGTGCACCTGTCTGCGTATGAAAATGTGCATGTGTGTGTGTGTGTGTTACCGTGTCCGTGTGTGTTAATTAAGGTGCCGAAGTCCAAAGAGACCACCACCCCATAAATCACATCCCGAGTCGGCCGTATCCAGGGATCACCGCGAGATCGCCACGACAACAACCTTGATTGCTGTGGCAACCGAGTGGTCATGTGGCCTCTCGTTTGCGGGTCTATTTTTGCACGTTGTCAGGGGAGACAGATAGTGCGCACACGCACACGTACGCACAAATGTCTGCAGATTCTCACCAGCTCAGAGAGTCATCGACGAAGTTCAGACGAAAGTCCATGTTTTTATTTGATGTTGAAAAGTTTCACATCGCCTCTCCCTCCAAACTTTATCATCTCTTTTTAACTTTCCATACAATCCTCCTTAAAGCCTGATGCCTACATCACCCACAATGCAACTCTGTCCCTTGCATTTTTGTAAGCAGTTCAGCTGCATCCTGCTTGAAGCAGCAAATATTGGAATTTTTTTTTTAACATTTTACACGTTATAAAAACGTTTCCATTTCCTGCCTTTCTCTCTGCAGATACCCAATGAGGGCTCCTTGGTGCTGGTCATAATTCTGATCGTGCTGCAGGGCGTCACCGGCATCTCGTTTGGCCTCGTCATCTCTGCCGGCATTGACGACGAGCAGAGCGCCAACCAGACCGCCCTGGGCATCTTCTACCCAAACCTCATCCTCAGCGGTAGGCTTCTCGCCATGTTTGTACACCTCTGTGTGTGTGTGTGTGTGTGTGTGTATGAGATTGAAGAGGAAATGTTTTTTAAAAGTCATGTGGGTGTCTGATTATCAGACCATTATTTAACCGGAAAACGCTGATTGTAGAGTCTTGGGCAATGCTGTGTAAAGCAGTGTGGATGAATATTTGTCTGTAGACGTCAAAGGCTTTAGAAGGACCTGTGGTTCTAAACTTCCTCCCACACTTAAACTTAATTAAGTGACGAAAGACAGTAGCCGGTCCTGTTTTTGGTGAACTTCCTGTTACACAGAGATAATTCACAGATTGTGGTTGAAAAAAGAAAGTAAAATAAGTTTTTTTTTTCTCATTAATATGTTTAGCGATGACGTATAGGGAAAGGATTTAGATCGGCCTCTAAAGGGACTGTGTAGTGGGACTGTTTACTCAAGCACTCATTCCAGGAAGTTGTTTTCAAGACACTTTCCCCGTCTCCATTCGCTTTTGATTTTTTTTTTTTTAAATAAAACTACATTTCTCATCTCGAGAGTAATCAGATTGTCTTTTTTTTTTTAAAACACTGTATGTAGATGTACAGGTGTAGATGTTGTTTTGAGCCGCGTCTCCTCTGTCCTGTGTTGTAGGTATCATCTGGCCGGTGGAGTGTATCCCGTATCCTCTCCGTTACCTCAGCCTGGTCCTTCCTCAGACCTACGCCTCTGAGGCCCTTCGTTGCATAATGTACCGAGGTAATGTATACACATGTTACACAACATGCACAGGTTTCATAACATCATAAGCCACTGGAGCTTGTCCTGCGATGAGTTGGCGTGCGTTACAGTCAGATTGTCGCTGTGTACAGAACGTAGCAAGTGTGTCAGCCGGCAGTCTAAATCATTAATCAGCACTGGGTCCAGTGTAACTCAGCTTCCTGGAATGGAAGGTATAGTGGTCTCTTCCTTTCTCTGGACTTCATCGTCTCCAATGTGATGACAGCCCGAGCTCCCTGCGTGTTACATGATACAAGTTTCCTGTTAGTTTAAAACCTTAAACAAACCTAGAATTCAGTTACTGGGAATAAACTGTATGCATTTTAAGTCCCTGCTTTGGAACATGCATACATTTCCTGGAACCCTCAATAACTTTCCAGGTAACCAGATAATAAAAATCCCAGAGAGTAATAAACCTGGATTTACTGGGTTTGAGCTCCATCTGCTCACATTACTGATAAATTGATGTTTTTTCCAGATCGGATCCTTTTGAGTACACAGAAGCCACCGCTCCTATGAAATGCATTTAAAATGAATGGAGGCCATTTCTCTGGCTGCTCTCGAGCTCTCAGTCATATTACTCGACCTTGATAAGCAAATGATGTTTGATGCTGTTTTGTGAAACTGTGTTGATGGAGACAAGGACTTTGTGTCCATAGTGACCTTGGCAACAGAAGATGAGAAAACAATCTCTCCAAAGAGATGATTTATTTATTTATGCCTTTTGCCTTTTGCCTTTTTTATACTGTGAATCAATTTGTGAGCTTATTACACACATGCTATTTAAATCAAGAGTTTTTATAGTCATAGTTATTGGTTGTTCTTCGGCTCTGACTCCCAGTGGGAGGTGACATTGTTTTCTCCACAGCTGTTTGTGATGTTAAAAAGGAACTCGGAGCATTTTTTTGTATTATCTGTTAGTATGTAACATGGAAAAAAACTACGTATAAACAAAAGTGTGAATGTAAACATGGAGAATTCCGACAGGTTGGGGTCTGTCTCAGATGATGGTGTGGCGAGGCTTCGCTGTCAGCCTCGGCTGGAACACTTTCTTCCTCATCCTGGCCACGGTCATCCTAAAGCTGAGGACGTGATGGCGTCGCCGCGGAGAGCGTCCTTCAGTGTGGGGACCAGGCCGTCAGGTGATGCCCATGAGCCAAGGACTCACCTGGGCTTCCTGTCTGTGGCTACACTGAGGCAGCAAATTATCTGTCTCACACACACAGACACACTCAGCCTGCTGCCTGATCCTGCAAACGCGTGCTTTGGCCCTTTCAGACGTGGGTTGATGTGAAGTTTCAAAATGCTGCATGTAAAAGTGCACACATGCACAGCGTGAGAATATTTGTTAGTCTGGTTTGTCTGGTCTTGTGGTTTGTTTCGCTTTTGTTGTGTTTTTTTGCAGCTTGTTGAATCTTTTCACCCCCGAGAACGGCCCAAGCACAAGATCACTTCCTTGTTTCCGTTTGCCCTTTGTCTTAACGCTAACAGAGAGATTCTGCTGCGATACACAGCAGTGGAATTTGAAAAAAAAACAAAAACAGAGGAAAATACTGTAGGATTATTTTGTCTGCACGTTTTTTTTTGTTTGACTATCACACATTTGCATTACAGAAAAGAAATATGTGAACTTAACATGAAATAGTCATCGCACATGAAGCAAGTCTTCTTTTTTTTAAAAAACTATATTTGTTGTGCATTCTGCGAAATTGAGAATTGCTGTTGTTGCGATCCATTGTGGGAACCCAGAATAAGCTTTAAAGTGCTGATCTCTTTGCATTGTCCTGGAAGTTCTTGTCTACAGGAAGTGGTAACCGCGTCTCATCTCAGTGCGTTACCAGGTGCTCAAAAGCTGAAAAACTGTCATGTGTCATCATTGTTGTTCTCAAGCTGATGGTTTTCTCACTAACTTGCGTTTTGTGCCTGCATCTGCTGTGAGAGGTAAAAAAAAACAAAACGATGGGGTTGATGATGGTGGCAGGGAAGTACTGGTGTTATGTAATATTTTGTTTTTGATTATATTCTCTGCTTTGCTGGACAGAGTGGAGGCAGCTGGATAGATTTCTTACAGGTCATGTGTGCCGTGCTCTTCAGGCTCTCTGCATCCATGCAAAAATATGCTATATGTTTTTTTTTTAAATACACAACTTTCAGGCTGCTCATTCTTTACTTATTAGTTTATTGAATCCTGCACCTATAATAAGTGAAGCACACAGGAGTAACAGTGTTTTGGCCACATGTCAGGGAGATGTGCCTTCAGGTCTGGTGTCTGCACTGCGGGGAAAGGGAAGAAGAATCCAAACAAAATCCAGAAACGGGAAAAAAAAAAATAGAAATCCCAGCCATCATTTCATTGGATTGTAATTGGTTGTACTTTGGAGCCTGCGGGAACAAAGTACAAACTGAGCTTTACTTAATGTTCTTTTGGAAATAACACAAATCAGTGATGAAGGATACATACAGTGCTTTAGGATAGTTTACATTGTATACATTTTTTTTAAACTAACACAAGTACAGTTTTTAGATATGGGCATTTTTCCTTTTAATAGTTTACATTTTTATTGTTCCTTTTTTATTTTTCATTTTTTATGAACAAACATGAAACAACATGGTAAAATTATGATTATAACACTGGAACGGATAATAAGGAGGCAAAAGTTACTGTATTCTGATCATAATAAATAATCTTTGACATTTTGATTTCTAAATCCACTAACTCCACATTTTTAGAAATGAATGAATCTTGCCCTGTGATAGAGTAGAGGTTCACTGTCAGTTTGTACAGTATGGCAAATATGAAGCACAATCAACATGAGGAAACAGGCAAATAGTACAAATCTGTAACAGCATCTTTTAAGAGCACTTGCACATGCAAGAAAAAGTTTAATGTTTATGATTAAAAAAAAATATTTGCATCATTTGTCATTCAGTCTCACGAATTAACCTTTGACCCATAGGGATGACTGTGCTAATCAATGGATGTTTACATTGCTGTGAATGCATGCTTGATAACTCAGGATGTATATTTTTGTGGCAGATGTTTGGCCCAGGCTGCGTGTAGACCTAAGCACATACGTATACCAGCATGTGATGTGATTAGATGTGTTGCTCCCGCTTTCCATGATATAACATGTTGCAGCGCTTCTTAACGCACCATTTATCTGTCAATTATAAGCTTAAATAATGTATTTGATCTCAATCAGTGATTAGTTCACATTTCGCAGTAGATTTATTCAAAAATATTTAATTTTATTTGAATCGTTGGGAAAAGTGTAATGTGTATTTTTGTGCACCAGCATTGAAATGGTGGTGTTTGTATTCACGACTAGGAAACTTGATCAAACCACACCCACCTAATTACGGGGCAGCTGAGTTTGAAACCTGTAATTAATTATATCTCAACATGAAAACTTTTTTATTCAGTCACCTTACTGTGCAACCATGTCGAAACAGTAGGGGCATGAAATGCCCTTTAAAGAGGCAGTTAAAATTTTAATTCTCAGTGTGGCTTGCATCAGTATGTTCTTCAGATACTCGCTCAGATTAAGGTCATCAGAAATTGCAGTCATTTACTTTAACGGCCATTTTTGTTAATATTAAAATATTGCAGTTGACGCAAACTAATGTTGTTTTATGAGCGCTTGTGTTGCCAGGATGTGCATATGTATACTCTGTCGACTACCTCCAGTGTCGCCCCCCAAAGGGCATGTAAAGCATATACGCTCCTGTGTTGTGACATGTATGCACTGTGATGGCGGATATGCTTCAATGGAGTTCTGTAATGTCTTTTCAAACAATAAACTTATCGGAGAAATCCTCCTTTTGTCTTGTTGTTTCAGGGCAGTGCCAGATTTTACTCAATACACAAGCACAAAAAAAATCCCCCACAATTCCTGTGGTTCCAAAAACAGCCCGAGGCTGTGGACGACAGATTTATGTAATGACATCATGCTCGCATCAATCGCTGTGTTGCTTGTTGCCATGGTGACATTGATGACCCCATTGCCTTCTCTGGAGCCTCACCTGACTCTTTGAACTTTGTGTGTGTGTGTGTGTGTGTGTGTAGAACTTATTCAACCTGTGAATACACATATTTACCTGATCACTTTTCCTTGAATATGTGTGCACTGTTGTGGTGTTTGTGCACTGTTGTGGTGTGACCAAGCAATGCTGGGTATGCTGGTTAAATGGAAATATGTGTACATGGGAAACAAATACCCAGGCGCTCGCATGTCCTCATTTGTGGAAATCCCAAGTAAATTTTTTTTTGTGTGTGTGTGAGCAGAGGCTGCGTTTGCTGTCATGCTGCTCAGTGTCTAAGGTTTCAACACGGCCACCGTGCACCTTGAAATACAACCACTGGAAAATAGAAAACTGCAGTACTGACAGGCTGCCATTAAAACTCTTCTTAAGTTCAGTGTGAAATTAGACTCTGGTTGTCTATCCGCAGCCAATTACAGTGGTTGGAGAGCTTAGTGACGACACCACACCTAATTACAGTCAAATGACTCTATAATTACATGCAGCGACACCCAAACTCTCATAGGACTATTATAGTCGCCTATATGTTCCTGCCACGTACACTATATAAGTAACATGATGAGGAGAGAATGTACAATGTGCTCTGGGTGACTGTAGTAGTATTCACACATCGTAGTAGAAAACTGTGGGTATCTGACAACACTAATCCTGATGTTACAAAGGCCCCCAAACTTTATTTGAAAAGGACTTCCTGTAACCTTTGGCGTTAAAACTAATGTAACACTGTCGACATCTGCTTCCCATTACCGCTGATGATTTTTCAACACGTCATGTGATTATGTTTACCAAATTTCCCCCATCCATATTCTGGAAAAATTATGGAGCAGTTTGCCTGAAAGGAACCTGAAAGGGACCCTGGCTTCAGATAGCTGCTTTTCCAGCTAACAAAGTAGCACAGAACCGGACGAGTATATATGAGCATAAAGCTTTCAATAGCAACATTTAAAGCTAATTGATACATGGGTGCACGGCTTGTTTTCTGAGTAGTGTGTTATATTTACACAGGCAGCTGTGTGCAGGGAGCGCCCTGAGGTGAGCTAATGTCAGCACACTTGCAAATTTCTATTCACATGTTATATTCTTTTACTTTGGACGTGCACAAATGAAAAGTCATCAGAGGTTATTGTCTAACTATATCTGTTATATATGTCTAACTATAATGTAATCTTAAGACCTTAAAGTAAAGAAATGAAAATTTTCAAATTTCAAATTTGACCTCCTCAAAAAATTGTTTTTGAACATTTTTACGGTTCAGTTAAAAAGATGAATGAATAAAGGAAACCTAAAAAGGATTTGAGAAAGGAAAACATCTTTCCACTTGTCTGCCAGTTGAATTTGCTTCTCAAACTGATCATAGCCCTTTTAAAACATGCATTCAGGGTTGCCAAATATTTGTTATAACCTGCATTTATGAGTCTTACGATGAGTGCAGACAGGTGCTGGTATGTTGAAATATCATCAGGACGAAGGTCGGCTCAACTTCTCTCTGTGTGATTGAGCAACGCGGTTACCAGGCGAGGAGTTGCCTTGTGTTTTGTCGGTGTCAAACAACATCTGGAGCACATTACAGCGCATACTGCAGCATATGTACAGATCACGTAATAAAGGACATTAAACTACCTCACTCGCACACAGAAACGTTACTGCGGTTGTAAAACTGCATGTATTTTCAGTGGAGAAATGTAGCGTTCCAGTTTCGCGCCATTCACAGTTTGCGCAACTGGCAACAAAACAATAACAAAATTTGCCTTTGAAAAATGTGCTCGGTCTTGCAATACCAGCTTACTATCTCTCTCTCTCTCACACACACACACACACACTCACACACACATTTGATTCATCTGGTCCACTCGCCCTATGTGCCTGCTTTGTGATATGCTAAACATTCTGTAAACATTATCCTGTGCATGGTTACTGTCACCATGGCAGCACGACAACAGCGCTCGGCTCGGGCCCTCAAACACGGGACAGTAGTGTTATTTAATATTTGGCTACGCATGAGCACAGCATGTTTCTATCACATAATCCTGTCACACCAGTGAAGACTTCTCCGTGCAACCCTGCAGCCGAACGAAGCCCAGCTGTTGCTATGTTTTGGTCTTATCACACAACAACAACAAAGAATAAAAAAAACGCTCGCTGAGAACAGTCTGCCCTCAGTGCGATCCTGCACTATTTGTCCACTGTCGGCGTCACATGGGACAAGAGCAGATGCTTTTGTTGAGATTTAGGCCACTTGCATCACATTAAGGAAATGTATCAGGTTAAGTAAGTCAGGACAATAACAGATCTGTTTGTTTGGCTGTATCTGAGGAGTCCGATGCCAAAATAACTTCAGCTATAATGAGAGCGTAAGCTATTTTGATCCCCATTTCAAAACAGCAGCATTTTGCAGTTGGAGTTGAACTCATTTTGGAGTTGCTAAACGGGCGGTCTCTTGAACCCGAGGTCGTAGCTCAGTCTTTGTCAAAACATTCAGTAGCAGACCTGCGTCCTGTCATACACAGACCCTGCAGTAACCCGATCATGTGCACTACATGGTTATGCTGCGATGTTTGGAGTATGAAACTCGACTGAAACCCAAATATTTCTTTTTTTTTTTTATCTTCTGCAGACAGATGAAACTTTTCATCTCCATTTCAATCACTCTGCAGGAGCCAAGGTTGTTTTTTTTTTACTTCAACAAGCGCCAAGAGATGATATATCTGCACCTGTGGTTACAATATAGACTCCAAGCTTGATTTCAATGTTTTAATTATCTTTTTAAACTTTTTCTTTTCCGTCAGGCTTTTTAGATTATCTTGCAGTTTAGTTTTCATCAAAAGTTATGACACATAGTTCGAGTAGTTAACAGCTAAAGCTCCAGGGTAACCAACAATATAACACACTTGCATCATTGTCTACATAACAATGTCTATATTTACTTTGCTATGTTTTTGCATGTTTTATTCAATCACTCATTATTGTTTTTGACAATTTTCTAAAAAAAAGTTACAAATTACTTTGTTATTAGATTTGTGACCAATTGTTTCTGCATGTATATAGAATGAAACTTTGCATTACTTTCATTGCAAAGCATCAATTAAAAAATTAAAAAGAGCAAAAAGGGCAGAATCAAATCAAAATTTGTGGATCTTCTGAAATATTTTGACTGTTTTTGTTTCCACTGTGTTTGTTAATTTGCAGTAGGCTTTCCAGTTGCTTTGAACCTGTATACTTATTTTGAATTCTTAGCTATTTTGTACAGCTCTGGCGTTTGTTACTATAATTACTTTATTTTCCGTTTCTACATCTTCCCTATGCACTTAACATTTCAAGAAAAACAATGTACTGTATATGATACTGTTTTTCACTGAATGTTTATAGAAATCCATATGAAACGTCACAGGAGGAAATAGTTTTGAACTGATGGGTTTTCCGTGCGCCATCCTGTACCTGAAGTAGTAATCAGACCACCATCATCTACCATTTATCATAATGTCATGATGCTTCACACAAAAGTGCGGCCCAGTGCCTTTTGGAAAGAGAAGCACTTGTCAAAACATCCATCAGGAGTAAAGTGCACAAGTTGGAACGCATTCAGCCATGAACTCAAAGGAAGGTGTGTCTACTGCTTCCAGCCCTGGTAACGTCTAGGAGAGGTGTTGGTGTTGTAACCATGGCAATGTAAACAGGAGGGTTCAAACAGATTAAATTGTGTGCTAAGATTATGTAAGTTGTGCACACGAATGCGCGTGTGGTTTCATTTGCTTCTTAAGGGAAAAAAATTTAAAAAAATTAAAGGCAGAGGCTTCTGTCAGGCTTGAAAAGGTTTCAACTTATGACACCCACTACTCACTTCTGGTGGCAGCAGGCATGTATTTTATTGGCAAACTTAAGTGTGCGTTTTACAGTGTCTTGGCAGTGAAAATGTACATCTGTCCCCATGTGCACATGTGTGTGTGAACACGTGTACTTACAGCAATGGAAGCAAACACAGTCTCAAAAAGACCATACCTTTGAAACTTTTGTATGACATCTTAAATCATTTTAAATCTGGGGAGACAAAATAAAAGTCTTGCACCACTACCATTTCTACCTTTTTTTAAAAAATATTCCATTCTTATTTATATATACACACAATTTAATTATTATTATTAACGTACATACTTGCATAATAACATAGTGCTCTCACCCGTTGGGGCCACATGGCCCAGATGATCACCGGGTCCCTGGGTCAGAGTCTCCATATGAAGGGATAAATAATAACAATAATCATAATAATAATTCTTGTTTGACAATCATGTAGCTCAACTAAAAGTCACAAATGACAATAAATAGATGCAAAATTATCGTAAAGAGAGGAGTAAAGACTAAACAGAGGCACAAATTAACTAAAGTAAAGAGACACAAGACATCTAGAAACCACAAGAAAGTCACGTGTCTCTGGACAAATCCCACATTTTTGCCAAATCATTTTGTTTATGGTATATTTTTTGTATCACAATAAAGCTATTCTATTCTATTCTATTCTATTCTATTCTATTCTATTCTATTCTATTCTGAATAGAATGTCAATTCTAGATACAAAAGCAAATTGATGATTCAAAAGATACAAATTTGTATCATATTTACTAGAGAAAAAATGTCGTAAATGTTATATATTTTCAAAATGTTTTTGGCAGAAATTGTTTTGTATGTAAAATTAACAGTGTTGTAAGCAAAAAGTTGCCAAAACCACCCAATGTACCAAATCTCATACAAAAAATATATCATATTTTCGTTTTAGTGAGGATAGTTAAAAGGTTTAGTAAACATCTCAATTTATTTATTTCTTTATTTTTTATGTCGGACTCGACAGAGTTAAAGGGTCAGAAACCAGCGACAGCAGTGAAAACTACAAGCACCACAATCCTTAGCGGCGACGTGCGCGTGCCGAGTGTGTTCCCGAGTCTCCGCCCACAGCCCCAGTGAACGGACAGGACGCTGTGTGTTTACGCTGAGATGCTCACAACAAAGAGCAGCGAGAGCACCGAGAGGCATTTAAAACAAACCGCCGAGGACCGCTCGTCTCGCGGCGGCTGCTCCCAACTCCAGGAAGCCCGGGACGCGTAACACAAAAACCCTTCATGGCGTCGTTTTTCAGCCTTTTATTTTTCTGTTTTTATGCCTCTCTCTGTGGCGAGGCAAGCTTGAGGCAGAGAAATTAACAAGAAATTTTATTTAGTTTTTTTTCCTCTCTCTGTGTGTGTGTACTGGTGGAGCGTTAGCTAGCTTGCTAGCCTCAGCAAGTTGGAAAAGCTGAAGCGGCAGTACAGCGAACCACAAAGACCAGAGACAATAACAACAGCCAAACCAGTCTTATCGCAGTGAGTACACGTTTACTAGCCACCTGGCTTTATTTCACAACAACCATTGAATCATACAACCCCTATAATATCATTAGTGGGCTAATTTAGCCTTTAGCCAGCCAGTAACCTCCACCTGATTTGTCCTTTGAACCTATTGTTTATTTACGCTGTTTTGCCTCATTTAGTAAAAGCACCCAGCAGGTAAGTCAGTAAACAGGAAGCGTTTTACTGTGGGTGCTGCAGCTGCAAAGCACCGAGCTTTGTCACGTGCTCCGCAACACACACCAACACACAAACACACACACACGTATGCACCTGTTTTGTCTCTGACATTATTTCCTCTCTGTGGAAATGAGAGGCTCCATAAAGATAAAGCAGGGACTGCATCCCTGTGTTTGTATTGGTTTACATCACTGTCCAGTGTGCAGCACGCTGAACTGTCACAGTGGGGGTGGGATTGAGTGAGTAAAGTGAACATTGCCTGATAAGGAACTAAGCAAATGCATGGACTCTTGCCATCACTGAGGCTTGATTGCCAGTTAATGACCTCCCCCATTTGTCTCGCCGTGGTCAATCCCGTCCTGTCTCTCTGTCTCCCTCTCACCTCCTGCCTCCCATTCCTTTTCTTCTCCTCTCTCCACTCTCAAACTCGTTCTCGTTGTGTTTGTTCTAAAAGGTGATGTTATTTGTTTTGCCGCTGATAGGGATCTCGTGACTTCCCTTCCCCATGTTGGAAATGTCATGTAAAGACAGACGTGCATTAACTCTCTATCTGCTCCACCATGACGCCTCGGTCTCATTTCTATTGTCTGCTTGTCATTGTGATGATTAATCAGGAGACCCAAGATTGATTTAAATGTTAGTCAGTGGTAGTGTTTGTTGTTTAAGTGACTTTACCTATTTGCCAACCTACAAGGCCTGATCTGAATCCGAATAAATATTTAAAATGAGAGTTTGTTGGGGACCAGATTTACCATTTCAGTTGAATCTCGTCTAGAAGGCCCCACAGGAGTAAAATTGCAAATCCAATACCTGTTAAAACAGCATTGCCCTGTTATATGGAATGATGAATAACCTTTATTATATTTTTGCAACGGCTATTTAAAGTCTTCATTCTTGCAGTCCTGTAAATGGTGATAACTTGCAGTGTAAAGTGCACACGTTTTGCCATGTATAAGGTGAGAGTGAAAGCATAGCACACACAGTACATGTTTATGTTTCACATTTGCATTGGGTGTGTTGCCTGCAGGTCTGACTGCATGTTCTCCAATACAGTTTAGAGTCTCAATTACTAGGAGGAAAAAGGAGCCGATGGTGTCAGACGGGAGTGCAGAGAGAGCTCTGATGTCTTAATGGAGGCTCAGTGCTGCCTGTATCCTTAGTAACCCAGTCTGTTGGGACCAAGAGAGGCCTCCCTGTCTCAGTCTGGGCTAGATGCTGTATCATTGCTGTCCAGGAATTAAAAAAAAACATAACCCAAAGTGTGGGTTATGGATAATCAATTATTTGAAATGTTTTTTAGTTAAAGACTGACATGGTTCGACAATAAAATCCAATCAACATCAATCTAAAAAAACATGTCCCAACTCTATTGTCCATCAAATGGCAAGTTTGCAGGTTAGAATTATTATAATTTAGGATAGCATTGGATTACACTTGTAACACTACGATGTGTGTGAGTGAGTGAACAAGAGGTGCAAAATCAGATTGTCAAGGGCAAAAGTGTAAATTTTGTGAATCTCAATTTTTGTGTGAATGAATTCAATAATTGGCTCTGAAGACTCAGGTAAGTGTGAACTCTGTGCAAAGATGTATACTTTTATGGTGTGTTTGTCCAATGGAAACAGATGAAAACTGTAATGATTATGCCAGCAGATGGTGGTAATCTTGATGAGTGATGTGTTTGAGATTCAAGCCAAGAAATCAAAAACACGGCAAATGGTTGTGTACGTTTGCACGTTCAAACATTAATGATGTGCACAGTGTTAAGGAAATTGTTTATGTTTATCGTTCCGTGTGTGTGAGTGTGTGCCCTTGGTGTGAGGTCTGACGACGGAGGACCGGTAAGCTCAGTGGGTATCTGTAGGTGTAATCATCAGCACCGTGGAGCAGCAGCTTTCCCCCTGCTGTGTGTGAGGAGTTTGCTTCCAGTCCGGCTTATTCTCTGCTGGACTGGTTAACAGACTGAAGTTTGTGGAGGGAGATTATGTCTGTCATGGAAAGTGGGTCAGACAGTGGGCACGTTTTTATGGCCTTGTTTCTGTGAGGTAGGAAAGAAAAGTGTGGGGGGATTAAACGTTTTTCCGTAGTGTTGCTTGAGGCGGCTTGTGCATGGTTCAAATCTCCTGTGTTTTCCCTCATGTCAGACTCATTGTCAGTCAATTTCTCGTGCACGTTTTCTGAAGATACCGCAACTGTCATAGGTCCGGCATCTTCAACCAGTATTGTGTTGAAGATGTGCTGAACAAGACAGACAACACAAAGCAAATGATCTTCTTGCTTTGATTATGTGAATTGACGGCTCGATCAAACCTACGCACAATGTCTGTATTTGTTTAAATAATTAACACAAAATGATTCATACAAAAACTAGAACTTCCTCACATTATGTGTAATGATGATAAAACAAAAGTCAGAACAGAAAAGAGTGGATTAATCACAAACAAGAATTGTTAATAACAAAAGCTTCCTGGAGGTCACTTCACATCCACATAAATTATTTAAGGTCAGGTTGTGGGTCGGTTTATTGTAATCTGCATAAATTATTTAAATCTGGTCTCTTCACAGTTACCACATTGACTTGTGCAAGGATAGCACAATGTAAGAGGACAATACAAAGCACAATACAAAGTGAGGACTGAGAAATTTCACTCCTAGGAGCGGTCTCTTTATTATTTAATTGAAGATTTATTTCAGAAGTATGTTTTCACACAGGTTTGAGTGTTATTTGCGTGTCCTTGTTCTATAGAAATGAATAAAATTCCCCTTGTATTTATCTTTCGCATTAACTGTTCATAGTTCTCCGTTTGCTTCCATCTATGAATGCAACACTGAGATTTCTCTCCTGCCGCCAATACTCGAGACAGAAAACTGAAACATAGTGCAGCTACACAGCTCTTTTTACAAAAAAAAACTGCTTGAGGGTCCATCGTCTGTTTGGCAACTTTATTACCCTAACCGTAAGGCAGTTGAAAACATGAATAGCTTCCTTATAATAAATGTTGGTGGAGTTCTGGAAAAAGTGTGTTAATTGTGTCATATTAATGTCAGGGATGTACTGACACTAGCAGACCTGAGAAAAATACCTTTATAGTATGTAACTATGAATACAGTCAACAGCCAGTGAAATCATAGAAGGGATGATACTTATAAGAAAGAGTATATTATTTATCAACTTCATATTGGTGTAGTAAACAAAAAACAGTACTAAATGTGCCTTTTAAAACAGTACCAGACATTCTCTGTCCATGTGCATAGTTTTCAGTACTCAGCAGGTAGGTTGATCCAAGCACCCCTGAGAACTCTGCTGTGGATTAAGTTTGTCTCTCACTTCTGTCTCTCCATTTAATCCCAGACTGACTCCATGATGTTGAGATCAGGACTCTGTAGGGACCAGACCATCTGCCACAGGACGTCTTGTTTTTTCCTGTTGCTTAAAATAGTTTTATATGCCTTTGGCTGTATGTTTTGGATCATAGTCCTGCTACAGAATAAATCTAGACATACTGTATCAGACACATCGCTAATGGTTTTACATGATGGTTAAGAATCTGAAAACTTTCTGCTTAAAAGATTTATATAGTATGTCAGAGTGGGTCCACTTAACCTTATTACATTGGAGTGTGTGCACACTGATGATGTCAGTGCTGACGGATTTTTTTTTTTAAGTAACAGTAAGACTTCATACTAGAGCTGGATCACCTGACAGAAATTTGTTTTGTGCCAAAATGACTGGTAGGGGACTAAAACATAGCAAATGGAGACAAAATCTAAGTGACAAGTTTTCATCCTGCCCATTGGACTGTTCACTGCTTTCTCAAACTTTTCACCTGTCTGTTCTGGGTCTGTCCAGTGTCATGTTTGACACCTCAGACTCAAACCACAGCCAGTTCTGGTGAAAAACCGAATTTCACTTTAAAACTCACAATCCTTCACTTCCAGAAAGTGAAAGTTGTTTTTGAGGTTATACGTACTGTGTGAACGAAAGCTTTGTGTGTGTATGTGTGTGATTCTCAAGATACCCTTTCTGTGGTTTCCTTGCTGTGTAGAATGCTCATATAGGCAACTGCAGCAGGAAACTAGCGATATAATATGGCACACTCACTTACAGACACATTTTTATATGGAGACACAGACCTGTAATTATCAATTCCCCTCTGATCATGCATGATTGCCATTTCCTGCTTCACTTTCCATACTTCCTGTCTTGAATGAACTAGTGTGTACATCCTAACATACACACACACAACGTCAAGTGTGTAACTTCGTGACCCTGTGGTTTTCCCGGGGGAGTGCTGCTGTTTCTGTGAATGCACACAAACTCATGGCAGTAATTGCCGCAAATCCATTAAATAATCAAAGGCTGAGGGTCCTTGGGCTCAATGCTGCAACAGCAGAAATATGCTGAGTTTCAAAACACTCAGCTCTTGATTACAAAATATCTGAAACTTTTGTTTTGTCCAAAGATAAACTTTATGTTCCATTTATTCCCTGAAAAGTTAGGTCTGTTTTATTCTGAAAAGCCAGAAGTCTGATGGTAGAATAGCCTGAACTGAAGCCTGAATGCTAACAGTGTATAGCTCTTCTCATTTGGCTGGACAATAGGCCAATGATTGCAAACTATGACCAGGTGCAGCACAGTTAGACATACATAGGCTTCTCTATTCCCTCTTACCTCACCCTTGCAAGGGACCAAACAGGATCGGATGGTAAACGGAAACATAACTCTGCCTCAAGCACACAACTGTAGGAAAATCTTTCAGTGTTGTTTCACAGTAGACACCATAATCAAGACTTTTAGTTGGGAACATAACTACTTCTACCATACATTTGACTCCCTTGTCTCCATTTTGAACTATGGGTTGATGACATTGTACAGTTGAACAATGCAGATTATAGTGTATCATAGATAATATTGCTATGGGTTATAGATTTACACACGTTCGTTCTGCATTATTGACAACAGTAAGTAAGAAGTGTAAGGACATTTTCTCGCATAAAGCTCACAGTATAGCTATAGCAGGAAATATGTGATCTCTCTATGTATTGCAGGATAATTATCACATAGGTAACATTGTATGGTTTGTATAAGCAAGAGATGGTACTTTGGAAGAACTCCATGTTAGTGTGTTTGTTTTTATGTGCATATGACTGCAGATTCACCCCTGTCTAGATTACTGTACACCCACATGGACATGCAGTGCTCACATGTACCAGCATCAGTATTTCATTGTTTTCTCCACACAGGCCCTTGTGAACATACATGCCTGCATCTGTGATTGTGAGTGTTTCTGTGTGACCAAGAGCTTACTTGTGTTTGTGTTTTGTTGCACGTCCACCAACAGAGCTGTTTGTTGTCTGTGTCCATACTCCAGTCTGTGTTCGTCCCACTGAATCATTGATGAGACTGTAATTCAAACACGGACCCTCATATTTCTTTGCCTACCTTCTGCCATCCAGTTTCCCTCATCTTAGTGCAGTGCTAAGGAAAACCAGTAGGCTGCCGCG
Source organism: Trinectes maculatus (assembly GCA_016785345.1). Taxonomy (NCBI): domain Eukaryota; kingdom Metazoa; phylum Chordata; class Actinopteri; order Pleuronectiformes; family Achiridae; genus Trinectes; species Trinectes maculatus. Next base: position 168,704 of record JAFBJQ010002180.1, read on the forward strand.
ACAAAGACAGCACACCTGCCCTAATTAAAAAATAACTGACGTTACACAAAACACAAACGTTTCGTTTCAATTTATTTAAGTGAATTTTTGGCCATTCAGTGAAATAACATGTGTTCCTCACCAGTTCTCAATTGGTGAAATGGTGAGCCCACACGTTTATTTAATCATTTTTAGGTCTTTTAGTTTTACAATGAACAATGAGGAGTCACTGGGCGTGGCCTCTGAAATGTGTACCTGATGTGTATTCATGTCCAGCTACCCAAAAGCCTTGGGCTCAAACTGAGCCTGATTTTTTGGGGAGTGGTCCTGAGGTCTGTGGATGTGCCTGTCTCTTGGAGCCTCCAGAGCAACCGGTAGTTTATTTTGATGAGTAATTTAATTCTCAGCAGGACTTTGGCGCCAAAGGGTTCAACTCCAGTCTGCTTGTTTCAGAAGGGTGGAGGCGCAAATGGTGCTGGTATGCACCGGGAAAGAGCTGATGTGTGAAGATAAAAGTGTGTATTTTCCTTACCGTAATTGGACACCCGATAAGCATGTGATGTTAATGTTGTTATACAGTCAACAATGTGTGATGAGTGTCAGCAATGCAAAACACTGACTGGACATTCCACCATGTGTCCTCATTGGTTGCCTCATCAAGCATGAGGTTCGGTGACTTCTGATGCCATCTTTACTATGTTCACATCTGCTTTCAACAACACAGCTCAGGTTTACATTCCTCACCTTGTTTCTAATGTCCAAGTCCCTTTCCTGACCTGCTCCGCATATTTCATGCCTCGCTGTTTATAGCTGATGAATGTGAGTATTGTTTTGGCAACGTTTCCTCGATTCAAGTGCTTGGCCTTGGGCCCAAGTGGATTTTTCTAATCAGCATGTTGCAACAACTTCGTTTTTCCGTCATACTTGCAGCTACATCAGTTACCCTTAAAAATAGCTCAGCTCATCCTGACCTCTATTCGTGTCATGTAGGCTTACTGTGCTGGTAACAGCACATGGAGAAGTGGTCTGCATTTTATAAACTTCCTTTTGCAGGGTAGTGGTTACTCCAGGGATCCCAGATGCAACTGAGTGAGTACATGATGTGGACATGATGGAAGGAAATTTAACTTACCACAGACAAAATGACAGGTGGTCTGAAGCTAATTAATGTTTTATTCACCATAATACAGAGCACGTGTCACCTGTCCTGAGTAAGCAGGATTATCATTATTAGACTCTGCTATGTTCACCAGCTAGTTGGGCGATGAGCTGTAAACAGCTGTCTCCTGGAGTTTAAAACTTTGCAGCCAAACATCTGAGCAATTTACTGAAATTAGATGAGCTGTAGCTTCAGGAGATAACAATAAAGGATGCTTTATGTGTCCTGTGGTGTGTTGAACAACTGGTTAGGTGTGTTTTAAGGGAACAATCTCACACCAGACTCATTTGAAATCAAATGGGTTTGCTGTGAGAGTCAAATTAAATCTCAAGGTTAACTGAACTACCACCGTTTGTCTCCTGTGTTTCTTAAACTACATGTGGCTCCATCTGTTGAATGTGCCCACTATTATTCCTTCCTTCCTCTCAAGCGGTGTGTCACGGGGCTCGAGATTCCAGCATACAGCATGTTTCCATTCATCTTGTTGTAAATATTAGACCCCACACACACACACATATGGGCACACTGGAGGTTATCTCCAGGGACCACTGAACATGACAAGTGTACATCTGTCTGTGAGTGGGCTGGGAATTGGGACTTCCTGTGTGCATCGACACTCTGTCTCAGTGTAAATCACTTTGGAACAGGCAGACTAAAGGCACGTCGGAAGTGTCCCCTATGTTCCTGTGGTGCGGAGTTGGTATTTAGATTACTATTATTTTTATTTTCCAATATGTATTTATTGTTTTTAGTTCAATCTACTTGGGAAGGCATAAAAATTGCTCACTTTGGTTTAGTTTGTATTGATAATGCCGTTTTATCAGTCAGTGTGTGCTCAGCTGAGCTGGAGATGTAATTCACACTACATTAATTTTCTGTAATGTTGCATCAGCAGTGATATTCCTGTCATGAGGCCCCCTGTTGTTTTTGGAGGCTCCTCTGAATGGAAATGATTTATGCGTGCCGGCGCTCACTGTGGTTTCATCTTGAGACAGAAGATTGGTGTTATTGTGAGATCTGGTGTATGAATGGAAATGAGTCTGATCATTTCCCATTGCAGTCAGGAAGAACAGTCGCCAGCTCGAAGGAGATGGAAAGAGTATGAGCTAGTTGCAGAACATATCCAGTCAAACACGTTGCAGTGAAGGAGGTGCTGAGCCCGGTTTCTGGAATAGGCAAATTTGAGATTTGTGTGCTTTGTCATCCAGTGTCATCCGGTTTGGCAGGGAGGTAGGTAGTCCTCTAAAAGGTCTTTTTGTTCTCCATATTGGCTACTGTAGTGACTGGTAAAAAAAAAATCAATAAAGAAAAATAAAAAAAAACAATCTTAAGTAGAGGGGGTTGGTATCATTAATCATTTCTTTTTGAAGTATGTGTTTTTCTGCTGTAACTTTTATAATACTGGGACCTAAACATAGAGGGACTTCTCTTTTAAAATGCATGCATGCCTCACCACTCCAGTACAAGAGAGTTGAAGTGTAGTTGTTGTAGAAAATGTTTTTTCCTCCCATGTCGCAGATGAGTGGGATGCAATACCGCTACCATCTGCTCATGTTCATCGATCAGACAAGTTTGACCAAGAAGGAGACAGCATGACAGGCAGAGGAGAGAATCTGGTGTCAGGTTTGCCAGCACGCTCTCCTTCCAACAGATCAGTTTCAGAGTCATCGAGCGTCTAATCTACGTAGTGCGCAAACCAATCCCTCTCTTCTGACCTGACAATGCAACCCTACACACTGGAGACCAGACGTGGTGTCTTAAAATGCACCCACACAAATGCTCATGCATGCAACACAAAAACGTCTATTACGACGCTCGCACTGGATTAAAATCCCTGCTGACGCACACACAACTTCCCACACACAAATGGAAATATTTGCCATAACTTTTCAGTGTTGGCACATCATTTGGCTTGTTATTGAGAGTTGTTAAGATAAAATTATATTTAAACTAGCACCACTTACAAGGATGAGGTTTATGGTCAGGCTCAGCAGCCCCCTCTTTTCCTAAAACCATAAAACCTCTGGCATGATGTGCTGCATAATGCTCCATTTTAGTCATCATTTGGAAAAACAATGAAAGGCATTCCTAAAAACTGTAGGAAGTTTTTCATCCTATGCTCTTTCCTCCTTTTAAGCCCATAAACAGATGACTAATGTCCAGAGAAAATATGCTTTTTTCATTCTATTGTTTCCCTACTCTTGTTCTACTCTACATTTGTTGTAATCATAGTCATATTTGTCATGGGTTTAATTTGACATGCAGAGAATAAACCCGAGATTATGGTTCAGTTGGACACACAATATTTATTCATATGAAATTATTTGCTAACATGTACAGTATCTATACATCTAACAATTTATTTTAAGTTAGATAACTTAGCTCTTCTGTGACCAAAGAAGCCTTTGGTCACATCTGCACATCGAAAATTGACACATTCAGCTTTGGCTGAGCTGGGATCTCATCTAAATGACAAATCAAAATCTGTCTGAAGACTATAATTGTATCATTTTGAGCTGAGGAACGTGTGGTCTTTGTCTGGGTGGTGACTTGTTGGCTCTCCCACTGAACAGCTGGTGTTTGTCACAGGAAGTTGAGGCTTTGATTTAGGGCATTGACGTGGCGCTGGTTCCCCGGAGGTCCTCTTAGAAACCAAATCTGCTGTCATCAATGGGCATTTGATGTTTTTGTTCCTGTTTTTTTATCTGTTTGATGCATATTGATGTATTTCTGTCTGTTTTGTTTAAGTTTGGAATCCTTTTACAATGTTTAAATGACCTTTGAATGATGTTGAAATTACACAATAACACATTGACGGACTATAGCTCAGACTTAAATAAATGTGAAGGGTTAAGATTGGATTCTGAATTGTGACACTGATCTGGTAGGTTTTGTGATATTGGATTGATGAAAAAATTAATTGAGAAAATAATCAGTAAATCAATCAATAATGAAATTAAGTGGTAACTGCATAATATTTCGTTGTTTCTTGGGTAAGTCAAAAATGTTAATCATTTTTAATGAAACAGTGGATACTTGAATATTACGTCATATTACTTGACAAAGTGTGTGTTGTGAATCATCTGATTAATTTTTTAATAAGATGAATTACATTGTTAATTAATATTGTGTATATGTGTGGTTATGTGGTATTGGACAAAGATCTTTCATACCTTTTCATTTGTTGTTAAGATTTACTGAATACTAAATGGCAAAAGGCGTATTTCAATATGTAATGTGGCAATAGATATTATACATATTGTTATTGTAGAAACTAGAATAGAAACATTTGCAGCTCCATTGAGCGAGTGTTGTTTGAACAGAAATGTGCTGCTGTGCTGTAGATACTTAGATTCAGGTACTTAAAGTTTGCCGTTATGCCTCCCAAGAGACCAGTTTTCACTGCTCTTTCATCTGGATCACCTCTTTCCTTGAAGGCTGAGTCCTTGAGGCCATGACTTAAAACACATGGATATGTCTTTTCCCTTCCACTGAGCTAAAAGCCCTGCCCAGATTTCCAAACAGGACGCAGGTTAAGTGGGTTGGGATTCCTCTCGGAGTCAGAGTTTGAACAAGAAAGCTTTTGTTAGAAGATGCGAGGTCAGGCTGATTCTTAGCAGCATGTGGTACAGCACACCAGCTGAATTTGCTTGCTCCTATCATCTATACAATCTGTTTTTTCTTTTTTTTGGTATGACTATTATTGTTTTAAAAAAATAGTGGACTACATCAAGAGCAAAAGAGTTAAAATTGATATATAATCAAAAAGCACCTACTTTGATTAGGAAGAAACATGACCGGTATTTGGAGGGCACAAATTATTAAAAGCACCACATGATATCATACATTAGTCAAGACACTTAATATGCTTTGGACAAAACCTTACAATATTATAATGACAACACTGATAATACAACAGACAAAACAGTAAAATAATATAACAAAATTAAGAGTAATAAAATGACAAGGAAATAAAGCTTAAGCTTAAAGCTTAATTAAGATATAGAAAATAAATTAATGTTATAGATTGAAAACCTGAGGCAAACATAAAATTGACTTAATTAAAATAACTGCAAGATGTGAGATTAAACCTGAACAAACTACTGATGAGATGTGTGTTTTGTGTGCCGCTTATGTGTGAGAGAGAAATGAGTGTGGAATCCGTAAGTTGATTTTGCAGTGAACACCAACAAAATTGACCATTAAACCCTATCTTGTTCTTGTCTGCTGGTGAATTCTAGCCTGAAGGCTCAGTCTTAATTAATTGTCCAATTGTGTCTAAGTGTCTGTTACAGGATTTTTCTTCGAGGTGAGGTCTTCAGTACTTGTTTCAACAAACAATCCTAAACTCAGAGATAATCAGTTTACTTACAAAAAGACGTTATCAGTCACTTTATTTTCTGTTGATTGATTTATGGATTAATCAACTAAGCATTGCAGCTATGGTTCTTCTCTCTCTGGGGTTGCAGACTTGGCTCCGGCATTATTGCAACTTTATCCAACCATGACCTTTACCTTGAACTGATACCTCTGTGCAAAATGACCTGCAGGCATGAGACATAGGAAACATTTGCACGCAAAAATATCTTTTTGCGCGCACACCTAGAAGTTAGAGCGACCCACAACTTTTCTCCCATCTCTTTGTGATAAGAGGAACAAGCTGTCGAGAGTGTCACAAATATCAAAAGACGGAAGCGGTAGGGAAAGGCAGAGTGCATATTTCTGTTTTTGGAAAATTGTTGCTGCATTTGCAAAGTTTTTGGTTCACTGCCCAGTGTGGAAGAGCGGAGCACCTCAAAGTCTAGCAAGCTGCTCAACGAAAACATGAAAGGTGTGAAACACCTTCATGCTTCAGCGTGTTTCAGGATGTGGTAAGAGCCAGTAATGGGTATCTGATGACCTTATTGATGAAGGGCTCTGACAAAGATCACAGCGGCCACAAGTATGAAGATGAGCTTTTTTTCCCTTTTGAGGTCTCGTTTTTAACACGTCTGGAATTAAAAAAAAACAACCGTCATTAATTGTAAGCCTACATTGTATTGGCAGCTAGTGAATAGAGATCTGTGGGTTGAGTATCAGTGTTAGATTGTCAATAACACACAGAAAAATTAAATGCATAACTCTAATGTTTCTATATGCTTTTTGGAGACAGCCCATCAATTTGCGTATGTGATTATACCATTACTTTCAGGATGACTATGAGAAAACTGCAACAGGATGTATTTGTTTGCAAAGAAGAGACATTAATAATTGAAACTGTAACCCAAAAAATAGTCAACAATTTTTAAATTGGTGTACTCTTTCAGACAAAAATATACTCTGGGTTGTTGTCTTTTCAAAAGAGAGCATGTTTGCTTACGGGAAGCCAAAAACATGTCAGCTTCTCTCAGTCTGTTCCAGGGATCTGTTATTATTTATTGATCTGATGACCCACTTTACCAGAAAGATATCCTTACCACTACCCAGTAATGAAGATGGTAGGAGGATGTCCTGGTTTTCTTCTTTTTGTGTTCATTCCTGATCTGGTTCTGGTCATAGGTTTTCTGCTTTTACATCCTACAAGTTAAAAGATACAAAGTGGTATAAATTTGGCTTTTTTCTATTAGCTTCTTATTAAAGGTCCTCAAAATTTGATGTCTGAATTGTAGCTATCTTACAATTCCAAAACAAGTCCATCTATTTCACTGTGAGCTTATGTTACGACATTTTGTTCTTTTGCACACCACTGTGTATAGTTGAATGACAAAAAAAGGTCTATTCTATTCTATTCTATTATGGATAAAAGTACCTAGAAAAGTATGACTTCTGAAACTGACACTTAGCTGTTGCCTGAACAGATTTATGCTTCTTTTACTCATAAACTAGCTGAGTATAGACAGCTAGCACCCTGACAAAGGGTAAGTTAAACATTGGTCTGTTATACTGTTAACTAGTGACAGCTAATATGACCTTATGCTTGCCAGCAGCAGCCATTTTCACCAGTGAAAGCAATAGTTTGTGGCTGCTACAATGAAAATAACTGCTAACTAAATGTTTTGTACACGTTTTTTTGCTAAAAAGAGAGGAAAGGTAATTGTTAGAGTCAGCGCTCGGTAAGTCTGAATTCGCAGGGGCCAAATAAATTTTCACATTCACACAAAATTATATTTATTTTCTCCAGTGAACCCACATTTAAGATCAACTCAGTTAAGTAGAATTTAAATGTTGAATTTTTTTCGGACAGTTTTAGTATTGCGACATAGGTAGTAGCAAGAACTGCGTGAAAACAATGCAGGTAGAAAATTTCAACAGGAAAACACAAGCATACATACAATATCACAAGTCAAAACAAAGCCCAAACCGAGCATTTAACAAAAAAAAACAACACAAAAACAAAACAAGCGAACACACCGAGGGAGACCGACAGAGACAGTATACGTACCTACGTTTATATAAACAAATACAGACTGATGACAGGAGTTAATAGAAAGGGTGCCCCCCACCATTGTATCATGATGCTGCAGTATAAGGGCCCCATATTTTCATGTATAACTCTTCCTTGTCTCGCAACCTATAACAGAGTTTTTCGTCAGTGAACCCACATTTAAGATCAACTCAGTTAAGTAGAATTTAAATGTTGAATTTTTTTCGGACAGTTTTAGTATTGCGACATAGGTAGTAGCAAGAACTGCGTGAAAACAATGCAGGTAGAAAAACAACATCATAAATTCGTGTCAAATCATATTTGTCAATAGCCATATAGGTGTCAGGTAGGAAGAGTGTTGTCACATGAGCCTTAAGGCTTTAGGCGACACCACTGTTTGTGTTTCAGGACCCTGAGTTTTACTTTGTCCTTTCAGTAGTCTCAGTAGATTGGTTAGCACCATACTTTAAGTTCCTCTGTCAGCTTCTATTTGGCCATCACCCTGTTAGAGGATCTTCTGACCCATTTTTTGGTTGCTGACCTACAATCTGGGAAACGTTGCCTTTAGTTAACTTGTTTATTTCTCCAGAGCCATGCGTTGTCATTGTGGAAGTGTGTCATTCTTTGACCTGACCATAATTATACTCTAGTCAAGCATTACACACCTTTCATAAGCATACGAAAGGATTGACATATGTGCCAAATAGGACAGCTTGACATATACCACTGCAGCTCAACTGGTAATGCATTGAAAAGAAGAAGTGCAGCTGTTACCCTGTTCCCGTCTGGACATGAAGACGTGTGTGTGTTTCTTTCTCCCTCCGTGTCTGTGTGCCTCTACTGTACATTTGTTGTGCCAGTGGGAGTGGCAGGTGTCACCCATGCCTCCTAGCAGTAAAGTTTTACGAGGACTTTTGCAAGTGTGAGGTTGCCTTTCCTGCTGTCAGCAGCAGGTTGTTACAATCTGTGACCCCAGCCAACAGAATCAGTCTCCCTCAGCCCTGGATCTATTGTTGTAGGACTGTGTGTCTCGGTAGCTAAGCAGCAGCTGGCACATAGCCATGGCGAGCTCTGTGTCATGCAGAGTTGCAAAAGCAGGGAGATTAGTCAGGCACACACACAAACTTCCAGAAGAAAATATATACATGTCCATACATATAAAACATGTACTAAAGATGCCAATTTACAGTCTCCTCTCCCGGTCGTGAGATGTTTAAATCATCAATAATTGAAAATGCAGAATGTTTGTTTTCCCTCATTTAAAGCCTCAGTTTACACAATTGGCATGACCTATTTTTTACAATAAGTTATTAAGTAAAGAAAGTTCAATTAAAGAAAATAAAGCTGTCAACATTGTTCGTTAATGGAGCTTTAAATATTAAAAGTGACATTGTTATTCTTTCGCTAGATGCAAACCCCAGCCTCCAATGATAAAATGTAATAGTTTACATTTTAATGCAACACCATGAGCTCCTTCACTTTCTTGGCTGCTCTCTGTATACAATGTTGTATCAATGTTGAGAATACTCCGGTGAGAACATAATATATATATCATTTTACGGGATCCTGGGCTTAATGAAACATCCTTTATCTATGCAGGATGAAGCAGGAGTGAATTTGTCTTTGTGTGAGAAGGATGGGCGAGGTGTGTGTTGTTTCAAGAGGAAGCTGCTGTCTGTTGATTTCTTGATAACAGTTGAGTTGAAACAGAGAGATAATTCAGCATTTTGTACACATGTGCAATAACAGGACCTGCTGCACTCAGACCTATTTTTTTCAGTCTTGAGTGTCTGGATCCATATGTAAAAATCAATTTCCAGCAAGTCAGCCAACAGCTCCCTTGACACTGCTTACTGTGCACACATAAGAGTGTGTGCACAGTAAGTGTGAGAAGATTATACAAGCACACACTTGGAGAATAGTGTTTAAGTATGCACTGATACTGCTGCACGGGATTAGCCTCTTCTGTCAGGGGAGCAGGTGCGGCTCAACCTCGTATCCAGTTTTGCAGTTTGAACACACCCCTTGACACTTGCCCTTCCTCTTCCCCTTCCAGTCTCCATTTTGCTTTTTTTTTTTGCTGCAAACTAGAATCCTTCATCCGTCCTGACTTCAGTGTTCACCGTCATCGGGAGGGTGTATAGATTAACTAAATTAAGTGTGTGTGCCTACTTAAATGGTGATTTTTTTCTGCACCCCTACTATGTTTCCTTTTTCTTCTTCTTGCTCTGTTTGATGAAGCTGTCTATAGTTGACAACCATACTGGGATGTTGTGTTAGTCACTGCAAACATTAACACTTCAGGAGGTTGTGAGAAATTATAATTCTAGCTATTACGTCTTCAGGTGTGAGGCTGTAATGAAGTTTGTATAATTGTAATTTTGAGAATGTGTTAGTATGATAATTATTGCATACAAGTATATGGTGTGTTTTATCGCTCGTACAATAATTGTGTGTTCAGAGAGCTGAAATGTTAGCAACATTCTGCATGTCTTCACCTCTTCATTTCTTCAAAGACACGATGAAATTCGGAAACTCCACCATCACCCACAGTCTGTCTAAACTGGTCGACCTATGAGAGAACTTAGTGGTGATATCAGTGCCGTGACGTCCTGTTTCTGAGTGGGAACTGTTTGTATGCACCCACGCTACAGTGCAAAGAGGTGTCCTCCATGCAGGACAACACTTAGCATGTGAGCTGGAGGTGTTGATTGATTCACAGATCAGACCGGCAGCGGCTTTAGGCTATGATGTGTTTATTTCAGCAGAGCACTGCTCTGTACAAACAGCTTGATGAAAGTCAGATCACAGGAATTCATCAAAACGACATATGAAAAAAGTTCTATGTTTTGGTAAACGCACTTATGAATCTTCTGGCAGAGAGTTAGATGAGAAGATCAGTGTCACTCTCATGTCTGTCCAGAAGTAGTGGTTAGCTTAGCTCATGAAAAAAGATGAATTGTATTTTTTTATTCAGTCTATTCAGTGAATTTTTCTACTGTCTGACATTATGTCTGAAATGAGTGTTTACTTGATAGGTCTGTGCATATACTAGGTCTAATGGGACTGCGGCAGCCTGCTATTCACTGCTGAGACACAAGGTCCATACTCAAAATCAAACACTCTGTTTGCACAGAGGGACTTGGGAATTGTAGGAGATATATACTGCTTCATATTAGGGCGACTGTCTGTTTGCGAAGTCATGTTATTGTTTGGAAAAGCATATTTATAGTCTGCCTTTTTGGTCCTGCGACTGGAAGAGAGCAGAGATCACGCCATAAAGGTCGAGCGTAAGCCCACAATGCAGAGAGAGCATGAGATCTTCCTCAGCTTAATTGTAGCAGGAAGTCCATTATCTCCTTTTCCCGCATGCCTTCTTTTCTCACACATGCTTTCGCTCTCTGCTCCTCTCTGTGAATTCCTGTGTATTTAGAAAGCGGTGTGTTTGTTTATGAGTCATCCTCTGAAGTCAGCATTTACCATATAGTGTTGTCATTTACAGATACTCACCTCGCTTAGGAAGAATATGTCACGCTTCCTCCTGACCTTATTCATAAACCTGATGCTTTGATTAGGACCTTTTATCCGATATCTGTGATTTGCTTTTGTTGCAAGTTCTTGGTTGGTTGAAGTGTGTGTGTGTGGGTGTGTTTTCCATTTGTACCTGACTGAGCAGTTTCAGTCTTTTAAGTTGCATCTTCCTGTTTTCCATGTTTTCTGTTTTCACAGTTTATAATGCATTTTTTTTCTTGACTGCCGTTCTGTGGTGTAGAAAGCTACTTTGAGTAATATATCAATGTTGAAGGCTCGTTAAACACTAAAACCCTCCACAGTTGTTCATAACACTATACAACACAAATTCACATTTATGTAAATTTCTCACAGCAACAATCATTTATGTTATCTGCGTTATTTCTTCCCACATAGATAACATGAAACAATGTCATTTGAAATCTTAATCAATAGAATGTGAAATCTGAAGATTTTAATAGTTTTTCGTCCTGTTGGGCCTAACTTGTGTAACACTAATTTTGTGTTGTTTTTTTTCTTTGCAGGACACGACAAGCGCTGCGAGAGACGGACAAATGAAGCATGAGAGGGTGGAGCTGAGTCTCAGCTGACCCTTCCCCTTCCTTCTCCTCCTTTCCCCCCTACTCCATTTAATCAGCACCTCGTCCCACCCCTCTTTCCCCTTTCTATCTCCCATCACCCTGTTGGATCTCCCCTCCTCCTCCAAGCCTCAATCTGCCGTGTCCAATGTACTCCCCCGAGCAGGAAAACATCTCCTCCACCACCTCCACCAAAGTGCCAGTGAAGTATGGAGAGCTCATTGTGCTGGGGTAAGCACCAACACACTATAGACACACACTGATATTCACATTTTACTTTTCCATAAATGCTGTTGTTATCCTGCACTTTGCATCAGCCCTGAAGTCTTGAATGTGATGATCTGACATGTGTAATTATCAGACCCAAAATAATGTTTGACATCAATGTCATGGTCTAAATATAAGGAAAGTGAAGGCAAGATGATCCACAGTGGTTATTTTAGACATCAGGATTCTAACAATAAAACATACACAGTATGAATAAAAAAGATTTGTATATTTATTCTGACAATGTATTTTGCTTCTGTTAACTATGCATAGAAGATGGCGCATGAGATAATCATAACTTGAAGAACAGTGTAAATAGTGGTGATAAACAGAGACCTGCTCACGAAACTTAGGATTGGTATAGTAGAAGAACAACAAGATATAAACTAAGGGCACAGAGATCTAGACAGTCAAGTGGAAATCCTTTTTAGGAAACGTAAACATAAACAGCCAGGATATTTTTGTCTAGTCACACTGGGTCACATGATGAAAGTGCACACAGTTAGAAATTGTTCTGCCAGTGTTGCAATAGAGTCATTTCTTTAAGATTAACCACATTAGTTTGTAATATCACAAGAGATCTGGTTAAGACAAAGGCAACATCGGATACTCATCTGAAACACCTTGTTTTTTTTCTTGCTTCAGAGATTTGTTTTGACTGAAGTCCACATACTCAGCTGTAGGAAAAACCCACGACCCCACCCTACATCTCAAGCCCAGAAGACAACTGCACATATACACAAAGACACACGCACATACACACACAAACACACTTTCTCCAATAATAGTGAAGGACTTCCTTTATCTGTCTCCTGTTTATTTCCCAAAGGGCTATTCCACTCCACTCCCCGTCCCAGCCCACTCCACAGAGGAATGCTGATGTCGGAAAGACTCACATGCACATACATACAATTTCTTCGGCTCATACAATGCAGACTTATACGCGTATATCTTTTCATGTCTCACGCAGACACAAACACAGTTGGTTTCACAGCTGACTCACAGTTTGTTGTTTTGGGCTTTGCTGGAGCAGGACTGACGGGGAGATGACTGTGGAAATTTTCCCTAGTGGAAAAAGTGTGAGCAGTAAATGCAGATCCGTGCCTTTACAAGGCAGAAGGGAGAACCCCTGTTTTCCGTTTTTCTCTGCCTTTTCCGCACCTAGTTTTTCATTCTATATCAGACGAGTCTTTTTAAAAGGTCATCGGGGGCACTTCACCGGATAACATACCGTGATGCAGAATTCGCTGCATTGAGTGTAGTGAACACTTAAATACTTTATAATACATAAATTGTATGTAGATACATTTATTTACTGAGTGGCTGCAGTGAACTCCACATATCTGTTGCTTCACCACACTGAAACAAGTGCTGTGTTTTAATTGTGGTTCCTGTCTGACTAAGAATAAGCTTGCATGTGCAAATGCTAATGGAGATACCCATCAACATGTAATGCAGTGATCTGTCTGACCTCCTCGTTAACCCCAGTCCAGGAGAACCATGTCTGAATCTCTGTGACGATAATGGTCTAATCCTGAGGAATGCTGCAGCATCTCAGGGGACGATCTGTTTACAGGCACAATGGGCATCCATATGGCTTTTTAAACAACTGTGACAACATCAATGGATAAACTGCAGTCCCTAAAATTCATCTGTCTCTCTATATGCTGCAAATCTTTGATTCTTCATTTGCATTGCAATTGTGTGTCCACACGCATGTTTATGCAAATTTATACATGTAGGTTTAGCACTCATATAACATTAATTTCATGTGCAGTGTCTATGCATCAGTGTTGCTTTGACTGAATATTGTTCATTTCCAAGTCCACTTGCTTATGGAGATGGAACTCACTGAAAGTAATGTTTTTTAGGATTTTTTCCTCCACTGTGTGCATTTTTAGTTTGGCATTAAGACATTTTAACATGCATCCTAATATTTATGTTTTTTTTAACACACTCATCCATAGGTTGTATTTAGATGCACAGCATGTTTTTATGTTTTTGTAGGTTGGCCGAGTTTGCTAGTTTTTGCAGAGACACACACACATGCACAATTCTGATTGTAAGAACTGAAGAATACACTGTGTCTACTAACACAGACTAACTTTTTCCAAACTGTGGTCCTTCCTGCCGCACTATATGAAAAACCTCTCTATGCTCATGCACACTCTAATGTCTGGTGAACTCTTGTCTCTTTGCATGTACTTACACGCACACAGTGCTGCTACCCATGGGAACCTGAGTTTGAACTTCCTGAAACACTTTGAGCTTTCTCCAGCAGACTGCCCTGCCCTCTCCTTGGATATGGGCAAAACTTCACCATGGTTACGCTCTTGCCATGGTTACTCTTTCCAAACGCTGCCGTGGCTGTGTTCTTTCACCATGGTTACTCATAAACCCTCCTAGCGTTGTTTGATCCCAGCAGATCTGCTCTCTTAGCGAAACACTTAGCTGTAGGCTGGACATCCATAAAACCACCACTGTGCCATCTGTAATGGACTCAGCACATTGGGTTCTGATTGGTCAAAGACACGCTCCAGCTGTGTGACATGTTACAGAATAGCTAGTTCTGCTGTACTATTTGCTGTACACTAATTTACCTTGTTTGGCATTTTACTTTCTCTCAAGTGTATGTTTGTGTTTATTAGTGGATCCCCGCATTTGTGGAAATTTTTTTTATTTTAATTTTATTTTTATTTTTATTAGTAATGTCAGATGAGTCCATATTTTACATGGCTTCTGGATGTCATGGCAGTGTGAAGGTAGAAACTGTATGTTTATAAATCAGGGGTGCTGCTTACAAGAATATCACTTCACATTGGTGATGGCTAATCTTATACATGTGTGTGCAGTAAAGAATAGCATCCTGTTGACCCTATGTATGTACAGACTGATTTCTATGCAGATTGTTTAAAAATATTGATTTGTTAAAGTATTCAAATTTTTGTTGTTAATGTTACTATTGTCAATGACCTGAATGATAGGATTTTAATAAAGCTCAGATTTGAGAGGCATAATCAACTGAGGTCACTAAGTTTAGTTCTCAGGCTGAAAGGCCGATGGAGATGAGTGTGGCTCTACTGAATGTTTTCTTACTTCAGGATATTAAGATGGACGCACACACTCACAGAGACACAACAGTCATGGTGCTGTTGGGAGTCAGAGTCTCCATTCTGTCCAAGGGAACGCCTCTGTTTATTCTCCTTTCAGCGGTGTATCAGGCTAAATCTGAGTCTCTCTGTGTGTTTATTTTCTCAGCCCTTCTGGAGCTATGTGTGGAGGGCTTTGTTGTTTATAGGGACATGATTTGCTTTTGTAAAACAGCATGTAAGAGAGTATAGGCTGCTATTTGTGCGTGTGTACGCATTTAGTCACGGCCTTCGTGCACCACAGTTTCCAGTGTATTATACAGCTGCTCAGACAATAATGCCCTATTGTTTATTGTTTTGTCTATGTGCGTGTTTGTGCGTCTTTATGTGCATGTCTGTGTGTGTGATGCGCTGCATGTGCAGGTACAATGGCTCTCTGCCCAATGGGGATCGAGGTCGACGTAAAAGCCGCTTTGCACTTTGCAAGAGACCGAAGGCAAATGGGGTGAAACCCAGCACAGTTCACGTCGCCTGCTCTCCACAGGCAGCCAAGGTGAAACATACACACACGCAAATATAGACAGACTAATACATTTGATAGTATAATTTAGTGGCGTAATGACCCCTGTTTTAAAAGGTATTTAAACAATGTTTTTTTTCACAGCGTTTAACTAGAGCATGCTGGAAATTTAAAGGAGAAATAAATGTGAATGGTTCAGTGGAAAGTAACTGAATATTTTTTGCAAAGAAAAGCACATGGTGTGTTTCCATCATCATCATAAGTTAGACAACGTGTGTGTGGATATGCATGCACAAGAGGAGTGCTACTTATTTTTAGTTTAACATCTGTACTTAATGGATTCTCTGTGGACACACACATTTGAACTTCCACACACACACACACACACACACACACACACACAGTTCAGGATTTAAGCTGCAGTGATTTAAAGAGTCTGGAAGGGTAATTGTCCTTCTCTGTCCTGTGGGTGGTCCTAACTGCCCAAAGAGACACTGATGTTGATGACACTGAGGTCCAGCATGTGACTCAGCATGTGACTACACATCCTAGCTCGTCAGCCACTCCACCCTTCCTATGTTCTGTAAACCTTTTGTTCTTTGTAAGGGCCACTGAAAAAATGTTAGAGGAAGAGTTTGATTTTAGAGGTTAAAGGTCTTTACTTCCCCCCCCCCCTATTCATCCATCCCTGCTCTCATATATCTGTTCTGTTCCAACAGGCCATAAGCAACAAAGACCAGCACAGCATCTCATACACTCTGTCTCGAGCCCAGACGGTGGTGGTGGAGTACACCCATGACAGCAATACAGACATGTTCCAGGTAACAAGCTGCAGTTTTTATCACCTGGACTCAACTTTTACAAGCAATCAAGAGTTGTTATTTTTTCCACTTCTCGTTCTGTGCTCACCCTTCACTGCTTAAATTGGGGTTGGTAAAAGAACTGGACACAAAGGTTTTCTTCACTATCAATGTAGTTCTGTGATAGTTGTACATACATAGACACATTGCAAAAAAGGAACGACTCGCGGCTAATGCAGCATAGATATAATGTGCCAATTTGACAAAATGTTAAAGAAGTATAGGGTAAAACTGTGCAACATGACACTGTGACAACATCACACTTCCTGTTTACATCTCTGAGAGCCCACAGATGAGAGATGTGGTTGCAGAACCTAAAGCTGCAGTAGAAGCAGGGTGGGTCATAGTGGTAGAGAGACCGTTGATCTGATGAGGTTTACCTTACAGTAAATATTCTCAAGGTTATTATGGGTCAGTAATGCATGTGAACCATCTGGAAGCTTCTCTACAGGTTCATCTGCTTTCATGCAGTTAAAGCTCATACTTTTTCCAGTGTATTCTTTGCTATATCTGCTAGTTGTACTAGTGTAGTGCCATTCATTGTTTTGTCGTCTAGCTATTTAATTCTTTTTTAAAGGACTACATATTGTATATATTCACAATCTATTTTTATATACTGTATTCCATATTTTCAGCTTTTTTTCTGTTGTTATTCCCTACAGAGAATTGTTCTGACACCATTGCTATGTAATGTTTTTAGCTAATCTCATAATCTTGTTGGGAACTTACTAGAACACATCTTCATCTCTCTTCACCAGATCGGTCGGTCTACAGAGAGCCCCATAGACTTTGTAGTGACCGACACAGTGGCGGGCAGTCAGAGTAACGCAGACACCCAGTCGGTTCAGAGCACCATCTCCCGCTTTGCCTGCCGCATCATGTGCCAGCGCACGCCGCCTTACACTGCACGCATCTATGCCGCAGGCTTCGATTCCTCCAAGAACATCTTTCTTGGGGTGAGATGTGTTTCCCTGTATGCAACTCTGACAGAGTAAAAAGAAGAAAGATGAAAGAATAAACCACCACAGAACAGAACTGACACCACAGAACTGAGAAAAACAAGATGAAAAAAAGAGTCACAGAACTTGTGGTTTGGTTATATCAAAATAAACTCTCTGGCCAAAATATTAAAACTGATTACTTTTCTCAGTGATGTTTGCTTTAACTTTTTTATGTATTTTATGAATGCAGAGGGATAATAACTGATGTCTTGTGAGAGTTTACTTGGCTAGAGATCTGAATTGACTCATTGAGACTCAGTCGATGCAAAAAAAAAAGAGGTATCAACATGCAGCTGCTTTACATCCTGTCGAGATCAGATGTTTTGGATTGGGTGCACAGAGATTGTACAGGTCCCAAATCAGCTGACTGACCAGAAGTTTTGACTTTCATCTCAGAAAACTTTTTATCCTTTTATCCCGCTCCAACAGTATCTTTATTTTCTTTAGGAGAAAGCTGCTAAGTGGAAGACACCTGACAGTCAAATGGACGGGCTGACCACAAATGGTGTGCTGGTGATGCACCCGCGAAATGGCTTCACCCAGGACTCCAAACCAGGCGTGTGGAGGGAAATCTCAGTCTGTGGAAATGTCTTCACCCTGCGAGAAACGCGTTCAGCACAGCAGAGGGGGAAAATGGTGAGAGGCTATGCAAAACCTGAAAAACACACAGCACCACACCATTCCAGAAACATTCAAAACAGGAATTAGGCCACTCGCTGTGTCATTCACTGAGTATTTTGTAATTAACCTTAATGAAAAACTGCTGCTTTGTAAGGCATTTGTACATACATGGGTTTTCACGAGGTTGTTTTGCCGTTTTTATGAAGACACTGATGATGATGACCTCACTAATCACACAATACAAACAGGCACAGGGTGTTTTGGCAGCATTAAATCCACATCAACTGATGTTTTTCTCCTTTTAACACTGATATGTCTTTTAGCTGTTACTGTGAACCTTCTTGCAGAAACATTTTTTATTTTCACATCCAGCATTTACCACCAAATGTTACTATTTAAATATAATAGAATATAATAATTTGTTTGGCTGTGTTTTTGTTTTTTGAGCTCTTGAGGGAAATATTGCTGCTAGGTGCTAAATGTTCCACCATGTTTACCAGCTATTATGTAATTGGATTAGAATTCACCTATCACCATGGACCAGGTGTCACCTTAACCCGATTTTCTCAAACAGTCACAAAAAATGTGTCAGGCGCTAATTTTTGCAACAAGAATAGGCATCTTTCACTCACTGTGTTTCTCTCATTTATTCCTTCACCTTTGCACTTTCAAACCAGCAGTGGGAGGTCATTCAAAGCTTAACACCACACCGAGGTTATCAGGATGCTGTCTCCATAGCGATGGTCCTGGCTGTCAAAGCTGTGTGTAACAGGACCTTGTAAGATGATCCTCTAGCTGACGTCAGAGTCTCACAGCCAGTCTCAGCATTCTGGCCACCTGTAGCATTTGTCTGATTGGATAAAGGTTGTTGATGATGTGTTTAATTAGTTTTTTGTTTTTTTTACACACCAAACACATCAGCCACAGGCTCACAGCCACGTCGCCACAATTCTGACGTTAGTCTGTCTCTTTATCTGCATTCCCACATTTTCAAGTCTTTCCACTGAATTAACAGCCTCCTTATCTCCACCTGGCCTTTACCAGCCAGCAGTTAAACCATGGTTGCATAGAAACCGCTCATTAATTCACAGGTGATTGAAAATTTAGATTGTTTCATTTAGTATGGTAATAGAACATGATGGGGTCAAGTGCTGTGCAGAATGCAGTCTGAGGTGTGTCATTCTGGCTATTGCAGTGCTGATTTAAGTTTTTAGATATATTCTGAAGGATTCATTCATTCTTGGCACGACAAAAAAACAACCACAAAAAAACATCAATGTTTTGCTTTAATTCGTTGGACCATCTTTGAGAGGTCAGTGTGTGGAGGCAGGAACTGAGCCAGGCTTTGAATCTCTCTCTCTAGCCATCTCCTTTTCTGTAATTTTCCATGTGAACACCCAAGTGTAGCACTGGGAAAGTCTTCAAGGAGAAGATGTGTCATCCCTAAACTTTATCGTGCTGTCACTGCACACCAGCCCTCCAACCCGCTTCCCCACCCCGCCTCGGAGTGTGACAGTTCAGATCAACACAACTTCTTCTAAAGCATAAGCCAGCCTTTAAAGGTGCCATTACACTGTCTCTTATTTTTAACCCACATCACCCTGCGATCTCTCAGCTGTGCAGATGAACTGTGTTACACATCACTGAACGCAACACTATAAATTTCTTCCAGAAGACCATGTCTGATAAAATACATCGTTATAAAAATTAGTATAATCTCTTACTGTATTTGTATACTACATTATTGTCCTTTGGCTGTTTTGATCAGGTATGAACACTGCGGCCACACAACGTTTCAGGTGAACCTCTTCTTTTGTAGTAGAACTTAGCATTTATTTTTCCTTCATTATGAAAACCGATGTTAAGGACTGGGGGGAAAAGATTCTTGGATTCTTTAACCAGAATGACGGCACAACTTAATATGTTCTTCCTCTGTCAGTGTCCCATTCCTCAGCCAAGTTTTATTGCAAATCAGTTGAGCATCTTTTTGTGTAACCTTGCTGACAAATAAACTACAACACAGACATGGGTGAAAACACAACCTCTGTGATGAAGGTCTTTTTTATAAACAGTACCGGATCAAACGTCTTTAAATGTGGTATTTTAGTATATTGCCCTTCCTCCTTGATAGTTCTATGAGGACACAGCTCGCTAAATGATAACTGCCCTATGATGGTGAAGGTTAACATCTGAAGGACATTCTGATTGAATGAGTGGAAAAAAGTCATCTCAGCAAGTTTGCTGAAAAACGCCCCCAAGGCTGACGTGTATGTGTGTGTGTGTGTGTGTTAATGGGTACCAGAGGCGTACTGTTGGATGTATTTTCCCCCCTAGGTCTCAACATCTCATGTTTTTAATTTCTTTAAAAATTATCCATAAAAGAAAAAAAATGCTGTTTATTTTTAATATAAAGCTGTAATGACGAGTGATGTGTTGTAGCTGTTGTAAGATAAATGTGTATCATGTGCCTTTTTTTTCTTTCACTGTGGACAGTCTCACTCAGCTTTGCCAGCAGGGCAGCTGGTTGCCCTTCTGCAGTTTTCCGCACTAGGTTATTGCCAGAGCAGTTACAAATGTCTCTCAGTGCAGTACACACACACACACACATACACAGAGAAAACAAGTTTTTTGTGACCTTGTTGTGGAAGTCCTGTTTTTAAAAATCCTTTGTCCCGGTGAATAAGATGCTTGAGTGCAATATAATTCTAACTACAGTATGTGTGAATGTGTGAACCAGTCATAAGCACAAATATCAGTAAGTTCATCTGCAGTTAGTTATTGATCAGGCACAGTTTCTCATATGTTGGACAACTTTGACTTTGACGTGGCAGTAGGTTGATGATTACAGGAGCAGCCTCAGGACCAATAAGTTGCCAGTTACAGGAGTCAGCTGCAAATATCTGTCCACAATAAAAAAATAAAAAACTGTTCCCACTGAGCGAGGCGCTGAACTCTTTCTTGTTCGAGTTGAGCAGCTTGTTGGCCAAGAGCAGAAAGACTATGGTTTTACTGGGCAGATGTGAATGTGTGGTATTTTATCAGTGTGCCATTGAGAGTACACATTAACCCAGAGAACCTTCCCGGGATACAAGAAGGTTAAAAAAAAAAAACGTATGACCAGGGAGACGCGTCAGCAAGTGGCAGTGTAATGCTGTTTGCCCTGAGACTCATGGTGACCTCAACACCAGTGTAAACATGAGAGATCTTTCCAAAAACCCCGGGAGCTGCCCTTCCCCTCATCTGTGCATCACCTCATTCTGTCATCCCACCCATTCTGTCTCTCTACTCCTTTAGCCTGTTTCTGTTTACCCGGTTGTCCTCCTTATCTAAACCTGCAATTTCCCCCTGTGTGTCTGATCCCGATCTGACCCAAGGTATACTCAGTGCTTTCTCAAGAACTGTGGCTTATTGCATTTTCCAGTCGGCCCCTCCCCACCCCACTCCGCCTTTCTGTTCTTTCAATTTGCTCATGTCATATTGCCTCCAGCTGTTGGTCCCCCATGTCCTCCCTGAATCAATCAGCTGTCTGAAACAGAATTACTCTTGTAATGCTGGAGTTACACTGCCACCTGCTGTGCTCTGTTATACCCATCTTTCCATTTGCTGTACTGCGTATCCTGTTCGGAGCTGAAGTATATCCCTGTATGCATTTGGTGAGAGCTGTGGTTGTGTACACACTTAACAGATTGCTTGTCCATTGCAAAAGTGCACTTCAAAGTTTGAAGCTGGAAACAGCTGTGATTTGTAGAATGGCAGGATAATTAATCAGAAACAATTTTGGCGAGGAGTTAATCGTTACAACTTGAAAATAAACGTTCTCCTTTTTTGTTTTTTATGTCATTAAAATCAATGTCTTGACGTTACAAATGTCACAAAGGGCACAGAATATTTGATGGTCATTTTATTTGTGGAGTTTTTCTTAAGAACAAATTAAAATAAAAAAAATACAATCACCAGATTCGTCAAAAATAAAAGTGGTATGTAATTGCTCCTAATGTTGTTTTAGATATGTCTGTCTATTCATTGGAGCCCATATCAACAACCCTCTGTGTCTCTCTGGTTTAGGTGGAGACTGAGTCTCAGGAGCTTGTTGACGGCTCTCTCATCGACCTCTGTGGCGCGACCCTGCTGTGGCGCACGGCTGAAGGCCTGTCACGCACTCCGACCCTCAAACACCTGGAGGCACTGCGGCAGGAGATCAACGCAGCCCGCCCACAGTGTCCTGTGGGCTTCAACACACTGGCCTTCCCCTCGATGCGTCGCAAGGACACGCCGGACGAGAAGCAGCCATGGGTTTACCTCCAGTGTGGCCACGTGCACGGCTACCACAACTGGGGCAACCACCGCGAGGAGAGGGAGGGACGGGAGGGCCGGGCCAGGGAGTGTCCTATGTGTCGAGCTAAAGGCCCTTACGTGCCGCTGTGGCTCGGCTGCGAGGCAGGATTTTACGTGGACGCTGCCCCACCCACTCACGCCTTTAGCCCTTGCGGCCATGTTTGTTCTGAGAAGACAGCAGCCTACTGGAGTCAGATCCCACTGCCGCACGGCACACACACCTTCCACGCTGCCTGTCCCTTCTGTGCCCAACAGCTGAGTGGCGAGCAGGGCTATGTCAGACTCATCTTCCAGGGACCTCTTGACTAGCAGCAGAAACTAATCAGCAGCCTCTGAGTGTGGCAGATAAAGGAGATTTTAGTTTGGACACTGAGCCTGTGTTGAAAACAGGGACCTTCCCGGATTTGTTTCTTTCCTCTGCGGTTAAGATATAAACTTTTTTTCTGGACTCTTTTGTCTCTTTCTCATTTTTAAGTGACCTTTGTATTGCTTTTTCATGAATGACAACAAAGATTTCTATATTTTCACCTGAAATGAGACACCAAAACCAAACAAAGAACACTGCTGGGTAAACTTTTTTTGTGTTTGTCTCTTGGAAAGAACTTTTAACAACAGTATTTATCTAAATTACTAACACCGTAGCGCAAACATACGGTTTTTATTCATGTTTATTGTTGCAATATACAGCTGTGTACATCTCTCCGAGCTAATTTAATCAAAGATGTTTATTTATGGCCCAGAAACCATTGCTTCATTCTTTATCTGTTGGATATGCCTATCTTCAGTACTATTAAGCATTTTAATTTGAAAGTACAGTATATTGTTTAGCAGATATAAAGTTCTAGGTGTGTTCTGAGGGTTTGTTCTGTGTCTTTCTCCCATGTTGACCTCTCAAATCTGTTTGTCGCCCCCTCTGGTGTGCTCTCATTCTGTGTGTCATCCCTTTTGTTACATGTCTCTCTGTAGGCAGCACCACAGCCTTGTCACATACAAAGCAATAGATCTGGAAGCGAAACCTCCCAAAGCATTATGGGAAACCTAGTCTTCTACGCATCTATGTAAACACTCAGACAGCCTGAATAACTGCTCCCTCCCTTTAAAAGTCTGAGTGGGTGAGTGATTTTTTTTTTTTTAACTGATCACAGGTTGGTGGTGATACTGCAGCTATGTAGCTAATGTCAGGCATCATGCAATGCGGGCACGCACTCACACTACAACACTATAACCAGACCCTGTCAAATACTTTTTATTACATTACATGTGGAAATGCTACAGTGATATTGTTGAAATGATATGACGACAGCGTTAATGCTGCAGACCAGTGTGAACAAGCTGATTTGTTCTGCATCTCTGCTGTGATGATTGAGGATTACCTGCACAAGCACAGAAGCTATGAATATTATTTTATGCCATAAAATATTATGGTCAGTATTGATCTCAGTCATTATGCGCAGACGCTGGCATTTTACAACAGAAAATGAAGTAAAACGGTGATTGTTCAGTATTGTAAGTATTGTATTGCTCCTTGTGAGTAATAATGAGGTGTGTTATTATGAAAAGCTCAGATTCCCTGCACCAATTCTGGCATTATTTAAAATACTAGACGTGATGTATTTTGGCCTCCTGTATCTTGAAATTGACGTGCCACAGTGCAGGAAGCCCCAAGCATCCAAAACACCATACAAGCAACTAAACACACAACTGTAGCTGTTTGACTCAGGTTCGCCACATGCAAACACCTGCATGGCTTCTAGTTACAAAATGCCCTTTACGTATGTGTGTGTGTTCTTATCAGGGCTTTTTTTGTTCATCTGTGCTTCCCAGCTGTTTGTATATCACAATAATGCTCATGAGGGCTAAAAGGCCCGTTTGGTTTTTAAATCTGAAAATCATAATTTAACAGGCTATGGTGACTTACTCGGTGATTCAACTCTTTTGTGTGCTGTGGCCATTTAAAAGAAACAGTGACCCGATAAATGACCGGTTTAGCCCACGTTATATATCGTTTTTATTTATCACTTCTAATGTCTCCAAAACCCTTACATGCACAAAGCTTCTGCAGGTATCCTTTGTGTGCGTGTGTGTGTGTGTGAGAGAGAGAGAGAGAGAGTGAGAGATTGTAATTTATGTGTTCATGACGATTGTATGTGTACTGTTGATGTCTCCTGTTTGTAGCATGCAGATCATTTTCATCAGTATCTCCCCTGTGCTTGGATTTTGCAACACACTGACTCACCTCAGGGAGAAAAACAATGACCTGTGTCACACCTACACACACACACACACACATACACACACACACTGCTTAAGTCTTCTGAGGATACCTCACAAGTCAAACTGTTCATTCAGGAGTCTTGTGTGTGTGTCTGCTACTTCGTCAGTCTTGTTTTTGTTTTTCTGTCATGAACTCTGTCATGAAGGGCGTCTCGTCTCTCTCCGTGGATGAGGTGTGTGAGTAAGTGCTTCACGCCGCCTCCGTACTGTTATATCAACCTTCAGTCAGTCGGCCCATCTCACCTCCTCTCCCCCCACTCGCTCTTCTTCTCCTGTCCGGTGTCTCCTAGTGCTCATTAAGGCAAAAGCAAAGAATGTTTCCAGCAAACACTTTTTTGTAACAACTTTAAACAATAAAGCTTAAAAGGGACTTTTTGTGTCTGTGTGTTTGTTTGGTTATTTGGGTGGCTAATCCTTTTTCTAATTAATATTTTATGAATGCAGATTAGTATGAGCTAGGATTGGTAGCTCCTCCCCTCCTCTGCCATCAAGCCTGATTGGAACGGTGCACCAGCAGTGGCTTCAATCAAGCTGCAGCAAACCCAACACCTGTTTCCTATAAAGGTCAGTGTTAGTAGGCCAATTTCATTTTGTGAAAGGTCAATGAAGGGTATGCGCATAATTTCCACATTAAAGTTGTCCCCATGTCCCAGTGTGTATGTACACACATGGTGTTTTGTAATGTTCAACCAGCCATACCTGAAAGCTACTGTGGTAGTCTGAGTGCACCAACCTCCATCATCTTGGTCTGTTTGCTTAAATAGACCCCCACTCGTGCAGCCCTGCGGCTGATGGACTCCATGATGTAGCTACAGGGATCCGGGGGGGGGGGGGGGGGGGGGGGGGGGGGGGGTAGCGGGGGGGGGGGGGGGGGGGGGGGGGGGGGGGTTAGTAGGAATGTGACAAACAGGTGGTGAAGCTGAGAAGAAACACAGCCAGGATTTATTCGCTCCACAGGGAAAAGGTAAGGTAAATCATCTATAATCAATTTTAGATACACAACATATCACTGCATATGTCACATTCCTCTCATCGTGCTGAAAGAGTCTCGCTTTCACACATCAGCTGTGATCAGCTCTTGTCAGCAAAACAGATGTGAACGCATTCTGCAGACGTCTGCTCTTACACACATGGTGTTTTGTAATGTTCAACCAGCCATACCTGAAAGCTACTGTGGTAGTCTGAGTGCACCAACCTCCATCATCTTGGTCTGTTTGCTTAAACAGACCCCCACTCGTGCAGCCCTGCGGCTGATGGACTCCATGATGTAGCTACAGGGATCGGGGTGGGGGTGGGGGGGGGGTTAGTAGGAATGTGACAAACAGGTGGTGAAGCTGAGAAGAAACACAGCCAGGATTTATTCGCTCCACAGGGAAAAGGTAAGGTAAATCATCTATAATCAATTTTAGATACACAACATATCACTGCATATGTCACATTCCTCTCATCGTGCTGAAAGAGTCACATCAGCTGTGATCAGCTCAGCAAAACAGATGTGAACGCATTCTGCAGACGTCTGCTCTTAATCCTGCATTTCTCCGAGGGAAGTGACTCTTCACAGTTCTGATTCCCTCTGACTATTTTCTCGTCAATCCTGGCAAAACAAACTGTCCGGAGACCAAAGTCCATCTGGACACAGTGTGGAGATAGATGAGGTGAACGGCCTGGAGGCAGAGAGGGGGCTGACAGAGGCACAGTCAGCAGAGTGACACAGAGACGTGTCTGTTAAGAACGTGAATTATTTATAATGATTTGACCTTTGTTGTTATTAGCAGGTTGAGCAGAATGACGCTGACAGACTCTCGGAATGTGATGACAGGAGCTTGAAGCTGTAACATGACTTAATGATGGTTTCCACGTGGTGAGTTAAATGATTTTTTTAGTTGTTTTTTTCTAAGAAATACGGACTTTATCCCACTTCATTATTTATGATTGCTGCATTGTAATCTGCAGCACAAACGGTGGGCTGTAGCTGGGCAGTTTCAGATGAGGACATTGTGTCAATATAATCCGTTCTCCCAGTTTTGTTTTTCTGGTCATGGAAAATTGTCTTCAGCTATTTAAACGCACAACCCTGGTCCCTGTGTGCAGTTCAGCGAGGTGGAGGCGAGGATGGTGTGTCTCAGATGCGAAGAGGATTTTATCTAAACATATACTAAAGCCTCTGGTCCTCATCCTCTGCCTGCTGCTGCTGGTGATATACATCCTGGCTGAAAGACTTCGAAACTTTGTGGCTGGTATCTTCATCCCTCAGTACCATTATCCCTACGCTGTGGCGCTCTGCTTTGCCCAGGTGAATCAGCGATTGGACTGTTGATGATAATAGATGTTTAACTGAGCGGCTGACTTGTGATCCCATCTGAAGGTTGGAACTGGCTGATGACTGAACTGATCTCTTCCAGGTCCTGATCTCCTTGTTCATCTTAAATCTCCTCCATGTCCTGGACCTGGTGCCACTCAAGCCTTACACCCAGTCCCTGGGTGAGAGGCTGCTGGTGCCTGCCATCTGTGACAGCCTCCACGCGGTGCTGACGATGTGGGCCCTTGCCAGCAGCTCGTATTCAGGCCTTTTTACCCTGCCGCTGCTGCCCTTGTTAACTGTCGCCTTTAGTTTAGTCCTGAGGGTGGCGTCGCTGCCATCGATCCACATCTCAGTCCTAATTTCCATCCTGAGTGGGAGTTCTGTTGTCCTCACAGGTAAATCTTCAGATGTCATTTAGAGGTGAGGCTGATGCTTCCTCGGCTGAGAACATATGTCCTGTAATGTATGTATAACCCCCCCCCCCTCCCCTCTCTCTCTGTGTGTGCAGTCTCCCATGGTCTCTCAGTTGTTGAACCTCTGGACTACATATATGCACCTCTGGCTTCCATCCTTCACAGTCTCTCTCTGACCTGGTTGGTTAAAGTGTCTGAGGCCGAGCGCCTCCAACCCATCACTGCCCAAGCGTCTGTTTTTGACATCTACTACACCCGGCTGGTCGACCAGAGCTGGGTGCTGGGCCTCCTGTGGCTGCTGCACCCCGACCGTCCCTGGCAGGTGTTGGGTCGGGGCAGCTGGCACAGCCTGCTCTTCCACGGATACCTGCTCGCACTTCTCCTGCTGGGGATGATGTTGAACTTCCTAGTTGGTATGTTGGCCCTCTGTGTCTCGCCAGTTTCTGCCGCACTGCTCCACTCTTCCAGACAGATGGTACAGCCGTTCTTACGCCTTCTGTAGTTTCACATAAACATATGTATATATATTTGATTACATAACGAGCTGGTGACTTACACCACATATAAACGAAGGCCGGTTATATTTTAGATCTGGACGAGTGGAGTAATTGATTACCAGTGTCCGTACTGGAGATTAAAACATCTCCTGACTAAACAAACAGACTGTCCTCTTCCAGCTGAGTGAAGAACGTTAGTTATAGACACATTCTAATTCTAATGCTACAATCTCAGGAGGGTTGACAATGAGGTCCAGGTTGCTTTCATTCCTGGACATAGATGGTTACACTTTACTTAACAGTGTTAAAAACAAGGCGCTCGTCTGAACGAATGTTTAACCAGAGAAAGTTGCCCTTGAATGAACTCAATTGCCAGTGTTTGTCATGAGAAGAGATTTAAATGGTGCTGAGTCTATTAAGTAATCTGTAATGACGTTATTGAATACGCTACTAATATTCTGCTTTTCCAGTTGTGTACTGCATCAGTATAACACCCATTTCATATGTATACAAATATGAAGTACACAATAATGAGCTGCAGAGGTGATGTGTATACATTTAGACTAAAATGACTCGTTTATCTGCAAAAATATTTATTTCTTAGTATGAGTGCTGTTCTGCTGGCATGTTACATGTATTTAACTTAACGTTGTTTCGATAAACCAAAATATATCTCTTCTTGCTTGTGTCCATTTATCACCGGTAAACTAACAGTTTTAGATGCTGCCCTTTTCTGTTAATTGTCAACCTCCATTCTGAAGGGTACTGCCTTGATCCCTGGCTTCTTAATGTTTGTTGCATGAGTCAGAGTTGGGTGGTATATGCAAGCCCAGGCTCTGCAGCAGGTTGGAGGCCGGTCCAGCCAGCCCGTCCTGGCAGCTGAGGGACTCGAGCAGGTTTGTGATCAGGTTCCAGTCCAGGTCCAGGGGCTGGATCTCCTGTGTCTCTTCTACCCCTCCCTCCGCTGGGGAAGCGTCATCCAAGTCTGCCTTGTTGGAATTCTGCAGAAAAGGACAAATACAGTTAAACAAAAATGTATTCTAACTATTATTAACATGCAGTGGCTGAGTGGAGGGGGGAGTTCTTACAGACTGATTGAAGCTTTGTCCTATATTAGTGCTCATCAGCTCTTGATCCATCTGGTCCATATATCTTCTCAGACTGTCCAAGGTTTCTGTTCCATTCGTCTCGTCATGACTGGATGACACCTCTTCTTTTTCCTCCTCCTCCTCCTCATCATCTTCATCATCATCATCATCCTCAAGATCATCAGAATCTAGCTCTTCGTCTTTGCTTCCTGCAAAAAAGTAAAAAGACAGACGAAATTCAGTAAACAGAGGAAGGTCGTGTCAGGTTTCTACCACAATATTTACATCTTTCATAACGTCAACACACCCAGCAGTCTGTCCACGGCACTGGCCACTGAGTCGGGATCAAAGCTGAAAGGATGAGTCGAGCTGCTCCTGGAATATCAAATCAAATCAGAGTCAAACCTAGAATAGAATAGAATAGAATAGAATGGATATTGACAGAATCAATCATGCCTCACCAGGGCAGTTCAGCACCCTCATGTGATGACATGGCACAGAGAAAGTTCTTCATCCCCTGACTAACTGCTACCAGGTTGTAACCGGCTGCCTCCTCCTCGCCGTCCTCCTCTGTCTCCTTTCTCCTCTCCTTCACACCAGTGACATGCTGTGTGTGCTTGGTGGAACTGGAGTTTTGGCTGCCCTCACCACCGCTTGCCCCACTTCTCTCCTGCAACATGCGCTCCAAATCCTGAGCTGTGATGTCCAGCCAGCTGTCACCTGGAGATTGACACAGAAAAATCAATTATGGAAAAAGGATGAAAGGAGAAAGAATAGAATATGACTAGCGAAGACATGTAACTGTCATTATGAATATAAAGTGTGTCATAGTAAACAAGTGCATTTACTCACTGTCCTCTTGGGGGAGCTGTGACTCTTGTTTCTTCAGCTCCTCCAAGCTGAGTGAACAGCAGCTGTGCAGAAGCTGGAGAACCTCCTCACCTGGGGACAAAGCACTGACAATACACAATATCTATAGTCAGACACACACACAATTGGCTGTTGTGGGCAACTACAGTCACATAATGCTCACGGTGCATTAACAAACACAGTCCTTACCTTGATTTTGAAGCAATGGACTGTCTGAAGAAGTTTTCTGCAGATCTCCTCAGTTCTCTGTAACGGGCCGACCCTTCCAGTTCTCCCTTTGTTTGACAACGATAAAATACAACCTTGCTTTGCCGTCTGCAGTAAAGAAATCTGGAGCTGAATGCATCTACAACTATTCGTTCAGCTGACTAACCTGGAAGTAGCCATTTCTTCTCAGACTGTCCATGAAGCCTTTCCACTGAGGGTTACAGCTGATGGGGGCATCAGGCTCTGACGACGGCAGCCTGCACCTGGAGCACAGGATCTCAAAGCCATGTGCCTGGAGGCAGCATCACACACAGACAGAGACATGTATTACACTCGATAAAAAGACATTCCATTTTATGAGCTGCCTCACATTATACAGTTTTGAATGCCCAATTGTTTTAATCCAAAAGACAGATCAGAATGAGGAGTAAACGCTTATGACCAGTTCTCACCAGTTTCATGCCAAGCTCATGGGCTTTGTACTGGGGATGGGAGAGAGCAGGCAGAGTAAAGCCGCTTCTCCGGTCTGGGGTGAACTGCTGTTGCTGCAGCTGTGCATACAGGCAACGGGTGAATGTCACCTGGAAATACAGACAGAAGTACAAAGATATGGTTGGCATCAATTCGCACTTAGAAGACATTTCACACAAGGTCAATTTAAAGAGGCAGGCTCACACTGTCACAGCAGTCATGAATCTTTAACAGTGTTTACCGATGCAAGGACTCTTGTATCAGGAGGAAAAGTCTTGAAGTTCCGACACGCCTGCAGATCCACTGGATCCCGTATGTAGAAAGCTGACACTGCAGGGGCAACAAGGTCTGGTCGCTGAGCTAACACCTTGGCAATACCCGCTGGTATGAAGCAATGGGAACGGTGGAGATTTGTTTTGATCTTCTCTGGATACCTAACCAGAATGAAAAGGTTAATGAACTTTTTAAATTTTAAATACATTCAAAGTATCTCTTGATACAAGGCACCTTTAGATATATTAGATCAATATTTACAAATAAAATAAATTTCCAATTTTCAGTTATCAGATAAGATCGACACAGTTTCTTCAGATGGAAGTATATGCATGACATTGCAACAGATCAAGTCGACTATTATTTTGAAAATACATCCTCTAACCCTTCTATTCGCTTCCTCACGGCTGACCAAATCCTCGGACTAGCCCGACAGGCATCTGGGTGAGTGGAGAGCAATGCCAGAGCTTCTGCCACAGTGGGCACCACATCTTTTGAGAAACCCACTGAACTGGATTTGGATGGGCAGGGCAGGATATACAACTCTCCTTTATAGAAGAAAACCTGCAAGATGTAGTGTGGGACAGTTAAGTCAAAACCTTGCATGTCTTTTTTCATCTACCTGCAAATGTTATTACGCATGGATGAATAACCTATCTCACACAATCTTTAATCGAGTGTTGCCTGGAAGGTGGTAAAACACTTTACATGATATGGTTACAGAAATGCATGGTTATGGCATCCACCAGTGTGTTTGTTTAAATCAAGATACATCAACAAATCCAGTGAATATAGAAAACCATATATAAACCACCTCACCCTGAGTTCACTGGTGTCTGGATTCAGCCACTTGGGAAGATAATCTGCTGCTTCAATCAGAAGAAATTCCCCATCGTTGTCCTCAACTCTAAACACAGATGTGAAATGAGACAAAGTCACACCTATAAATGTCAGATTCTTTTGTTGGCTTAAAAGTATGGACTCTGAGAGCTGTCTATCCCACCTGGCTGCAAGCTCTGGAAAGGTCTCTGTGATCTGCTGCAGGAGGTAAACAATAAACCATTCGTCCTCCACATTGTCTCCAAACTGAGTGCTGCCTCCAATGTGAGCAGGGACACTTCCTGTCAATAACAACAGCATATCATCCGTTTTAGGTGCATTATAACATTTCCAAGAACTGTGCCAATATGTAAATAATGGAGTTACTGGTGATGACAAGAATATAGGGTACCTTTCGCAGGATGATATTTGAGGTTGAATGACTGACTTTGCCAGATGTATTGGATCAATAGTGGTGCAACCTTTGCCAAAATCTCCTCTACCAGATGTGACAGATGTTCCTCTGTTTGCTGTAAAGATGAACCTTCTGGCTGGATCATAAATAGCTTGTATCGAACCGTCTCCTCAGGAATCACTCTCCTCTGCAGGGCATCCATTGTACTTAGAAGACTAATGAAAAGAACAAGGGGTTAAAAAATATATACAGTACATATGTATAGTCGACATCAATGTATTTTATTATATTATGCGTAAAGACTATAAGTAAAGTTTTAGTATTTTATTAGTAAAATTACAAGATGCTCATTCGACCAGGTGATGGTTAGCGATCCATACGTAATATATTCTGGTAGTACTGTCAGACATTCTTACCTTGTGTTGTTTTGA
Source organism: Trinectes maculatus (assembly GCA_016785345.1). NCBI lineage: Eukaryota > Metazoa > Chordata > Actinopteri > Pleuronectiformes > Achiridae > Trinectes > Trinectes maculatus. The sequence goes on from JAFBJQ010002180.1 coordinate 201,107, forward strand.
ATTGTTGTGTTATGTCAACTTGAGGTTTCAATGCAACAAAAACAAGAGAAACTTCTACTGTCTTTTGGACGCCGCTCTCACGCTTCTTGTCGCTGTATAAGTCCTACCGCGAATTGAACTCGACTACCTCAAACGGGCTACAAATAATAGTTCCTACCCTTTCCATTGACGGTCTTCGTCGTCCCCCATTTAAAATAACAACAAATATACCAGGTCTAAAATAAAACGTACCGCTCACCAATTTAATCAAAAATATTTACTACTTGGTGTTTAGCTTGAACGAGCTCACAAACGACAAGAGGAAACTTCTCAGAAACGGTTCCTCGTTGTCGCAATGGACACTGGGAGTTGTAGTGCGACAGCCATTCCTGTCACTTCCACTTTGCGGAAGTCCGAAATCAATTTCAATCAGTTTCCCGTGAGACCACGCGGGAGCGAATCTGCGTATCCATGACAGCCGTATTATTGTTGTTGGCGGTGCTAGCATTAGCAGAGAACCCCCTCCGAGGTGACGGCAGCCAGCTACAGTAACATTATACACGCACTACTAGAGTATAAAACCTATTGTTTTGAAACAGCTGCATCACACAATATACTAAGTTAGTGTAGCAAGATTTATCTATATTGAAATGTGTAATGAGGAATGCTATTCGTGCCTTGTTGATATTTTATATATCCGACCATGTAACGTTAGCTACCGTGTCTTTGGACGTAACTTCCTCCTGTCGCTGGCTGCGAGAAAATAATACACACCGTTAGCATTTGTAGCCCGAGCCCCGTGCACTTTAATCTACACCAACGTGTGCTTATCTGCGTACTGGAAGAAATGACCAGGCTCCGTTCAAACTGTTCCCAGCGAGTCCTGGAAGCGGAGGCGGGGATGAGAGACGGGGGCTCGAGTGTGTAAAAACAGACGAGGGAGGATGATTTCACGATACAACAGAAGACCTGTATCGCACAAACTTGAGATGTGAGTACCAAGTGTGGAAGTGTTACCACTCTTCCAATTTACTGCAGTTTCACCCGACTACAAAAACACATTGGTGTCATTTTTACAAAAAGGCTTTAATTGGCTTGTATTGTTTTTCTTTCGAGCCAGTCATAGACAACAGTATTTGCTATACTATTAACCTAAGGGAGAGGTTGGAAAACATCCATTACTGTTGTTCTGAACCTCTGACATTTTCTCTTATTATAAATATATGTTATTAATTTTATGGCTATGATTATTGACCATTACTTGTTTTCATTAGTGTTTCATTTTATTGCCACATTGACAGTGAAACATGTATTAGTAGCAAAATACTGATTAATTAATAGCACCAAAAATTAAGATGAGCAACCACCAGACTCACATAGAACATCATTATATTTTTTTATTATTTGTCTTGGACTGATTTCAGGAAAAAGAAACTCTTACTGTGACTGAAGAGCCATCACTCACATTAATACGTAAATGTTGATCAGTCACTCAATATTCTGATTTTTTTTTCTCTTGGGCAGTCGTGGGTTGTCCCGAAGTAGCCTCGACCATCACCCTCTCCCAGAGGAAGTAGATGATAACCAAACTCCTCAGCGCTACCTCCATGACCTCCAGGAAGCTGTTTCCACTCACAACAGGTAAACAGAGTCCTGTCATTGTACAGACAGATGAGTCAAGAAAAAGAGGCAGAAAAAGAACAAGCTGAAATTATCTTATTTTCGTTATTATTATTATTATTATTATTATTATTATTATTATTATTATTATTATTATTCACTAGTATACACACCTTCTCGTGCTTGTATGTTTTTCAGTGTTACACTGCCATGTGCAGATAACTCATTCTCAAGGTACTCACTATGTGAAACAAAATACAGAGAAGCAAGCAGTGGATTAATTGATATCAAATTTCCTTCACCACATGTGCACGTAAAAGAATAAATAATGAGGCAGACTGTTAGAATATTCAACCATTCTGACATTTGACGTCTATGCTCCACTTTGAAACCTTGCCCATGATGAGATCAGCTGTCACCAACAGAAGGATTTCCTCATCAACATACACGGGCACCTTAGAGAGTCTGGATGCTTGAATATAGATGGTAAATTTACTGGGTGTATGTGTAACTGGTGATGGGTCTGATGTGCAAGTTTTGCAAACAGACTTTGATTTATATTCATATCATGAAACACAGTAAAAAAATATACTTAAATAAAAATACTCAAACTGTACATAAACCTCACAGCTTTCTTTGTCTGTCTTTGTAGCTCAGGGACATCTGCTGCCTCGGGCCACTCTGAATGTCCCACCATCATCTCTGTAGACTCCAGCCATTCCTGGTCAGGTTTCCACAGCTCCACAGGCACTGGTCTATCCACAGAGAGGAGCTCTGTTTTCTCCTGGGGCTATGATGTAAGTCTTTCACCTGAAAAACAAAATCTTGACAATTATACCCGGCTGTCTCTTGATGTCACACAAGGAGCACACACATCCAGACATAAATCAAGGGTTTTGTCCTCTCGCATCTTTTTCATTGGTTATTATTGTTATTCTGTTGCAAATATAAAACTCTACACACTGGCTTATGTGCAGTTGAAGATGTATTTTGATCCATTTGTTATCCTTTGTAAACCCGAACATACAACTAGTGGTCTGCACGGGCCTGATTCCACTGGGTAATCCACTAGTTATTATGATATAATGTTATATTAATGTGCTTTCTGGCCTCTGCTGCTTCTACAAAACTTTTCCAGGACTCAATGTTTTATTCAGTTTGTTGTCCTCAAGTTGCTTCTGAATACCAATTGTTATGCAATCAACACTCTACTTACTCACCTCCTCCTCTCTCTCTCTCTCTTCCTTGTTATTGCACATAAACAATCCAACTTGACCTCAAACATACACACATCTAAGGTAGCTGTAGGAGGTAATTGTTATGCACATCGATGCGTTGCCAGTAACTGATGAACAGACTGAAAAACAGCAGCTTTCAATCACAGAGTTGGACTATGAGAACAGAGGAATGACTGGCTGTCCCTGTCTGTTTTTTTTTGTCTCTCTGTTATTCTGTCCCACAGGAGTTTGATAGAGCAGCGTCTCGACAAGTGCAGCAAATGTTTGAGGAAATCGACAAAGAGCTGTATGAGGGGAGAGGCAGTGGCGGCGGGATACTCCAGGGACTGCAGGATGAATGTCAGCAGTGGGCCACACGTTTCCCACATCTTCGGTATGTTTTCCATTGATGTTTTGGTAAAACTTTTGGTAAAACAAGGACAGAGTAGGACAAGAGGACAAGATTAATGTGGAGACTATCCTGCTTGACAGCATAATTATTGACCTTATTCATTCATTTTATGTGTCCCAAAGGATTATTGGAAGTCAGCTGGTGTATCCCAGTGATGAGGGTTACCAGTGGTATGCCACATCAGGGACAGGCAGCACTACCAGCGGTCTATCAGCTGGCAATGAGATCAGTGTGAAGAGCCAGGAAAAGGACACAAGTGGAACAGAGTAAGTACATCTGCACTGAGGGTCCACTTACGGTACATTTTCTTTTTTTTAAACAAAGAAACATATAATTATTCCATTTTTAGGATAAGCCTAAAATGACAATTTTGATATATAATTATTTGTTGTGATTAAAAAAAAAACGTATAAGATGCCCAATAGTTTGAATTTGAATACAAGAAATATTTTGACCCTTAATGTTGAGTTGTGCTTCTTTGTACATGTGCGCAATGTAAAAAGTGTACCAGGATATTCCCTCTGTGTTTTAGCCTGCAGGACCTCAGCTGGTCTCTTGTTTTTTATTATTTATTGATTACAGCAGCGTAATATGTTCCCTTGTTACTGGAAAGGTTGAATGTGCAGGGCAGGAGAGCAGCGCTGATCACGCCCTCCTCAGCAGAGTCGGATGCACCTCCTGGCACCTCCAGTGGCGCCAGCGGTCATTACAAGCCCAGAGTGATTGAAGTGGAGGGTCTGATGGAGGAATATCTAGCTTTTGATAGCAGGGACTTGTATGTAACTCACTTCCATCACACCAGCTGCTGTTTCTGTGTTGTTCAGCACTGTTGTGATAATTGGACACATCTGTCTTTAACAGGGAAGACGAGTTGGAGCAGGAGTGTACAGAAACAGGCCGGAGACATCACTCTCTGCCCCCTGTCTCACCATACCGCTGTCGCCACCAAGCTGTTCTTGACCTCCTGTTTGATGATGTATGGCAGGAGCTGGTCGGCTGGATGAAACAGCTAGTTCAACGCCAGTGGGAATGCTGCTCCTCCAGTAGGACTTAATATTACTTTACTATTTAGCATGCATTAGACGTTAATTAAATAAACACATAAAGATGTTTCTCGTGCTTGAATATTATGATGTGACTGTACATATGTGGCTGGCAGATGATGACATTTCTGGAAGCTTGAGCCCTGTGCAGCAGGACTCCGAGAATCCCATCATGCTGCTCTCCACGCTGCCCACTATGCTGCCCAAACTTGGTCAGAGTAAGGTGCCCCCACTCACAGCGGGCCAGCAGATCCAGGTTAGTGCTCAGACAGGGACATGTTCAGTGATAATACTGATCTCTCATATATCCACAACAATATCGACAACAGCGTATTTTGGAAAGTGTACCCATATCTTGGGTTTTTTTCACTTCAATAATCATTACACGTATAACATGAAAATTAAAATGATAAAAGTTTAAACGGTGTATGTACACTACATTTTCTCACCATTTCCAACTTATCTTTAAGGTGGTTTACAGTCACACGTTTGTGTCCTAAGGTCCACACCATTTTTCACACCTGTCTGTTGCTCTTTCAGTCTTCAGTGCCTCCAGTTCATTAACTTGTCACTGTTTTCTTTCCTTTCCCTCTTTACTCTCTGCCCTCCACCTTGCAACACGTGTACCTTGTCTTTTTTATATTTTTCTTCCTAAGGTTCATTTGTTTTTGTCCTTTCACTTTGTTTTTATATCTGTCTTTGTCTCCCCCTCCCCTTTTTCTTCATCCCACTTTTTTTTCCTTTGCTCATATCTTTAACCCTTTAAAGAACACTAAGTCAAGGGGCTCAAAGCACAAGTCCAGGCGGAAATCCAAAAAGCAGAAAAAGCCATCCGCTGTATGTAACCCCCTCACTTAGAGCCAAAATGGTGCCGTGTTGTGTGCATGCCCTCCACGGCGGCTCATTTTTTATCTTTGGAATAAACATACTTGTGTCTGTTGATTAACACAAATGCATCAACCCCCTTTATCTTTTGAATTAACTGCAACTTAAGATCTTCATTTTCTTTCACAGTGGTAATGTTGGAATGCATTGTTTTGTTAGTTGTTGCCTTTGTTGCACTTTTCTGTGTTGTGAATATTATTTTTGGTCGGTGGCGTAGCAGATATGGGGTCCTCCTGACATCACTGCATGATAAATAACAGTTTTTTTGGGGTTATACTGTAATGTACATATGAGAAAATAACCACACGGCAACTGGCCTTCATATGATAACATTTTTGTATCTAACCTGCTTTTCCTCCTATATTATGTCTTATGTCTTCTCGTACTTCTCCTTGTCCTTGACCCTTAATCATTCATTTGACCCCCCCCACCCCACCCCCACGTCTCTGTCTCATTACTTTCTACTCTACCCCTCATCTCACACCATTCTCCAGAGTGGAAGGGTTCCAGTTGGAGCAGCGGCGACCCAGCACAACCTGAACGACCTCATTGTGATCCACAGCATCCCCCTGCAGCAGAGGAACCTGACTGTCCTGGATAGACACCAGTATGGACACATTTTAGTCACCTAAACATTGAGTACTGCTCAATGTTTTTCAAATTGAAAAAAAAGAAAAGCAAAACGACAACGCCACCATACGGTTGGCTGCACGTGCAGATGCACAATTCATCAGTTGTGTCCCATTCTGTCCTTCCCATACAGAGAGCCAGATGAGCGGGCATCCCTCAGACCTGGCTCCAGCGCGATCCCCTCCAGCAAACCTCGCCCTCGTACATATGAGAAAATAACCACACGGCAACTGACCTTCATATGATAACATTTTTGTATCTAACCTGCTTTTCCTCCTATATTATGTCTTATGTCTTCTCGTACTTCTCTTTGTCCTTTACCCTTAATCATTCATTTGACCCCCTTCACCCCCACGTCTCTGTCTCATTACTTTCTACCCCTCATCTCACACCATTCTCCAGAGTGGAAGGGTTCCAGTTGGAGCAGCGGCGACCCAGCACAACCTGAACGACCTCATTGTGATCCACAGCATCCCCCTGCAGCAGAGGAACCTGACTGTCCTGGATAGACACCAGTATGGACACATTTTAGTCACCTAAACATTGAGTACTGCTCAATGTTTTTCAAATTGAAAAAAAAGAAAAGCAAAACGACAACGCCACCATACGGTTGGCTGCACGTGCAGATGCACAATTCATCAGTTGTGTCCCATTCTGTCCTTCCCATACAGAGAGCCAGATGAGCGGGCATCCCTCAGACCTGGCTCCAGCGCGATCCCCTCCAGCAAACCTCGCCCTCGCCGAACCCTGGAGCAGAGCACTTCCTCACTGTCCCGCCCACCACAGTCAGCCCGGCGCTGGAACCCTCCGCCCCGCACTCTCCTGCCACTGGTCCCCAGCCTGAGTCAGTCGAGCACAGCTGGGTCCATGGATGAGGTCATCCGTGGCACGCGTCTGTGAGTTGTAGCTTTACTTGAACACTGACACCCACCCAATCTCATTATGGCTTTTACTTCATCTGACGTTGTGTGGGTGTGTATACTTTCTTATTTACTCAATGTTTCTTCTTTCATAGACCCACGGCCAGTGACCGCCTAACGTCTCCACTGTTGCCTCTGAGCAGAAACACTCTCCTTCCTCCCATTGGCACCGGGGACCCGGATTCATCTCATTCAGGTCAACAGTCCAAACCTGCTCAGGTATAACCCCAGTGAATAACTGCTCTCTACACACATTCACCAGCAACCCTCTATGTAAATGTTAAAAGAAGTTTCTGTATGATACCGTTTATTAAAAGTCACTGTCAATTTATTGGACCATCTTTATAAAGTCTGTGTGTATTGGCTCCTATCTGCCCAGAGGCAGAAAGTCCCATCCAGCCGTGCACACAGCGCTATCAATGATGAAGCTGTCAGCTCAGTGCCGCGGGATCGCCTCCACTGTTTGGACGTCTTCTCTCGCCCCAACACCACTCACACATACAGGGTAGGATATTTGTATTTCAAACCAACAGATGTAGCTCTGTATCATAGAGCGCTGTATCATACTGTATGTTTGACCCTCGGCTTCCATCTCAGTCAGACACTCCGTACCGTCGTTCCTTCACGGTATTGGACAACATTGCACAGGGGCGGCCAGGCAGAGCCTCTGTGGGCACAGGTCAGAAATTCAACTTAGAATGAAAAATGTGTGGGAAATGGATGTGATATTTATATACATATATGTGTGTGTGTGTGTATACCAGACTCCCTTGGAATCGGTGTGACTGGCATCAGTCTTGGCATCAGCAGCTCGTCTTTCTTGGACTCGTTTTCCCACCATCCCATGGGGCACTCGCCCATCAAAGATGAAGAGGAGCCAGACCCACAAGCCCCTGTTCCAGGTCAGTAGATAAAACCGACCTCAGATAAACTAATACTGTGAGTGGTTGCAGCTGTCAAAAATATTTTAGGCTCAATGTTTATAAATTAGTTGTTGTTTTTTTAAAATCCTTCCTCTTTCCCATAGCTCCACCGTTGCCTCTGTCAGTCCCACCTCGCTACTACACCAGGGGAGGCATCTCGTCCAGAGCCAGCAGACCTGGCTTGTAGTTTGACCTCCACACTCTTCTGCCATTCATCTTTATTAAGCACATCTAAGTCCAACACTCAACCACATCTGTGCCCAATAAGCATTTTTTTGTTTTACACAAGTAGCATAATTTTTTTGCTCCTTTGGCAAAACTTTTTGTTAGAGGCCTATTTTTGTATTTCACCAATCAGCTTACATGGCTGCCAAATACAAATGACAATAAAACGTCAACAGTAACTCTGCCTTCACCTATGGAATGCGCTGTATGTGCAGACATTTGTACAAATGTGTATTATCTGATTGTGTATATATCTATTTATGTGACTGTACTGTATATTATCTTTTGCAGTGTGTTGTACTGGTAATTGACTATGCAGGGAATAACATTAATCAAAACAGGGACAGAGGGGATAACAAGAGCACTTGTGTCCTCTCTGATGCTGCATCAGAGTTTGGTACTGTATCTTTTATAAGGACACAATTTTTCACCACCATGTACTCAAGGGAAAAAAATAACATATCATAGCACACAGGAATGAGAACAAGACATCTTGAAGGGTTGGGGTCTTAATCTCATCATTAAGTAAGTATAAAACAGGCTGCAACAGGAAAGAGTTGTAAATAACTAAGGAATTGAATAGTTGTGTCGATACAAAATACTGTATATGATGTAAATCCATTCTTATTTTCTGATAAAGCCAAGTGGAGATGCTTTAACAGACATCATCAGGGTTACAGCACAAAAGGTAGGTTTGTCCTCATTCATTGTTTAACCAATATATCCGACAGCCATGCTACAAAGGTGACAAAGCTTGAACACTCAGTTTCTCTTCAGTGCATTTTCTCTGATTCTGTTTTATACAAAGAATAAAATCTCCGTACAAATCATTTCTATAAATATGAACTTTATTTGTGTTGAAAACAAGAAAGAAAGAAAAATTACAAGAAATAAAAACTGGATTTACATTTTGGTAAGCGACCAGCAAACAGGTATTGTTTAATGAGGAGGCGTTCAGGGGTGAGCACCTGGGGGTCAATTACTGTTATTAATCTAAACAGGTATGTTTTTTTTTTAACAATTATACATTTTATCTCCTAAAATCAGCCTGTGTGATATTCATTTCTTCCCTCGCTTTCCCTTTTGAGATGGACCACTTTTTTTGGAATATTTTGCTTCTAGGTCTGACAGGAAACTGTTGAAATTTTGTTCTCTGGACTTCTGTTTTTGCTGTAAAATAAGAAGTGGATATAAAGGTTATAAAGATAAAAGGGGGGAAAAAAAATATTTACTTTGCACATGTGGGTTTGTTACCTTCAGCATCATCACAAGACTATCATCCTCATCACCAAGTCCCATCTCTTTCTGCATTTCCTCTGCTTCTTGTCGCTCTCGATCAGCCTGACAGATCAAATGCAAACATTAGAAAATATAGAAATGTCAGCATATGAGTTGTGTGGATTTTGTGTCACATTCCTCACCCTCTTCCTACGCGCTCTCTTCTTCTTTTCGCTCTCCTGGGTGAATGCAGGGAACGCGGTGACTTCTTTACTCTGGATGGCGGCCTGGATGATGCTGCACAGCCTGGGCTCGTCCTCCTGGGAGCAGCACAGAGCCGAGGCTGTGATGGCGTCCATATCTCCCTGGTGCTGCATGTACAGCTGGATCACGTCCTTCCGCTCCTCATCAGAGCCTTTGTATTTCTTCTCAAATTCAAGGATGTCCTCCACTGTAATCTGGGAGACACGGAGACAAGACTGGTTGTTAAGGTAAAAATAAAATGTATGATTTCTTCTGTTCCAGACTATGAACTATATTAATGTGCTATTTTGTGTTTGGGCAATACTACAAATGTTATTAAAATGCCTTGGTAGAATTCACCATCAACCTGCATCACTCATGCACCATAAAATTCCTGGTACACAGGTGACTCACCAGGTGTTAGATCATCACACACACACACACACACACACACACACACACACACGCACACACACACACACACACACACACACACACACACACAGCAAAGACAAAGTGTGTGTGACTCATTACATATATTAAAAGATAACCCCCCCCATCCCTGTGCTTTAATACCTTAGGGAATAGCAGCCTCCAGTAGTCTTCCCAGCAGCGGTCTTGGCTCAGGATGTCAGACTCTTCATCCACCACTCCCTGCTCATCGTAAACAGCCCTCTGGTCCTTATCGCTCAGCACTGCATACAGCTTCCCCAACACCTGGAGGAGGAGAGGATCAGGTGAGACACATCTGCAGCCCCTGTCTCATACTGACTACTGACACACCGAGGACATAAGTCACTATATGACCATATTCAATAATTCTCTCTGGCATGTTACTGTCCCAGGAGCCGGTGGCATTTTACGCTTTTAAACCCATTTAATCATCAAGTAAAAAAATAAGAATAAGTAAATAAAAGAGGTGTAAAATGACAGCTAATTAGTCAAATGTTCTTCCTTTTCCCCCCAACAACAGTTGGAAAGACACTAAGAAACCCAAGATTGACCTTGTGACCCTTTGAAGGAGCCAGGCCACTACGTATCAAACGTCAAATGTTAACTAATGCTTCAGTATCTAATCTCATATCTAATACTAAGACTTATTCTCGACTTGTAATGCAGTGTGTGTGAGTGAGTGAGTGTGTGATTGTGTGTGTGTGAGTGAGAGACAGCTCACCTGGAACTTCTCCGTGGCACTCGGGTCTTCAGGGGCCCGGTCTGGATGCACTTTGAGCGACACCTTGTAGTAGCTCCTGCGGATCTCAGCCTCGGTCGCCTCCTTGTTGATGCCCAGCACCTCGTACAGGTTCGAGGTCTTGAAAAGCTCCGTGCACCGCTCCAGCAAACCCATCCTGACGACACCGACAGATCAGCGCTTTTACCGGGGACCTGAACCAGCGACTCGACCGGTAAGAAACTCACACTAGAACGCCCAAACGAACTTGAACGACTGAACTTAGCGGCTGGTTCCGTAGAATGCTAATGTTTTCACAGGCTTTGGTAATTTGGCGCGATGGACTGTTATGCACTTCCGTACGTCGGGAAACGTGCTTACGTAGAAGACAAACGCGTGCTCTTACTGGTTCCTCGTATCGATGTCGTCAGACTATCTAATAAGGAAGTAGCCCTACTGATTTTCCTGTGTTTTGAAAGGATTTGACTGCAAGTGTGTTGATTATAATTGGAATATTTTTATTTTAACAGATTATTATTTCATTGATGGTTTCCATAGTTCTACGTCGATACACTACTGAAAACAAAACACAGTAAAATTATTGCATTTTATATTGATGTATTTTACTTCATTTTAACAAAATTTTTTGTTGTCTTTTTTTCTCAAGACTTGGATTTAAGTTTCTTTTACATATACTACTTGGTGTGATTATTTACAATTATTTATAAAGATTATTTATAATCTTTATGAAACACACAAGTGTACAACAGGTTTAAAAAGAATCTTATGAACTGTTTTCATTTTTGATATATTATACATATTATCTATTTATTTTAACATACACTACCTTTGCAATATGTTGCCAATACAATTGCTTCTGCGAAAACGCTAAATTTGATTAGTTTGTTGATGTTTCCATCTCATCATGTCATTAAAAAGTTCAACATATACATATAAACACTTAAACATAAATATGCTTCTACTCTCTGACAATGACAATTTTGTGTCATTCGCTAAATACTGATTACATTTTAAATCTATAAGATTAATCCTAGTCCCACGATTATCTTCATCAGCTGCTATATTAACATCTTATATTATGATAGCAATCATTTTTACAATTTACCCACTAAAAGTAAATTATTGGCATTGTATAGCCAAAATAGAGTGATGATTTCTCAATTTAGTCTGCCACTGGATGGTATAAAGCCTCATCTGCTGCATTACAGTTGTAGTGGAAGCAATTTGAAAGCGGTTTGGTGGTGAGAAAATAAATTTTTACTGTCCCGTTTCTATACAAGCATCACAGAGTCGAGACTATATAAAGATAGCCTAGTATTTATTGGTGCGTTTGAAGCAGCACAAGAATACATCAAAGACAATGAGGCAAGTCACTAAGTATATTTCACTGCATCATGCGAGAGCAGAACACAACGATACACACTGACTTTGAGCTAAGCATCTGTAGATTGCACCCATCTGTGTTTATAAGCCTGTACATTATGCAGCACTGGAGATATACACTGCAACCCCCCTGTCTCAGATGTTATCCAATTATTGCCCCATCTGTTTCTATTGCATATTTGGCACAGTCTCTGTTGTTGTTTTTGCGTTGACTCTCTGTCATCATAAACCTCATCTGTCCTTTGTACTCAGACACAAAATAAGCACTTGGACAACTGGCACATCATTATCATGATCAACAATGAAAAACAAAATGACAAAAGCATCAGAGTTGTGTTGTAAATGTCGTGAACTTTGCTGGTGTGCAGATCCGTCTTGTTGGCTTTTTATCCACTTGCATGCATTGTGCAAGTGGGATTTAAGCGTAACCATTTTTCCTTCGGGGAAGATTTCTTTGTTATGGTAACAGTCTCTCCACAACAGTCAAATGGCTTCATTATCATGGTCAGCTTGTCCATGGTATCCCCACCCCCCAATACTGGGGCAGTCTAAAAACCTCCTGAAGGGGGCGGCAGCTCAACATTCTTTTCTGGTCTTCACCATCTTGCTGGCGTACTTGATAGGGATCCCCCAGCGTCTCATTAAATAGACATCAAACACATAGGCCATCCCTGGCTCCAGGCCCCCAATCACAGCTGTGGTGACGGCCCGCCGAGGATTCAGCTCCTGGAAGTACTTGCAGAGAACCCTCTCGGTGTCAGAACGGGACTCTGGCCCCAGGCACGGTGAAGTTAGAGCTGATGCTCCCTTGGCCTCGGCTTCATGGTTTCCTAGCTTTCTGCGGTACACACAGTAAAGGCTTCTTTCTTCTGTGCCCATCCAGGCCAACGTGACGCTGTTGCAACCACGCAGTCGGTTGAAGGATTTTATCTGCAGGGTAGAAGGCAGGGATGGGACCCCTCTGCGGTGGTAGGCCGAGGAGGTCTGCATTTTGACCGAAGCCGTCGGACCGCCTGGTAAAGCTGCATCTGCAGTCGGAGAACTGCTTGCGGTAGTTCCTTCTCTTTCGAAGTGGATGAGATAAGGACTTCCCTGTAACCAAATGTGCGTTAAATCACCCCTCACATACTGGGAGGTCAAAACCCGACCTTTACTGGACACTGTGACCTTGACCTTTTCACCACCTCCACAGCTCTGCAAGGTGAGGAGACCGCTCTGCTGCCAACCGCGAGGTCGGAAACTAAAGAACTGCTCCGAATTCGAGCCTCTGTCGTCGAAGGTCACCCACCTCAGCTCCCCGTCTCTTAGCGGCGTGACCGCCGGCCGAGCCTCCTCATGCGTCCGAGCAAACGTCCCCTTGTACGCCATGCTGGTCCCGTTCAGCCTGTCGATCACAAAGACGTCAAAGTAATACTGGGTCTCGGGAAGGAGGTCGGACACGGTGCAAACACTCTCTGTTCCCTGACACACACACTGGAGGTCAGCATGCTCGTCACTGAGGGAGGAAGTCGGACTGTGGGGCTCGGGATAAGCGTCCCACTGCTGCCACCACCACTCCTTTAAAATTGGCCACGCCGTCACTCTCCTCCTCTTCTCCTTCTTCTCTCGGTTTTGGTCTTTCTCTTTCCTGGTGCTCTCGCGGGCAGCACAGAGGCTGGGGTAGTTTTGATGCGAGTTGACGAGGACGCAGTAATCATATCGTTTCTGGTTAGGGGGGAGGCTGGTTATGGAGGCACTGGGCGCCCAGCTCAGGGTGGCGCTGGTCATGCCTACACCTAACATGTGAACCCGGGGGTCAGTTGGGAGCAGGGGGTAGGTCCCTGAGGGCCCCAGGCCTTCATGGAGGGACACTGTAGCTCTCGTGTTGTGCTGTTTGGAGCGCAGCCTCAGGATGTAGATGGAGGCATGTGGATAAGTGGGACCCCTGTAGGTGTCTACTGCAGTGCCAGTGAAGCTGTGTATTTTCTCCTCAGTCCCTGGACCTCGCCACCACACTTCAGGCATGCTCTTCTTGCTGCTCCCTGTGAGGGGGGGGGGGGGATCAGGAAATAGCTATATAACTATGAACTGATCAATGATTTGCCACTTAAAATTATGTTACTTAACCTTTGACCTTAAGTTTGACACATTCACTACCCAGAATCTGAATATAAGACATGTAATCAACTAGTCGTCTGCCCATATACCGAGACTGATCCTCTCAGTGAAGTTAAAGTTTGTTAAGATTTTGATTGATTACATTTTTTCAATGAAGAAAATCTGATAAATAAAATTATTCAAACCAGAATAAATTCTTGTATTATGAAAATCATACTACACCCGTCCCCTAATTGCCAGTCTTTCAAGAACAATGGATAAAAAAAGAAAAGGTTAAAGTCAGGTCAGTTAGAAAATCATCGCTCTATGTACAGCAACATCAAACAGATAACACACTGTTGCAGTTCTGGATTCTGGGGGTTGTTGTACACTTATGCACTACACAGTACACATCACAAGTACTTATACAAACAACAAAACTACTGCACAAACTGAAGCTGAGCTGTCAACAAATGAACAGGTAAAAAAAACATGAAATGTCAATAGCCACTTCAAAAAAAATAGTTCTTTTTTTTAATGCCTAAAGTGTTTTTGTTTTAAAGTGCACGCTCTTCACTCGAATGTCGCGACTGGCAAATAAACACACAAACAAACCCATCGACACTCGTCTGCGCTGTCCGTGTCTCATCCCGTCGAGATGAGACGCTGCTCCTCAAATGAGACCAAATGTTGCCAAATCAAAGTGAATTATTCAGTCTGGTGAGCTCAGGGTGTGAATGATTTATGTGTCATTTTATAACTTAATAATAAAAGGAAAAGAGTAATTTATTCAGATATCTGCACCCTTTACTTCAGAGGTTTGTTTCCTGTGTTGACTTTGGTACGTTTGAATTTAAACCCAACATGTTAATTTGCTGTGCTATGCTATGTTTAATCCTTCAATTTAATTTAATTAGCTTACAAAGCACAACATACAATAATAATCGTTGAAGAGACTCGCTTTGTGCTACTATTTATATTGTGTTTTGAACAAAGAGTTAGAATAAAAGAGAGTTTGTGTTTTTATGAGAGTTTAAAATTGTGTTGTGTTGAGAATTGACGACAGCCAGATCCGATAACAATCACTGTCAAAAATAGTAGCTTTTTTTTTTCTAAGTTAAGACGATAAGAAGAAGCAGGACACAAAAATAACATCTGCCTTATCTGCCTGAGAATTACAAGACAGTCGCTTGTGTGTGGAAAACACACAGGCCTCAGCTGCGATCGTAATGGTCGATAGGGTTTGTTTATCTGTCTCCAAATATATATATATATATGTGTGTGTATATATATATATAAACATATATACACATATATATATGTATATATGTATATATATATATACACGACGATAAAACAGCCGAGGTTTCTTAAACCCCCCGTCTTTTATGACCCCCTCCTTCTTTCTGCAGACGAACTCCCTCTCTGTGACATAGTGATGTGAATATCTAATGGACTGCCGTGGATTAGTCAGATGTGGTGAGGGTCTCAGAGGTAAAGTGTGTATATGGATGTGTGAGCTGTGGTCTTATTGTCCACTCACACTGCAGGCTCTTGAGGGGTCTGTCTTTCAGGGTTCGGGCGGCTAGGCTCCATTCGATGGGATGGTCACAGGGGCTGACGGTCACCGCCATCGCCGCAGACTTCTTCATTAGCGTGAAGTGCAGCCTGCAGGGAAACACCAGAGATAACGTTAGCTGATTGATTCATCATGGGGGAATGTCAAAAAGATAACAACCTTATTTCCATTCCGATCCGTCCAGGTGATGGATTAGAAGACGAGATATCTTCCAGTGCACGCTGTGCAGCGTTCATTTATTACCTCGGATGATTTTGCAGATACGGTGGTCTGGTTTGCGTTTTCGTCCCTGAAACTTGGTCATTTCAGCTTTTTTCGATGCTGTCTTTCAAATCAACTCCATGCCGCTCAGTCATTTAATAGCAGATTATGACCTGGGACTACGTGATAAGGCTGCATTGACAGTTTCAGACCACTATCTGCCTCTTGTATCTGTCTGCCTATCAGGGAGCGTGCCGAGCATATGAACTGTTCTGTCCATTAATTACTGTGCTTTAACTTTTAAATCAGCATTAGTCAGTTTGCAACCACACAGACGGCCCGGTCGATGCATTCCGCCTTGTCTGTCCTGCTGTCTCGTCAGTTAATAACTTCCCATGAAAATTAAGTGAGCGTGTGGTTGTTTGTTCATAAATATTAGTTTTTCTTCCACGCAAACACCATTATTCATGACTCTGTGCAGATGGCGGTTGTTTTCAAACAGATGCGCGACACTGTCATTGTCAAGGGCGCTGTGTATTTAATAGAGTGATTAGTTTCTGGATCAGGGTCTTCTCTCCATTGTTTGCGGTTGTGCGTGACTGCTCTGGTGGACAGACTGCAGCACGCGAGGAGATGCATTTCTCAATTTTCAGCTCCCGGGTTTCAGAAAGCGAGTGCTGGCACTGTCGTGTATGGTTGAGGCCAAATGGGCGCCACTTCCTGTCACTGGCTCTGCAGTGGTGCTGGAATCCGCCAATGTCTTGAAACAAAAGTGGTTGGGGGATGGCTGGTGACTTGTTGTTGAAGTGGGAACAGGCGCAGAGCTGATGAACAGGCATGGAGGTTTATTCATAGGTCTTGAATGAACTGCAAATTGTGGAAGGTCTTTTTTTAAAATTCCCTCAATAACAAGAATTCTGATATTGTATTTATAATATTTATATATCTCTTTTATCGGAGTTTACGTTGTTATTTAATGTTTCTCTCAAGATGCCATTTTCCTTTTTCCTTTTAATTGTTTATTTAATTGTTTATGTAGGGTTTTAGTAGTTTTAATCCTGTTAGTCACAGCTGCACTAGTAAAAGCTGTACAAGTAAAATTAACTCAGGTTAACCAAACTGGTTAACTCAAGTTACCAATTACTGCGATTTACTGAGATTCAGATTCGCGATTAAAAATAAAACCAACAATAAGTGAAATATTTTGTGTTTTAATAGGTTAAGACAAGATAAAGTAAGATAAGACATGATTCAAGTTTGGACTCACTGTACAATACACTGTACTCTTAATCCATTTACAGATGAGTTCATCTTTTAATTAATCATTTGACCCGGCCATATAAATACATGTTACTTCACGCCTGTCCCCTGTCCCACGTGTATCCCTACCTGCGGGTTCGTCCTTTGGGGAGAGTTATGGAAATGATCTTTCCTTCTGGTAACCACATAGTGGGGCGAAGTGGTACCTCATTCTCAGGTGCCAGAGCTGTGTGCACCTGGGGCCATGTGGTGCTACAGAGCAGGGCCAAAGTTGCACTGAGACACCAGGACAGGGACATTGGTGCCATGACGAGTCCTTGATTTCTGTCTCTTTTGCACTTTCCTTCGTCGCCACGTGCTGGAAATCTCCCGGGCTCTGTAAAACACATGGAAAGGTCAAGAACATCAATCAGAGACACACACACACACATACACACACAGCACCGCACTCAAACACTTAGTTAAATTTCTTCAGTACCATTCGCACAGACACTAAAGAGCTGTAGCATCCGATGATCCACTGATACGAGGAAACATCCCATCCTATTCAGACAGAATTATTCATGCAGGGGGAAAAGAAATTGCCTTGCTATATTACTGTGTGTGCGTGTGTGTGTGTGTGGCACGGCTTGACATTCCCTGTAAAGAAGAAAAAAAAAAACACCCATCACGCCACTTTTCAAAGTACGAGGCGGGTTGCTAATATCACTCTGAAGTCAGGCGTCTTTACGGCTACGTTTCTATTTCTGGTGGCTGAGTTCAGATGGGCCAGGTATCATCCATCGTGGGTATTCGTGGTGTTTCATTGGGAGAAAGTGGCGCCAGACTGATGTGGAGAGAGGTGCACAAACAACACCTGGAGATGCTCTGATGCAGTCACAGCCAATCAGCATTCATTAACGCGACGCCCGACATGAAGGACTGGGATCAGATTTTACTGCGCCTCCTTCATCCTGTCCTTCCTCTTTTTTTCTCTCGATTGCAGTTTTCCAACATATAGATGGATAGATAGATAGATAGATAGATAGATAGATAGATAGATAGATAGATTGATAGATAGATAGATAGATAGATAGATAGATAGATAGATAGATAGATAGATAGATAGATAGATTTACTTTATTGATCCCAAATTGGGAAATTACAGCATACATATATCCCTATGTGGGCGTGAGCATGTGTGTGTGTGTGTGTGTGTGTGTGTGTGTGTGTGTGTGTGTGTGATTTAATAACAGCAGATGGAATGATTACAGGTCTCGGTGTTCTCCCCCCCCCCCCAGAGAAAAGGCGTTTGTTCAAAGTCACACAGTGTTCACAAACACACTCCCCGCTTCCCTCTAACAAGGTGTATTATGTCAGTGCTGTGCCCTGTAGATCAGATGACAATCACAGTGGAAGCATGGAGGCGGCTACAGAAGGTACATCTGAGTCTTTCGGGCCCCGGGACGCTCTGAGATCCAAACTCACAAACAGGCGCGCGGCTACAAAGTCGCACTGAGGTGGCTGCTCATTATCCTCGCACGGAGAGAGGGGAGTGAACCACCCATAAAGCTTCAGCTGACATGCAGCGGGAGAGAGGCCGATTGGAATGGGAGGGGGAGGATGAGGAAAGGTGTGTGTGTGTGAGTGTGTGTGTGGTGGAAACGGAGAGCAGGAAGAGGAGGATGTTGGATCCCAGAGTAATTAGGGGGAAAGGAGGAGAGAAAAGAGGAGGAAGTGCAACTGGAGCCGGAGAAAAGGCAAAAGGCCGCGGTGGATTTGTTTCAGACACATGGAGATAATTGGTTGTTTACGTTGGCGTCCATGTTGAACGGGTTAACGCGTCAGCAGACAGCAGACAGTCGAGGGACGGCGTTTAACCCGGATACTGTTCAAGTATTAATTAAGGACAGTTTTCCTGTCTCTCGCTCTGTTTTCCCTTTCTTTCTTTCTTTCTTTCTTTCTTGTCTGTCTACTTCATCCGAGTCAGAATCGGGTGCGGGCTCAGTTTTCAGGGGGGGTTGACTCTTAGCTATCTTCCATCTCCCTGTGCTCCGGCAGGACCATCTGCCTTCTGTTATCTGTGGGCAGAGAGGATTAAATGGCACGGGGTGGTCCCTGCAGGATCTGTTGTAAACCCACCCCCCCTCCAAAAAAAAAAAACTACTGATGGCAACGAACTGGCCTGTAGTCCGCGGTGGGGGTTGAGACGAGATGGTGGAGGAGTGATATTCAGTGACCAGGGAAGTTGATAGGATTTTCCGGCTGATTTGCCACATGTGTACTGGAATACATTCTCCCGTCTTCATTACTTTCATTGTCCCTTTGTGTCTGCGCCTCTTATTTTCCTCCATTCACACATCCCTCTCTCGACCTTTCCTCACTTTCACACTCGTACGGCATCATAACATTTAGTCATGCGTGCTTTTCTGATCTGGCGACAGGAGGAGGACCATGGGAGACATGACAGGTCCAGTGGCAGAGAAGGGGGGGTGGGGGGCAACAGATACAAACAACCCCCTGTCGAGATGAGAACCAGCCTGCAACAAAATGAAAAGTGGCCTGCTTCTGTCTCAGGTGTCAAACCTCCTGCACCCTCACTCCAAAGCATCCAGAGAAACAAGTTGCTGACTTACACGTCCAGCTGAAATTAGAGACGCTGACGCACACACACACACATACACACACATACACACATGCTCTGCAAGGACAACAACAACAAGCAGCGCGTCCATTCATGCATGCATGCGTCCCTCTTACCTTCTCTCGGTGCACGCTCTCCCTCTCCGGCGCGGGGAGTGAGGGATGGGATGAAATGAGAGAGGGAGTGAGGATGGAGGAGGAGGAGGAGAGAGGGATGGGAGATGGTTGCGAGGGGAGGAGGAGGAGGAGCGACAGCAGGTTGTTGTCGGGTGTTCCGCTGACTCCGTCTCCCACCGGGTGCTGCTACTTCGCGAGGTGTCTCTTCGCTGCTCAGGTGTCCCCTCAGGACGACCCCAGCCCCTGTGTGTGACCCCCAGGGGTTAGAGGCTCAGCCAGGCTGCCCTCTCAGTCCTTCACACCTGGATTGGCTCGTCCTGCCAAACACTGTATGAATGTCATCCCGTATCCCCACACCTTCTCATCCCCTCCTGTCTCCTCCTCTCCTCGTATGGCGTTGACCTGATCTGGTGGCAAACGGAGCTCACGTTCTGATCAAATGGGCTCATGTGTGAGTGTGTGTGTGTGAGTGAGGGAGTGTGTGGGTGAGTGTGAGGGGCGCTGATGGTGAGGTGGCTGAATGGGGGTGGTGATGAGAAGAGAGTGGGGGGGTGGGGGTGAGGGATACGATACAGATGATGTTAAATACATGAACCACTCTCAGACTGCTCTGATAACATCAGGACGTTCGAGGTTACCCCGTCTCTCCGCCATTGTCACTTCACCAATCAGGTGCCTCTGAGTGAACCTGTTTCAGTTGGGAAAAAAAAATGGCCACCTCATGGATTAATACAGATAACCACTGGACTTCTCGCTGGCTTTAAATCAGTTTAACAACTGTTACATGATGAATAAGAGGAGAAAACCTGGACTTCTTCCATGTTTATCTTTTACATACAGGAAGAACAGAATATTAGATCTTTATTAGAACCTCATTTACTGAATCAGTCCTGTGTGTTTGCTTTATCAAAAGGTTTAACTTTAGCTTTGGGGTAATTAAAATAAATATAGAAAATTTATTAAATTTATATATATAATTTATTTAATTATTTAATTATTTTAGCTCTCGAGTGTGTGTGTGTGAGTGAGGGAGTGTGTGGGTGAGTGTGAGGGGCGCTGATGGTGAGGTGGCTGAATGGGGGTGGTGATGAGAAGAGAGTGGGGGGGGGGGGGGGGGGGGGGGGAGAAGGGGGTGGGGGGGGGGGGGTGAGGGATGCGATACAGATGATGTTAAATACATGAACCACTCTCAGACTGCTCTGATAACATCAGGACGTTCGAGGTTACACCGTCTCTCCGCCATTTTCACTTCACCAATCAGGTGCCTCTGAGTGAACCTGTTTCAGTTGGGAAAAAAATGGCCACCTCATGGATTTATACAGATAATCACTGGACTTTAAATCAGTTTAACAACTGTTACATGATGAATAAGAGGAGAAAACCTGGACTTCTTCCATGTTTATCTTTTACATACAGGAAGAACAGAACATTTGACCTTTATTAGAACCTCATTTACTGAATCAGTCCTGTGTGTTTTATCAAAAGGTTTAACTTTAGCTTTGGGGTAATTAAATAAATTATATATATATATATATATGCATATATATATATAATTTATTTAATTATTTAATTATTTTAGCTCTCTCTCTCTCTCTCTCTCTCTCTCTCTCTCTCTCTCTCTCTCTATATATATATATATATATATATATATATATATAAATGTTATAGATATAAATGCACAACACAACAAAAAGACAAAACGACAAAAAAAATGTATCAGACATGATGAAGACCTAACGCCCCCCCCCCCCCCCCCCCCCCCCCCCCCCCCCCACTCTCTTCCCCACCTATGGGTCAAGTGTAGATCTCGGAGGACTGTGGGTGCATTCATATCAGTGGTTCTCCAACCCCACCCAGCCCTCTCATCTCCACACAATGGTGGGCCTCATGTTCTCTGCTCTCTCTCTCTCCCTCTCTCTCTTTCTCTTCATCTCTTTAATCAATATCATCAGGAAAAGAGAGGGAGGCCCGTAACATTGTGCACTAACTCCCCCTTTTCCCATTCTCACTCATTCACCAGGTCCTTCAGTGCAGGGCTATTGAGGTCGCTCTGAATGGGACCCACTCCACCCAGAGGGAATATTGTCTGACCACGGGCTAAAATATGAGAGAGAGACAGACAGAGAGAGAGAGAGAGACAGAGAGAGAGAGAGAAACCTCATCACCACCTCTCACCGCCCTCCTCTCTGTCTGTCTCTGCCTGCATCGTCACTTCAAAGCTGAACAGACACCATGGCACATGAGGGCCGTTAATAAATGTATCACTGCAGTGGCCACAACTGCTCTTTATTTTTGTCCCCAGGCTCGTTCAAAGCCACCAGTCTTCCTCTCCATTCGCTGGCCCACTTTCCACGCCCTCAGAAGTCCTGCAAGTCGCCAATCTGGCCGCGCTCGATACGCCGGCGGCGGTCTTTTGAAGGCTGGCTGGTGATTAACCTCAGTGAGAGATTACAACACATACATGCATGTTTGTGCACGAGCGGCGCTGTGGCAACTTTTAGTGGGGGTTAAGGTGATTTGAAAATCATGATGTCAGATGTTTGACATCTGTCTGACATCTGTCTGACGTGGAACCTCGAGTCAAAAAACTCACCGTCTCCCTCCCACACACACACACACACACACATCTCTCTCTCTCTGGTCTGAATATGGCTTTTGATCCCTCGAACCCTCCCACCCACTCACCCAACCACCCCCACTGTGTCGCTGTTTAATAATTTATTGACATACAGTCAGTGGACAAACTCCATCCTCCGACAAAACAAGAGAAAGTGAGAGTAAAAATTTTTATTTTGCGTAACGGCGTGAAAAAGAAGCTGCAAATTCTGGCCTTTTCATCTATTATTGATGTCTGCTTACAAGCCATGCATAATGCAGACGCCCCGTCTTTATGACAACCATGTATTAAATATCATGTTGGGGTCGGGAGGTCGGGGGGGGGGTCCTGAGCTGCACGCTTTGAGTGGCACAGTTTGTTGGGGTTTTTAAGCAGAGAGAGAATAAGGGCTTGATTGTGAGAGACAGTGATAGAACGAGATCGACAGTGAGCGGTGGGATGAAATGGGGGTGGACGTGGTGGGGGAGGGGGAGGGGGGTGGGTGGCGCATGCTATAGCTGACAACGGGTTAACAGGAATCTTTATTTTTAACAGCGTGTCATCACCAGCCGCCCATCTGCTCCGGAGCTGTCAGAGTCCCCCTGGGAGAGTGTGTAAATGTGTGAGCGAGGGAGAGAGGAGGGAGACGCGAGCAAGCCATCACAGATCAGATCACTGATCAGAGCCCGGAGGGGGAGGAGGAGGAGGAGGAGGAGGAGGAGGAGGAGGAGGACAAGGTTAGAGAGGTGGGTGGCACACAGAGATGTCCCCCTTCCCGTGTCCAAATGCGGTGTGATGGGAAGGGACAGTAGGAATGGAGGTGAAGGGTGTGTGTGTGTGTGTGTGTGTGTGTGTGTGTGTGTACAGTTGCCTTCTCTGGAGGGGGGGATGGAAGGAGGCGAGAGACAGTGGTCTGGAGGTAATGAAAATGAATCTATTAACACAGAGGGGAGGGGGGTTATGAGGAAACACATACACCTTGACCCCACCAGCCTTTTACTGGTCCGCTCCACTTTGTCAAAAGTTTTAGATCAAAACATCTGATGGAATTAAAAACATATATTTTTTAAATATTTATGATGATTTTCTTATTATAATTATTTTTTGCACATGTGGAGGAAGCAGCCTCGCGTCCACACGGAATCTGCATCCCGCATTGAGTCGTGAAATCTCTCCCCCTGCCCACATCGTCCTTCCCCGTCTCCCCGTCTCCCCTCCTCGTCCTCCAGGCGTGGTGAATTCAAAGCCTCATCACAGAGAAACCAGTGATACCAAAGAATCCACCACAGGACACACACACACACACGTTCTCGTATTGAGCGTCAAGCACAACCACACACATAACAAAAGTGAAACGCATAAGACGCAACAAGAGTTTTCAGAGCATCATATATTATACATGGTGCTGACATACAAACAGTCAGTAAGCTTGAATTATGCAAGTTTTCGTTTTGACCTTGACGGAGGTCAAACGTTGCAGCTAATCTGCATGATGCTGCGAGCTGCTGTTTACTGAGCCAGCTGTGAAGGCAACGCTTCCTCAGCATCAAAACCTTTTCTTTCCTCTCTTTTTTTTCTCGTGCATTTCCTCTTCTCCTCAGTTCCTCCCGCGTCCTCGGCCCTCCCTTCCCCCCTCTCGCTCCCCGCTCTCCGTCTTTCCCTCATTTCTGATCCATTTTTTATGCGTTACTCCATTACTCGCTCAACTCCCATTTACAGTGCATTACCTCCTCCCATCTCTCACAAACACACTTTGTACTTCTCTTCCCTTCCTTCCCTCACTTTGCGTCGCTCCTTCGCTCTGCTCCTCATAGCACTCTCCTCTATTTCTCCCCTTCACCCCCTTTATTTAAGCTCTCTGTCTTTTCCCCAGTCACGTCAGCTCATGCCCCACTCATCTCTATATGTGTGTGTGTGTGTGTGTGTGTGTGTGTGTGTGTGTGTGTAGTATATGCGTATGTGTGTCCTTCTAGTTGTCATTCTCCTCCGTCTCCTCCGTCACTCCACTCTCTGTCTGCACTGCTGTCATCCTCCTCTTTAACTGGTTATTTATAATAGGCCTTGTAAATTGCCTATTGTCGGCGCTATTTAACAACACAAATGTCAGCTTGTAATTAACACTACTGGCGGTCGGTGCGTCTAGACATTTATACGTCCCATTTGAGTGCGCACATGAACGCGCCGGCGTCCAGCAGACTTTGAGGTTTGATGACATGATAAGTCACCATGTGACCGATGAGGGGCCAGCGTGTGTGGAGATGCTGTGCTGTAGCCTTTGAATCAGGTAACGGTGATGATGTCGTCTTCAGTCCGTTAAGTTGTTTCTAACTCGTGTTAGAAGCTGTTCTCTGTGACTGTAGGACACAGCTTGCTGGAGCCCATTCTGACAGCTGTGGGAGGAAAATATAGAGTCTGTAACAGAGTGTGTGGTAAAGGAGACAAATTCTGAACATACTATGTTTTAAACTGTCTTTTTTTACCCCAAAAAGGTTTCCTGTAGGTTATGGTTTAAGGTTTACATGTAAATGCAACACAATTCATTCCTATTGCGATCAAAATACCTGCACCTCAAATGACTTACTTCCTTTCCTTTATATTTACTTCTTGAAAATTCAAGAAAAGGCCTCGCCTGTGTCTGTTTGACCATTGTTATTACATCTTTAGTTAATTGATGCGATGTAATCGTCATCAAAGAATTTATTGTATAATAAGGTAAATGAATGGTCACGTTTTAGGCGTCGTTTTCGCATATCAATAAAAGTAAAATAATTTGATGGATGGAAGAACGTATTATATTATAAGAGCATAAAATATAATGCGGAGCCGGCTGAGGATCCTCGCTCTTCTTTAACTGCATCAAATAAATTTTACAGAGGTAACGTTTAATCTCGCTTCCTGTCACGGTAAAAAGGGCTTTACTGCAAGATTTGGCAAAAGTTTTTGAATAGTAAAACACAAAGTACAATAAAAGTCTTTGGCGATAAAGTATTGGAACAAGTAGAGAGAAGCATCGATTGGATGCGATGTTGTATCAGTGTGAACAAAACAGATTTTTGCCCCACAGTAAACAATCTGCGTGGAAATATTCTGTTTGCCTGATGACAAGGTGTAACTCACACATGAGATGGTAGAACCAGGCCTCGGAGCGATCCACCAGACAGGTCGTCCATTCCTGCAGGGTCACCTTCCTGTTCTTGTTCCGGTCACACGACCTGCAAACGCGGCACAGTGTAACATACGGTGACCTCACAACGTGGCACTGACACGCAACTGAGCCGCTGTCGAAACAGATGGATTCGCTTATTATAAAACCCGCGCCCTCTCTGCATACACACACAACCTTGCAAGGCCCGAATGATGGATTTGCACATACGCACACACACGCACGTGATGTGACGACCTACAGTATATACAAACTGCACAGCCATTTACATTTTACCCCGAAGCATTATCTCTGAAGGGTATTCCTTCAATCTGTGTTAATCCATGGGCAGCGGGAGACTCAATGGGTAATAAACATTATCATTGCTGGGAATGGCTTGACATTGACACGGACAGCTCACAATACCTGTCGTTGCAGACAGACTGAGAAATGGGAGGTCGGGTTGGAGTAAGGGGGAAGGGAAAGGGAAGGATGGAAGGATGGAAGAAGGAGGATGAGGTGGGGAATAAAGGAAAGAAGGAAGCGCAGTGCTGGAACGTGATGGAGGAGTATGAAGATAGAGAGATGGTGAGGTCATGAGATGTGGATGTGGGGGGGCACAGGGGAGCGGGAATTGGCATGGCGGATGAATGATTATGTCATGCAGAGTGAACAGCATGGTGGGAGGTGCAACTTGGTCACAGAGCGGGGGCGAAAAGCAGCGCCGTGTGACATGTTTAACCCTTAGTCAGTTGGTAATTAGTTAAAAAAAAAAAGCTGATGGCATAATGGGAATGGCATAAAACAGGGGTCTTTACATCTGGAAAAAAATATACCACTGTGGAATAATTCACGTCTGGGACAAATTAATAATCATCTAATCTGTCCTGTTATCCAGTAGCATTGGGACTGACTGAAAGAAGGGCGCAGCACAGTGCTCCTGTGGCATCCTCTTATAGTGCAGCTTCCTCAGGTCCCTGCGGCTCAACTTGCCATCTTTGTTCTTGTCCAGCAGGGTAAATCTTTTCTGCAGATGAAAAGAGATAAGAGTCAAAGCTAAGCAAAGCTGACAATGTGTAGTAAATGTTCATAACTTTTCATCTTGCCATTGATTTCAAAGTTTAATCTCTGCAATTGTTGTTTTGTTTGTCTTGCGAGAAAAATACCTGCAAAACCCACAACATTCCCATTTGTCCCATTAGTCCCAACTGTACTTTGTGTTTTGGACAAATGTCAACACGCTTTTATACTAAGACTAAGGTGGATAACATAGTAATAGTTATATTATGTAGATATCTGCATTGCTGTTGATTTTTACGTTGGTGTTTTTTATGAGAAAAAGTTGTATTTTCTTCCATGACAGAGTTCTATTTCAAAAGCCTTTGTGTTACTGTTGTATCATCAAACTAACGCACAACATTTATTTAAATTTATGGGAGGCCTGTAGATCCCTGTGGCTGGTAGCGAGATAATAAGTTAAACCTCAGTTTACCACCTTATTGAATAATTTAGTGATTATTGACCAAATCCTATTTATACATCATGTTCTGCAGAGCCGCTGGCTCATTCTGTGGATGACCACACCTCGAGAAACACAAGAACCTGCCACTTACAGTAAGTTGTTAACATCGATTTCCATCCTCACAATGCATCAGACACAGTGTGTGTCCTGGTACGATGATGGTGTCGGGTGTCAAAAACAACTTTGTGTCGAGTGTTGAGTTGCAGCGGGAGTGAAAGTAATTGGTCGGCATGTTTTTTTTTCTGTCTCGAGCTTCTTTAGCGTGATAGTTTGTTATGGGTATTGATTTCATTTGCATCATCTTCAGATGAGGTCATCATAACTCATCATGTTTACTGCTGCACACTCTTCTCCTCCCCCTCGGATGCAGGATGTTGGTGTCTGCCGGTGCTGATGTTGCAGCTACCTGTGCGAGTTGTGTCCTCTGCTGGTGGCTGAGGCAGCTCTGGCGTGGGGCAGCAGGTGGGTATGACTTTCCCATACGACTCAGGAGAAGGAACCAGTCCAGGAGTCGATATGGAAACTGGCCTAATTCCTCCTCGGTGCATTTGGCCTTTGGGACTGATGGAGAAAGAAAACAGAACCAGTTTGGGAAAGGTGGACATTTCTGTTATATCCAGTGATATGTGTTTACCCAGACAGGGTCCCATATGAGCCAGTCCAGTGCGGCGCCTCTTTCTGCAGGCTTCTTTATGCAGCGAACACTTATTCACATAGGTTTTTCCCAGTACGCTGCACACTGGTGCCCTCTGCCTGAATGCATGAGTCAATGCCCAAAGGCAAAACATTATGAGAAGATTATGTAAAACTGCTGTAGTTTATAATTTCAACCTCAGCTCTAAATGTCTTGTTTAGAGTTATAAAACACACTTAATCACATTTACAGGTTAAAAAAAACAAAAAATGTTGCAAACTCACAAATAAGTTCAAATTGCTGGAGATATTTACCTGGGACAAGACTGAGGACAAACACACTTGGGAACCAGAACTCCACGTTGCACAATTACTTGGCACCAAGATCCCACTGGACTGTGGCATTTCAGCAACTCACAAAGTTGTTCTGTAGTATGAAATAATAACAACCTTGTTATTGTGAATCATTTCTGTTTCCTAGTTTTACATCTGTATGTTTTCAGGCCACTTGAGTCACAGTCACTGAAATCTTACCTGGTTCTACTCTGCCAATATATGGTCTCAGTCGCTCCTCAGCTTGTCTCTGTTTGCGCTGGGCTCTGCCCCCCTGACACACACACACAAACACATGATATTTTCTTTAGGCACAGTCAAACTATTTTGAGGCAATCTGGACTCTCTTGACCTTGAGTCTTCTGACCCCTCGCACCACTAAATGCACTCGTCTTCCACTGTGAACTTGAATCTCGAACCAAAACGATGTGTCCTCAACAGGACACTCACTTGTGTGATGCATCACAGTGGAAGATGAAGTCAGCGTTAAGTTAGGTGTTAACAAAAACCACAGGGGAACGTGGAATGTGATGTAGATATCTCCACTCATACACACCAAATCTAAACTTATATTTCCCGAAACTTTGTAGTCTGTGCCAGGTCCACATCTGGACCCAAAGTCCTCTCAGATCAGATGGGAAACAGGTGCACTGCTGACCCACAGTACTGGAGCCACACGTTCTAATACAGGAACTATCATTTAACTCCCATCACAAAGTAGTTCTGATCGCTATAGAAGATATAGAAGAAATATCACTGTTACCCCTTTGTTTAGAGTTACAATGTTATAATTTAGTTCTCAGATCCTAAAACTAATATGACTTTTTATTGTTTGCTTTAATGCTTTAATCATTATAACTGTCCATGTATCAAAATCCAAGTCACAAAGTTACTCACAATGGATGTACAAGCATGAAGACTGAGGAACAGGAACAGGGCAAAGGTCAACCTCGGGGTCATGGCTGACAAATCCAGTGGGCTTCAAGAGGAAAGTGACAGTTTTCTCTGTGGGGGGAAAATACTGGATTAAAACATACAGAACCAGACGTATGCTTGATGAATAAATACCATGCCTTTTCTTATTTATCGTTTTTACGTCTAGCACATCCCAATTACCCTTTAATACTTTTTTACTACTTAATACTTTTTTTTACTATTTTTTATTTAAAAAAATAAGTGACCCTGAAGGACTATTGATTCACCAAGACCAAGCCTGGTTAACAGATCCGTTCTTCTGTGGTGTCATTTACTGACTATAACTCTGTTTCCTGACGTTCCCATCATGCAGCGGGAAACAATGCATCTCACTGACTCTCCAGAAAACAACCAAGACGGTGTTGAATTACGCTGAGAGTACATTCAGTTGTCAGCTCAGGAAGTTATTACTGTCCAACAAGTGATTTCTATCCCTGTGACTCACTGGAAAAAAAAAATCATACCAGGGCCTTTGTCACTCCTTTCCTTTGTTGACATTCCCTGGTTTTCCTTTTCCTTTGTCTCCGGGTATTCCTCTCTGTCTGTCTCTCCGGCTCCTCTGAGGGTCTGTTCTTTTTACAGCCCTCCTCACCGAGGCTGTATTTTTTCTTTACATCTGATCCATCTATTTTTGCATTCGAGTCTTATCGAACCCCTCCTCTCTGCTTCTCCCCTGTCTGATTTTTTTTTAAAATTTCACACAAGCTCCCCATCGATTGCAGCTGAGTGCACAGGTACCTGAGCTCAGTGTTGTGCTGTTCAAAGTCGTTGAGATTTTTATATCAGTCCAGAGATTTACAGCCAGATTGGACATATGGTCACACATCTTCTCACTATTACACTCACATCCATGTCTATCACACACACACACTCACTCTCTCTCTCTCTCTCTCTCACACACACACACACACACACACACACACACACACACACACACACACACACACACAGAGAGAGAAAATGCTTTGAGTATATGATCTATAAAGGCAGTAATATGGAAAAGTCTGCTCTCTCGTGGTTAAGGTGGTCAATAACAGTTTCCCGGCTACAAACGCTGAGACCACTAAGTCATACAAGTCAAGTATGTTGCATATTTTGTTAATGTCCCATATATTGTCGTTTTGGGATAACTGGAATAAACATATGCAAATGTCTCATGGTCCTAAATGCCTGATTAATCAATAATTAAGTAAAAAAACAAAACAAAGCAAAACATTTAAAAATGACTCTCCATTACTTTGAAATCCGGAAGTACACCTGGGTAGGTTTCCGGTAGCGTCAACGTAATAAAAAAATAAATTAAAAACATGTTTATACAATTCTCAGATCGAGTTAACGTTCATTAATTTTAAAACCGGTATCAACAGTTAATTTTTGTGTGAGACTAAACTTGTTAGGCTGCATTCTGATGTCGCTGCTGTTGTTTTTGCTATTACCGTATGTGTTTGTGTACATGCGCAGTGCAAACACGGGGGCGGCTGCTTCGACCACGGTGTAATGGCTGTGACCGCAGCGAGCGATGTGACCCTCTGAGACCCAGGTGACATCGGTTCGCCCCGCCCAGAGGATGGCCGGTGCCGCTGCGGGCAGGGAGCGCTCACCGGGCGGACACTGTGGGTGTTAAGGTTCGCTAGATTTTGGATCTCGGCTTCGTGTCGTTTACGAGCTCGGATCAATGGCGGTTCACTCCTCGGCTCGGGGTTTTGTTTACGCCCGCTCGTCTCTTTCCGGAGCATCTCGGTTCCATCACTGTGACAGTGAAAGTAACGGCTCGGTGGTACTCCAGCTTCGGTCAGGGCAGTGTGTTTTCTAACGCTAACGTCGGAACTACTCAACACTCTCCCTACGTTTATATGTTTATTCTCCCTTCAGCTAGTCTCGTTGATCCGGGACTTATTTATTTGTACACTACGGAACAGGTTTGATATTTGCGGAGCGTTTAATTGAACTCGTGTGTTGGCTACAGGCTACAGGCTATGGGCTAGCTAAACTTCATCAGTGCAACTCAACGTTCAAGAGCTCTTCAATGTAAAGTGAACGACTGACCGGCTACTTTACGACATGCTCCTATAGTGAGACAACAGACGAGTGGACTCATCGCCAAATGCTTCATTTATGCTTTTAATAGCATAATTCAGGTACGTGTAACCACTTATCATTGTTATTATTATTATTATTGCACATGTACCATGTTACATAAGCCTTGTGGTGATTGTCAAACGATGAGGAAACAGTTGCTCTTATTGGCAGTTTTTTTATTCATAAAGACTATCGTGAATGACGCCATTAATCTGCATTAGATGAGGTTGTCAGTTGTCGTTTTCCCCTGAGCTGCCCACTGAAGCAGAAGAAGCCATGTTTTTTAAGGTCAAAACAACTCCTCTGAGAGTCACTGTACCATGAATGATGATGGAAAGGCCTTTATGTAATACCCATATAAGCTGTTACTAATTATATAACACATGCATACATTGATCTCATAACGTGGATGAGTAAGAACAGTGTTTTAGTGCGATATGGATCAATAGTTAATATTTGAACTTGGCCTTGTCCGAGTTGTGTTCCTCAGGCACATGTCTGGATTAAAGGGTAACTGAAGAAGACACCATGCTCCACTCATGTCGTAAAGTTAGATCCAGCAGGCGACAAGTTCAAATTTAACCATGGGTTTTTATATACCATGCAGTGCTGCCACATATAATACCACAACTGACGTTGCTGTCAGTCAAGTCTTGTCAGTGTGTGTGTGTGTGTGTGCCATTTTAGGCTATGATCCACAACACCCCAGACACTGCAAAGTGCCATGACATCAGTGTGCCAGTACACATTAGGAAAAGGCATGACTCATTGCCCTTGGTGTAAGTGAGATGGACACTTCTGGTGTCCCAGTGTCTGAGTGGGCTTGTATTTACACACACACACACACACATACACACATATGCAGATCTATGTGTGTGTTCCTCAGGCACCTGTTGGTAAGGGCCCTGGAGCGCCACCTTGGCTGAGGGTGTGTTTACAGTCTGATTTCCCCTCAGGAACAGCTGAACGTCTGCAATGTGCAACTGCCTGCTAAAGACCCCCCAAGCTGCAGTTCAGTATGTGAAGGTGTGTGTGGCAACTAACCATCAGTGTCAGTAATCTTCTAATCGAGTTCTGTGTGATGAGGCAAGTCACGCGTGCCACTGTGTGCATAGTGGTCATTCCATGTGGTGCCGATGAAGGGCAGCCTTGAGGCTAAAAGATAAGAAGATTAGGTGTCCTTGTATTTAGCTAAAAGGGGCAATTCACAACACAAGAACAAAGAAGTGTTGAGTCATTGGATGACACTGGTAGAAAATCACAGACTGAGGCAGTCAGTGTAGAGCAAGGTGAGTGATCCATAGCTCCTCAGACTGTCAGACCCGAGCGGTTTGCCCCCATCAGTTCTACCAGAGGTGGTGTACATACATGATGTAGATACATTTTTGTTTCAGTTTCATTCCTTGGAACAAACTAGACACAACCAATCTCTTTCTTTTCTTTATATTTTCAGACTGTGACTCTAATAGCTGAGCTTATTCTGTATAATATGGTGTGGTTGTTGTTTTACGTGTGTTGTGGTGTTGTGACTTGACTTGACTTTGACTTTCCTCTATGCCCTCCACTCTCTCTGTATGCGGCATATGGTTAGAGCTATACTTAGCCACCCTTATCAGTTGTGTCGTTCCATGTGTAGGAGCTCAGATGTTATAAGGCTTTTAATAGCTCATTGCGCAGAGTGGCGAGATAGCGTCTCAGATACACTGATGCTGGTTCAGAAATTGACAGGCACTGGGGCCAAATACACATCTCCTCCACAAGAATGCTTTAATTCATACAAGTAGCTTTCCCATGTTTGCCAAGTCAAACATTGATTTCATTTTGTCTGTTGAATGACTGTGGCATCTTTGATAAGTTGACTGATTGGAGTGCGATAGGCTGAAAAATGTAAACACTGAGGTTGTAAAAAATTTAAAGCTGTGTTTAATAATGTTGCCTTAGTCATACCTCAGCATCAACAGGACATAAATAACTAATGAGATGAAAAGGGAAGAATGAAAGATGGCAATGATGGCAGAGCTGATGGGGAAAAGAGTAAATTACTGGCATGTGGAAAATGATGTGTCAGAAAGTGCTTTGACTTGGGGTGTGATGCGAAGCACAGTTTTAACTTGATTGCATCATGTATACAGATGATTTTATATATTCTGCACTTTCAAAAAGCAACAATAGAAATGAATGGAAGAGTTGAGTGCACAGGGGTGTGTGTTTGCACAGGTGTCATTATAAAGGCAGGGTGGGGTGGTAGCAGCCGATGTGTGGTAACACAAACTTGAGGATGACATGATACAATGAGCAGTTGCTGTCGGAAATCAGTTTCAGCACAGACGTTTTGACTTGCCTATAGCTGGAGGAGCACAGATGCTGGTCTAGCGATAGCGGTGAAAACTAGTGAGCCTCTTTTCATAATGCCAGGACGATGACACATAAGCATCGGAATGGAAACCATCATCAAGTGATTATTTATACCTGTGCTTTTTCTACAGTGACATGTAAAAAGAAAGTTATATTTTCTATAACCCAAAATGTCCTAACTTGGCTTAGCTTTTGTGAGACAGGTGACATTTGACTTGTTACCTATGTGTTACCTCATAAAAACAAACGTTGTCCCAAATTTCACCTGCACAGACATGATGGTGATATGCAAATACCGTGTTTGCATGGCAGGTGTAATTGCAGCATTATCTAACATCACATGATGCATTTAATTGTGCTATGGTGACACTGCATTTAAGGCAATTTATACAGTAAGCGTATAAGTAGCTCCTGCCAAAATTTAGTTCACCTCAGATTTGGGGGATTGACAGCTACATGTATCAAGTGTGAAAAGTTTTCTTTATTTTTTGAAGTGCACTTTCTTTGGCAAACATGTTCTGACTGGGAAACAGCCTTTGACATAGCACATCTTCTCCATGTGGTGCTGGGAACCAAGAGTCTCACAGCTCTACAAACAAGTCAAACCTAATCAGACAGTCCTTGCGCACACATTTAACAATCTGTAAATAAATACAAAAACCTGTCACAAGTATTTTGAGACACTTGTATATAGCAGAAGCTTTTTCAAAGAGAAGAGAATCAGTTCTGTTAAGTTGAATTAAAAGACCTGCTGATATTCAGCTAGCTTATGTGCTGCTGAAAAAAATAGTCGAGACTTGGGGAAGAGACAGCTTGATGGCGTGAGTGGAAGGGAAGGAGGCACAGGAAAAGAGGGGAGTTGGGCACAGAGGATGTTGACCTAATAGCACTGTATTGTCCTTAGACCTAGTTTCATACTCAGGGTTCATTTCATTCAAGTTCATGAACTAAAGTCCACGTATCTCACATCTTGTGACAGGCCTGTGTTTTGCATTGTAAAGTGGTGATAAGGAATGAGTCAGAGTTAGGTTGCATCAAAACACATCTCCCAGAAGCAGTAGGTAAAGGAAGTGGATTCAAATGAACACATACGCCCATGCAACAAGAATCATTTGATACGACAGAGAAAGTGATGTCATTGTTTGTGTGTCAAAGAGATGTTGGCAGCTGAAATTATCATGAGCTTGGCATATGACCCTGAAGTCTGGTTACTGTGTAAATGTTTGTGAGTGTTGTTGTGTTTATAAATTTAATTTTACATGTTGAATGACTGCAGACTATTGATAGTGGACAATGATATACATTTTCATTGGTTATGCAGGTCAAAAAATAAGATTTAAAGGGGGATGTCGGATGCACCGCAGTCTTCTTACATAATGGCTAATGTAAAGGTCATTTTTGAAGGAACAGAAAGTGACATGTCTGTCGGAGCATGGCACACACCCACAGATACACTCCCAAAGTCATAAAACCAGCATGGTGTTGTTAGGAGAAACGGGATTATGGTGATGAGAATGCAGACATCTGTGCTGAGTGAAGATGATTCGATTTAAATAAGTCGTGCCAAGATGACTACCGCTCAGCATCCCTCCAAGTGCAGCAGTATTATTCTTATGGAAGAGTAAAGGCAGATTATGAAGACTATTTCAGGGTATTTCTGTGCCTTGACTAGTCAGTAATATGACTCATTTTCGGACCTTTTATTTGTCATTGTCTTGGTTCCACAAAAATGTCTCTCTTTCCACCATTCTAGGTCATGTGGTAGAAAATATGTTTGCTCTATAATTGGCTCTCCAAATCATCTGCTTTGAAGAACACCACTATAATGGCACAGATGTGGAATCGATGGTTTTGACTGAGGCTCTCGATAAAAGCTTTGCATGGAAAAATGAACAACTTAATTAGTTTTTATTAACCCCGTGTTTTAGCTTTTAACTCTGTTGCTAATGTAATGTGGCTTGGTCCAGATCTCATGCTGTGGTTTTTTTTCAAGGCATCACAGACTCATATAAGCAGGAGACATTGAGGAAACTGGCGACACTCTTATTGTTTTATTGGTGACTGAAACCAGTGTTGAGCATGAAATTAGAAGTGGAAACTGAATTTTACAGTATCTTTACGGAAAGCACAACAGATTCCTGCTGGAGTCACTTTTCACATGCAACAAAGTGTTTCTCTTATCCCCTCTTGTGATCTCATGAACGTATTCGGCACTAGTGTGCTCCGAGAATTGCCACTAAACCTCGTAGTTACATTTTCTTGTTTCAGGGGATTATGTGGCTTTAGTCCCGAGGCGCTGTACCACTGTACGAAGCGATCAGACATTTTTGCTGCAAATAATCTGATTTCAGGGGAAATTAGTCTGTGTTATGCTTTGGTGTGTTTTCACAAAAGCATAGTTTCTCCTCTCGTCTCGCAGGACATTGGGTGGGACTCCTGTAAGATGCCCTATCAAATATTAAACACACCCATGAAGGCTGTGTTCTCCTCACCCACACGCCCATCGGCACACAACACACACGCCTTGCCTCACATACACACAGATAAACGTGTACCGTACAAGGCAGCAAACAGATCGACCACAAAAGAGTGTCGTCTTGTTAATTTTTGCGCTACCTTACTTTCAATTTTCAATGATGCCGGAAACTAAACAAGAGTGACTTGGCTTTATGGGTTATCTTTATGATTGAATGATGGAAATGATTGGACGAGTCAGCTTAAGTTCACTGAGTTAAGGTAATGTTTTCTAATGTACTTTTTATACAAGAAAAAACAATTTAATTCCACTTAATAGTGGATTTATGTGCTGTAGCTTGTGGTTGTGGTGGTTCAACATAATAGAACATGCTGTGTACATAGTTTTTAATGAAGTACTGCATGTTGCCACACCTTAACTTTCTCCACTAGTATCTACTCACTGTTCCGGTGTTGATCTCTGTCATCTGATCTACCACAGTTAGCATACAGCATTACCAGAGTCTTAGTGCTGTCTAATTCGATTAGCACCACAGCATCGGTGTAGCTCACTGTGGTATTGGTTTCACTCAATACACATTAGACCAGTGTCAGTGTTGCTTTTATCCCTGTCTCATCGTATTAGCCTGCTTTAATGGCACTCTGTTAACCTCTTCAGGGACAACTATGGGCCACCATGTCCCTGTCCAGATGACCGGCCTAGTTATTACTCCACTGGGACACTGAACTCTGTCAATATACTGTATGTAAATGAGCCTGCAGTCTGGCATAGATTCAGTAGGAGGTGAGAAGGCAATTTCTTCATTTGATTTGTCATTCGTTCTCCGATGCGATACTTTAAATTACTACGTATTTTATCTTTGAGATTGGATCTTTGTGGTGGTTGGTAAAAACACAAGTCTCCAGTGACCGAGACAAAAGTGAAACTGCTTTTAGATAGAGGTTATGAGTGTGTTTGGCGTCGTCTGGTGCATTTGTTACAAATGTCTTGGTGTCTTAAAGGAGATCTATGGCACACTAGGCTTTTCAGAAAGGGTTTATATGACTATTGACCCGTGTAATTGAGTGTCTCTGCACTATGAAAGAAAGATATACCGAGTTAGACAGAATAATTTAGAAAGAGGAAGGCACGGAGGAGTTTCTTCCAAATAATGCCAAGAATGAACAACTGCCATAGAAGAGTTTTCATCTTTTCCCTCTGTACCTTGAGCCAACCCTCCCTCCCCTTTTTTCCCACCTGCCTGGGTCTTAGCATTTTTTAGCCTTTTATAAATAAAATGACTCACACCAACTGAACTATATTGGTCATTTAACAGAAGAATTTCATAGATAACAACTTATAAGCTGACTACACAAAATGGAATGTTAAAGGGACGTGTTAGAAAGGCTTCTCTCCTGCCACATTCTTCTCTGGGGTTTCCCTGTTTTGCATTAAGTCAAATCTAGTCTTCCCAGCCTTAAGCTCTCAAGACTGAAGGAAAAGTGAGAGTGGAGAGATGAATGTAGACTGACAATTTGCAATGTTGAGACACAGTGTTGCAGCTTTGTAATGACAGGGAACTATGAGCAGTGGGAGATGGGGACAGGCATCCATTCATGCGTAGCCCCAGTGACCCAATAGATCATCAGCCCTCCGGCTGTCGTACTCTGTCTGCATCCATTCTGTTGCTCCTTGGCCGCGTGCGTGTACATTTACGGTCGAAAAGTGAATGCTTTGCCAGAAGGGCAATGAACAGCCTTACTGCTTGCAGATTTTTATTCAGCATCCCTGTAAGCTGCTTTCAGCCTAGCTATCCTCTCGGTTGGAAATTAAATAAGACCAAATAACCTCACTGGCAGAAGGACAGAAAGCTCTGATTCCCTGAATTGCTGATAGTAAGAAAAGATCTCTGCGGAAAAGGTCTTATGGGAGACATGTCCCTCCGTCACTCACTATCTCACTCACTATCTATTTAGCAATAGCCACCTGTGTCTATGTCCATTTCCCCTCTCTTTCTCTCAGGTTGGTCCTCTCACCCCTTCTCGTGCTTACTGTTTTCTCTCTCATCGTGACCTCACATGCACTGGATGATAATGCATGTTTATCTTGGTTGTTCCATATCGCAGACAAATCTAAAAACACTGCTCGGTTTTTAGGCCATGGAGATGAAACTTTTCTGTTTATTATTTCCGATCTCAGTGCGCTGAAGAATTCAGGCCAGAATAAAATTTTAATTCTTTAATCTCTTTTTAGACAGCAGTAGGCAGCAGTAAACTGTGTTTACTGCTTACCATCCCTCTAATATATAGGTATGTGAAGCTGTGGGATATTTATTTACAGTGCTGTACTCTAGGGGGAGGGGCGGACCTTCACATATGGGCGTTTGACAGATGGCCTGCGCGGTTTCCTGCCCTACATCTGAATATGTGTCAGTAAGTGTGGATAGTGTTTATATACAGCCCTCTTCAGCTGACCTTTGTCTTTGTCCTACTATTGGGGATAGGGCTGAGTATAATTTTTTTTTTCTTGTGAAGGTATTTTCTGATATGATCATTTCAGTAATTTTGTGAAATAGCATTTATACTGTAGAATCCAGTGAGGTGAACTGCATCACCTTCCAGTTGGTTGGTGATGTGTCTGGTGCCCCGAATGAATAGATGTTTGCCAGAGTAGTGTGCAATATAATGTCAATGTGTCACTCTGGATATGAATGAAAGTTGAGAGCTTTTGGGGCCATTGACAGTAGCGCAAACCTCTAATCTAATTGCTACCCTTTGAAAACACAGACATACACAGTTACCACCCCCCTCCCCTGGGCACAAGGCTTTGGTTGCCCAGCTTGCACATGTTGACCTGATTTCTGTGTGTAGCTGTGTCTCTGTGTATACCAATGCGTTTTTATGTAGAAGATTAGTATGTTGGCATCGCACCATACTACCACACTGCTCTGGAGCATGTGAGTGTGACTTTCAGATTGTAGACTGTGTGTGTCCGTGCATGGGAATGTGGGACAGCATGTTAGGCTTATTTTTTATTTCCAGAATAACAGACCCACTTTTGTAACTCAATATCTCTCCCCAGTTCTCTAAAGGTTGAATGGATTATTTCTGCTGTATCTGCCTCTGTGTCTTTGTACCAGTTGTCAAACCAGTTGTGTAGTAACAATACAGGCGGGTTAATTCGTATCCATGAATATTCATATTGTTTGATTCTAAAGTAGGTTAGTCTCTAGTAACCTTTTTTCGTCTCATGCAAATCAGTGTTACTTTCTGCTAACTGCACCAGCCATCTGGATCTTCACTCTTTTTCTATTCATAATCTTCCAGCAGTAGCCAGATGGATGTTACATGCAGGTGCACCATCAACACATGTACACTCGTCACATGGCTGACTGCATTTGAATGAATCCAACACTGAGTGAAAGGAAACAGCCATGTGTTATCTCTTTGTTGGCTTTACGTGCAGTATATCCTCCATTCACTATTCACAATATGCTGGGCATATTCCCAGTACTGGTGGCTTGTCCCCCGGATGTTGTCTGTCTGTTTGGCCATTCTTTTGTTGACCCAGCCCTATTGGTGCCATAACGTCCAAAACTAGTGCCAGCTACTGGTCATGTATTAAGAGAAACGCTTTGAAAACATTCAAGGTCATCACTCTCTCAATTTCTCATAAATATATTGGAATTTTACCTGTATTTTATATGCTTATTACGTGGCTTTTAACAGATTTAATCCACTTAGAATTTGGTGGTAACCACTGCTACGTTACCCCAACAGTAGAGAATCATCACCACCCACTCATTCTGCAGTTTCACAATGGTTACAGCATAATAACCAATATCAGTGATCATACTCTACAGTGACATACATGCAGAATCATTAAGTTATAGGAAAGAGCAGATAACTAACTTCTGGTAGCAGTCACCATCACTGATTTTACAGGTGCAGTGCAGGAAAGATAAAAACTTCTAGGAGCAGCATTGTTCATTCAATTATATTGGCAAAGTGTCAATTGGTGTTGTGTTATTGTAGTCAAAGGGCCTTATTGTTAATGCAGTAAGTTGTGCTGTGGTGCCTCTTGACACTCTTTGCCCTAGACAACCACAGTCTGTCCTGAATAGTCATGTGAAGGTATTAAGACAGACTTGCCGTGACAAAGTTTCAAGTTACTCTTTAAGCCTGCCAGATTAATCCCTAATGCTCCTCACAGTCTGCGACCTTTGAAGAGGAGACAGACTTGCAACCACTGCTCTAGGTGGACAGGACTAATCTTAAATGAAGCATGATACAATAAGTACATTACATTTTGCCACATCTTTTTTTTTATACGTAATGTGAAGTGTGGAATACTGTTGACATTGCAGTCAGGTAAATTTTAGTTGAGTCATGTCAGTTGGCAGCTGCTGGTGTTACTGGACTGAATTAGCCTACGAGGCTGTTTGTCCGTCTCCTAAGTCAGACAATGTAAACTTAAATATAGTGGATGTTTATTGTGTGTGTACGTGTGTGTGTGTGTCTGTGTGTGTGTATCTCAATTTTATCTTATATCTTATTCTGTCTTTCTGTTTTTTCATTCTCCAGTTGAGTGTGATTCAATGCTCCTCAATGCCTTTACTGGCATCTAATGGAAGAAAAATCATCAATCAACTCTACCATGGTATCCAGGCTGCCTAAGTTTGGTGGACGCTCCTCAACCAGTGGTGCTAATTCCTTATCAAATGGTTCCACCCAGCCAAACGCCCCTACTTATGATGGTAAGACCACTCTCCCAGGAACACAGGCAAATGGTGGGATTCGTGCCTCTCCTTTTTCCTTAAAATGGAAGAGAGATGAGGGGATGGCCCTCTCTAAACCCACAAGTCCTGGGGACAGAGATGAAGACAAGGCTCAGCCACAGCTTCCATCACTTGCAAAGGAGGTAAAGAATGGGTCTCCGGGAACGCCAAAGATTAGAAAGTCAGGTACTTTGACGGTTCCTGTGTCTAGCCCCAAAGCCATCCCCAAGCAATCCTCAAAAATGTGTCCCAAAGGAGGGACCAAGTTAGGCCAAAGCCCATTAAATGGAGGTCCCAAAACTGCTCATAATGGCTCCTGTACTCCTGCGAGAACAGGGTCAGAAACCCGTCTTGTACGGCCAAGGGTTGAATCTAGCACCTCTAGAAGCAGCTCTCAGGACAGCTTGTCCCATTCCAGTGACAACCTGAAGACCGTAACACTGGATAACATGGTGCGTTCAAATAGCTTTACTCACTTCAAACAGATTCCCTCTCCCACAACACAGACAATGACACGGTCCTTCTCCTTTAACCGAGCTGTAGAGCTAGCTAAGCCTCTGGCCAACACTCAGCTGCGACCTCCTCGTAGTAGTTTCCTCAAACCCCCACAGCTGACAAATGGAAGACTGGGTTTAGGAGTTGGAGGCCTTAACGGCTGCCTGGGAGGTTCAGGGGGTCTAGATGTAGGGCATGCAGGACTTCAAAACACTAGACCCCCTCCAACGGCCTCCTCTCTGCCTACCCTCTCGATTCCTCCGGCACCTACCACTCCCAGTGCTATAAAGAAGCCCCTGTTCCCCAGTTGTGCACTGACTAAGTCAGTGGGTGGCAACGGAGGGCCTTTGGGCTTCAGGTTGGCTCGATCTGGGCAGGCCAAGCAGCAGAGGCCTATTTTTCCTGGAAGGGTCAAGGGAGATATCGTACCTTCTGCTTCCCCTACGTGTCGAGAATTATTAGACATCAAGCCCCATGGTGAAGCTGAAAAAGCAGACTCTCATAGTGACAGTGATGTAAGCTCTGGAGATGGAGGAGTAAAAGGACGAGGTGGTGGTGGTGTTCTTAGGCAAAGCTTGGGCCAGGCATCAGGGGAGACACTGGAGGACATGTCCCTATCTTCCGCCTCATCTCTGGACAGAGGTGACACCAGTGAAGATTTTCTAGATGACTTTGACAATATGGGAGATGTGTTCAGTGATGGGGACCTGCCTGACAACAGGAAGACTGGCACCACAACGCAAACGAACTTACAGAGTTTTCTCAATGAGACCATTGACTGGGATACTATAAACATGGCAGGTAAATAAGAAAATTAAAGGTAGATTCAATTAACATCCGTGTCAGTTGTTTTATACTGAATTATATATATTTCTCCAGGACATAAAGAAGAAAGTTCTATGCAGGACTCCCAGGGATCACTTGAGTTGTCTACAGGCCAGTGTGTTCCCCAGACTTCATCTGTGGAGCTGTCGCCCTCCAACAGCTCCGGTGGAACATACATGTGGGATGAAGAGGGTCTTGAGCCGCTTAGTGCGCCTGGGACTCATCTGTTAGACAGCTATGATGATTCAGAGCTCAACAGCACGGTGAGTCCATGTTTGCATGTGTGCACTCACAGGCTTTGTTAGTCATAGAATTTTGAAAATGTTTTGTGAATGTTCCATTTTTTAAAGGGTTCTGTTAAGGTGAAAAGGAAGTGAATGATCCTTTTGTAGCTACTGCCAACACTTCTTCATGCCCTCTCCTCCTCCTAACTTTATAGCAAGTGACAGATTGATGTGTAGCATATTTCAGAATGGGAGAGCAGTGGAGAGAAGCCAATCTGCCTTTAGCACCGATACAGTCACTTTGACTAAAGATTTTAAAGAACATTTAAAGCTGGTGCAGCTTTAACTGATTGCAACTTGGCAAAGAAGAGGCTTGTGTGGCTGAGATTGTGAGTCTTTAAGAATGACCTGATGCACATCCTTCATGGAATTATTCCAATATAACAATATCTTTGGCAACAGTACCTTTGGCATTACAGACAGTGAAGAGAAACTCCAGTAAAAAAAGTCTTAAAAAGAAATTGAACAAAACATACAGTCCTTAATCCATCATGGAATATGTGTTTACCATTAATATAAATGAATATAAATATTCATGTGGTCATAGATAACGTGAACATCAATAAGTTTGTATGCCTTATAGTTTGTATGCACTTCATCCTTTGTATAGAGTCACAGTATTGCTATACTGTGAATCTATGGTACGCATGGAATAATATGTGAAGTTAACATCCTCGCTTATTTGTATTGTCTTTAGTTTGTTGTAGATCAGAAAAAGGTAAATCAGTTAAAAATCTACAATTTCTTTGGTGGGTGTGCTATGTACAGTAACACTGTCTGTGTGTTAAACAGTTGGTACATTTGAAAAATGTATAATATGTTTTGTCAGGCCTTTTTGCATGACACACTGTAGTTGCCTTGGTGAATAATTTCTCTTTTAAATCACTTATTTTTCATTTTGGATTAAATGAGGGGAGCAACTGGGGTGCCCAACTGTGTGTTAACTCTGACTATACAGTGACTTTGTGTTCCTGTACCATGGCACCTGATTTTAGGAATGTAATAATGATCTTAAAATGAGCTGGATTACAAATTATATAATGAGCTTTCAGTATTTACTATGTGATATTGACACAATGGTCGCTGCAACATGCAATGTGTTCATCTTATAATATTGGGTCTGTAGCAGCTGCCATGTTCCTAAGAAAAGAAAGACTATGCAGTGTGTGTACACGCTCATTGCTCCTGTCACTGTAAGCACATGTGCTTTAGCCATGTGTATGTGATTAAGAGTCCTTCAGCATGTCTTAAGGAGACTGTGTGTTCGTAAGTGTGTAGTAGCTTAGTTGAACGTGGAGACTTGCTAACCCTTTGAAAATACAGTCTCAGTGACATTACAGAAATAATGGCTCAGACCCAAGTTTGTGTATTTTGCAGTGTTTCCCTTAATTTAATACACATGTACAATATTTTACAAAACAATGTATGATGGCTTGTAGTGATCTGAAGTTTAAATTTAAGTGTCGAGTGAAAAAAAGCCACAGTGCCTCTAGTTTTGTTTTTAACTGCAGCATCTGTCTCTCCCGTGTGTGTGACTAAAGACTTTTTCTGCATCGCTGGCAGCCATTATTTCCATCCTTGTCCAATGCAACAATACCTAACGCCACCGTGGAGAAATGACGCAAAAAGAAACTCATGACCTTCTGGAGACTAGCTACCAAAATAAGGTTGAATGCGGCCTTGTCATTTGTAATATAGCTCTCCATCTCTTAGTGTTGTAAAATAGCTTTACAGAGAAAAAGCGGCGAATCCTTGGTGTGAGAAAAATTGTTGGGAGAGCTTGAGGGAAAGGGGTATCAGGAAAAAAGAACAATCAGGACACTTAGTGACTGATTGCTGATGTGTGAAG
The DNA here is from genome assembly GCA_016785345.1 of Trinectes maculatus. Lineage (NCBI taxonomy): Eukaryota > Metazoa > Chordata > Actinopteri > Pleuronectiformes > Achiridae > Trinectes > Trinectes maculatus. Next base: position 245,172 of record JAFBJQ010002180.1, read on the forward strand.
ACCAGCACGATGGGGAATCTGCCTTTGTGATACTTAACTGAGCTGTTTGATTACAGGAAATGGACCCACTTACTATAATTGGATGCACGGACCTCTCTCCATTCCACCCCTGTTCCTCTGTTTAATTTCCATCTGTTTGTCTCACTTGCTCACTCATTCCTACATTGTCCACTGAGTAAACGTTTCCTCTTAATGAGGAGAAAGAAGAAAACCGGGAATATAACCCTGTCACATAGCAATGTCACTGTCCAAGATGAGTAAGTCTTAAGGATTTTCCCTGCATAATCAATGTGGTGTGTAACTCTGTGTCATTGTTGGGAAGTAGTTGAATGAAATGCAGGAGTTGGCTTCTTTCTTGGTGTTGCATCAAAGTCCGTTATCTACCACTTAAATATAGGGTAGAGGGAGCTGGACCCGGCTGATATGGGGTAAGAGGCTGGGTACATGTTGCACCCTGGACAGGTTGCCAGCCTAGCACAGAGCTAACATACAAAAAACACTTTACACTCACATTCACACCTATGATCTATCTAGTGTTAGCATATACTGTATGTCAATTATTTATATATGCAATGGAAACTATTGTTGTTTCCTGGATGTAGAAGCCTCAGGTCCCTGCAGTGACATGCTCATTCCACTTGGAGGCACTGTGCATTCTTTAAACAACCCAACGCATGTGTGCTGATTTGTGTGTTCCAGCGTTTCTGGCTCTTCTCGACTCTGTCTGCATTCATATGCCTCTGTGCAAAATCAAGAAGGGGGCTACCTGAGCTCATAATAACAATCCCATGATGCACCATGCAGTGTGGTTCAGTACCAGCTTTACAAAATTGGCATTGTGAAATGAATGGACCTCTTCTCACAGTGACTGCTAATGTTTCCACAGCCTTATTGGAATTTATCATGCAGTGGAAAAGCATCAGCAGAAATGGGCACAAATAAAATTTAAACGGTTTAAGAATTTTCTTAAGTGTAAGCACTTGAGATTGCTCAACATATTTTGTCAGGTAATTTACAAGCATGGTTTATGTGTAGAAGAAGGATGAGTTAAGGATAAGAGTAGGGATTCAGTTGTTGATATCTTCTACGGATATGTGGCAGTAAACAATTATAATAATACCTCTGCACAGTATTGACCCTTTTTCTTGGAACTGTGTCAGAAAGATGAAATTCATGGTGTAGCTGTTGTTTCATTGTACTATAATATAATACATACTGTTATGTATAGCTAGAAATTTTGTCACTGTATATTCCATCAGTAATTACCATATATCTGGTAAAAGCTTTTTTTATATAGATCACAAAATATGGTCTCATGTTGGCTCATTAAAAATTAATGTATACCAGATGCACGTTAGACATTTTTAAATAAATAGTCTGTTGCAGAGCTATAGTGTTGCATTACATTCTATTATTATCCCCGCTTGTTGTCATCAAGGTTCCATCTGTACATGAATTCAGACGCTTAAGTCAAATTCAAAAGAATGAGAAACTTTGACAACTTGTTTGCCCAAACTATATTTTTTGTGTAGTATTTGAGTTACAGCTATTTCCTTAAGAACAGCGGTTCTGATCATTTCATTAACTGTGTGCTTTGGACTATTTCCTAGTAGAAAGAGATTTTCCTTTATATTACAGTCCAGTGTCTTCTTCGCAGCAAGAATCCTTACGTGCAAAAAAGGCCTAAATGTGTTTCTTTTCCCCTGTATAATTTTGTGAGTTATTATGCCTCCTTCTCTTCTCTTGCTGATTTCCAGCCAAACTCCTGGCGGTTCTATAATCCTGTGCTTTGTCGCTTGGCTTCCTTTTGCACCGCTGCCTTTTACCCTTGATTTATTTATTATGCCCCTAATTTTAAGTTTTTGTGGAGCCAGGTTGAGACAGATCAATTCATTAGTGTTTGAATGAGTGAGGCGCTTTTTGTCTTCAGAGTGTTAAGCCATTTATAGAACATGGTGCCGGTGAATCGGTGGGGCTGTTTCATTAATAAGGCTTTTGTTTTCTTGATTTTAAATGAACAGCAGCCCTTTAAAGTAAATTGTGTTTTTGTGACTTCCTCTGTTGATGTAGTTCAATGCTTCCTTCAGAAACCACCACACACATACAAGACAAAAACACTTTTTGCTTGCAATGACAGCGGTCTGAGTCATTCCCCAAATTACAAATTATAGCCTATACTTCGGTTTTCAAATTACAGTCATGACCTGTATTTTATTATGGCTCATTCCCACACGGCTTTTTATAACCACTTTGTGTTGCAACTGTCTCCCACATGATATGTTAAACTGGCTGCATATTAGGCCCCACCGGAGATGGATAATGGCAGTAACACAAGAAAACAATGGCAAGATCAAAGCAAAACAACTTTAACTGATAAAGCAGGGTTTGCTTATAAATGATCAGTTTATAGATTATAGATGTGATCTGTGTGTCCATCTTAAATAGTTTCATTTCTGAAATGTTTTCGGTTTTTACTCCCTCTTACTTCAACTTTTATCTTCTATAGCAGCAAATAGTTCAATTGTAAATATAAATAAGAAAAAATAAACACTGAAATCCATTTACCTTTTTCTATCAAAAAGCAGTCGTTCTTATAAGGTATTGTTTTGACAGTGTGGTCATCGAAAGCACCGAATTAAGTGAGATAGAAGAACCCAGGAAACCCATTCTCCTACTCTGATCATTCATTTCTGCCACCAATCATTAACCAGTTAATTAAACAATTAGAATTTTAATATAGCAATAATATAATCTGAAATAAGTAGCGCAATGTGACTTTTTATTTTATTTCTACTGTAAAATTTAATTACTAGGACGTTTATTCACATTAACCAAAGAGTTGGAGTATATCTGACATAGATTGATAATTGTTTTTAATTTGACCTCCTCAGCACGCTAAAAGCTGTTCATCAGTTTGTGGGTGTAATTCACTCACTCACCTGGAAGGCCTGCACTGTCGAACACCCCCAACTGTTGAATTTAATCATCCCTCAGTAAAAGCCCTTTGAGAATGAACAGCAGGGTAGGATTTATTGGGAATAATCATTCATTCATAATATCTTCTCTGTTGTAAGAAACAGCAGCACAACACAACATTCACATTGCTTTATATAAATGACTTAAAATGCATGTAGTGTTTATGAATGAGTTTGTCATCAACGATACTGTAAGTCCCTGGTGGGAACCCACAAGAGAAGGCTGATGCGCAAGCTACTAAATTACAATACAGTTAAACACAATTCTAATGAAATAAATACATCTTCATACTGCCGTTGTAGTTGTTGACTAATGTTGTACATTAATAAACACTTAAGCTGTCCTCATATCTACAACACATCATTATAAACATGATTTTTATAAACATGAGTGCTTATAACTGTATAGTAGCACACAATGTTTTATAACCTATTAAACACACGTTGGAAAAATTGCTAGGTAACTGTTTGGAAGTGTTTTGTAATTGTTCTGACTTTAAAATACCAGCTCTTATCCGACAGTTAGTAAAATACCATTTTATTGTATTTGTATTGTTAGCTCTCCTTTCAGCTGCCTGACATTATACTAAGAGTGTTTTCTTCAAAACCAAAGAAACCTACAGGACACCGAAGTACAAAAATCAATTTGTAAGAATAATACTTCTGAAAATCCCAGTATGATGTAATGTAATAGTGTAATAATACTACACATTCCAATGTAAAGACTTGATTTTAGTCAGTATATAGTAATTGAGTAATTCTTCGGGTATTATTTTCAAAAGTATTGACCACTTCCTCCAACTCAAAGAACCTAAAGGCGAGGTACAGGGTTGAAAGTAGCAACTTACTTCATGTGAAACGAAAGAGAGGAAAATGACAGGCAGTTTAAAAACACATCGCTGGCACCTCATTGATTTTACACCATTATCTAAAGTTCACGTTCGTGGTTGTTTGAAGTTGTTTGATGGAACCAAACAGGAGCTACCTACTTTGCCGTTTTGTCTGACTGAGTGTCACACTGCTAATTTGAATTCATTCCACGAAAACCTGCAGTCTACCCAAGATTTCTAAAAGATACTCGCATAGAAAGCAGTGGTTAGAATTAAGGTTTCTTTAATAATCTTTTTTTTTGTGTGTCATATTGACACCTAGGTCATTTGATGGTTCTCTGCCCAATTAAGAATAAATTCTGCATTAGTTCTTTTTCAGCGATTTTGAAGTTTTAATAAGTGTTTGATCCCACCTGGTTCGTTTGAAGGTTCAGCTGATGGTACATTGGGAGCAACTGTTACCGTACTTAACACCACCTTCCATTTAAATTACTAATGGTGTTCATGTCGTAGGTTTCAGATTGATCCTCCTCTGGTTGTCAAAAATAAAAAAAATATGCATGCTGTGTGTCAAAATTAATGTTTTGCTGCATGTAAAATATTAATAACCTTATTGAGAACAAATACAACAGCTAGAGTTTAATTGGCTCAGAGCTGCTTTTTCAGATGCATTTCAATATTTCAATATAATTTGAATAATTCATCTGTTGGTGCACACTTAATGCTGATTTTTGGAATTCATAATTGAACCCTGTACTGTGTACACTTTTGGACAAATTGCTAATCATATTTTTTATACTAAACAAGTGTCCACGCATCATCCATCTATCCATCCATCCATTCGTCCATCATGTATACTGTTTATCCTTCGAGGGCCGTGGAGGGAGCAGGAGCTAATCATAGATGACTAATGATAAGAGGCCGGGTACACCCTGGACAAGCAGTTGGCCTATTACAGGGCCAAAATACAGGGACAAACAACCATTTACGCCCACATTAACACCCGCAGTCTGTTTGGAGTTACACTAACCCCAGTCTTCATGTCACACGTCTCACATCATTTCTGCATTCTCAGCACGATCTTGAATAATGTGACTTGATATGAACCACTCAGCCCTGGCAATCTAACCGCTAATGCTTAATGGCCTGGGGTTCAGCCACTATGTTTTTTAAAGGAAATCGCAAAGCTAATGTTTTGTTGCTTTTGTACGTCTGGTATATTGTCCAAGTCTTTACAACACACACTGGTTTATAAGATGGCTGAATAGTTCCAGACTTAAAATATCTGGAGCCACTAAAGGACATGCTTACAACCACTTTTGATGCCAGTACATTTCTAACACCACTGGGAATGTGTGAGTGTAGCACACACCGGCCTTAAAAGCAGCATCAGCCTCAAAGGGAAAAATAGCATCATGATATAATGCTTTTTTAAAAAAATATTTATCCTAAGTGTAAAGGATGATATGTCAAAGAGTGAAGAGGTTGAGGGAATAATACAGGAAGAAAACAGAGGAGAAGGGAGAGAATAAAACTGATCAGATGGATTGATTTGTTTGCAGGTTGATTCCTCCCAAGTATTTGTTGGTAGTATTTGGAGAACTGCGCATGTGTGTTTTTGTTTATTATTATTTCCTTCATTATTCCTCCGTCATTAAGTCCGAAACACTGACTGCCAGTCGGTTATCATGCAGCACACAAGATTTTCAGTAATAAGTAATTTTATGCTTGCGTCTTGTAGTCAAAGCGCTGTCAATTTGGTTTCATGAAGCACAAAATTGCCTTGAGAAAAAAATAAAGCTTTGAACTATTGATTCATTCTTTTGCTTTTGGGTATGCTTTGAATTATTCTGCAGACAGCTTCACAGCAGTTGGACTAGCTGCATATTCTTGGCTGTTGTGAAAAGTGTGTTTGTTGGGTTTTCAAAGCATCCTGTATCATCATCCATAAGTGATTTTTTTTTATCTGTGGCTTGATATATGGAATGAGAATGTCTTCTTCCTGTTGTGCTGTAGGTGTAGGAACTCATATGAAACTGGAACATAGAAAAAGTTATTAATAGTGATACTTGTGTTACAATCATTAATAATGACGAAAGGTGAAAATAAATTATTATAAATTATAATAAAATTAGAATTAAATTATACTTGAACATGAATGCACAATTGAAATCAAGCAATTTAAAATATCATCCATAATAATTCCAAAATAGAGGATGTCATTCCATTTTGTCAAAAGTGAAGTAAAATATTATTAGAAAGATATTATTCATTGAATCAAATCACATTCTCATTCCTACACATCTATATATCTCCTCATCTGTCTCTTTTTTTTGTTTGGATATGCTGGCAGAGCTCACACTTTTGCAGAGACACAAAATAATGTAATGACTCTAATGCACTTATAATGTGCCTCTGATGTTGTCTAATGCGTTTTGGATGTTACCTGTGTGTTTTTTTTATTATTATCAGGATATCCTGAACAACCTGGACCCTCAGGGAACTGGAGAATTGGACGATGATGACCTCATGCTGGATGTGGACCTACCAGACGATGGCTTGCATGGTGAGACACATACACACACAGAACCTTATGTGGCTGCATTTATCCCACACAGATTTTAAATTTATAGTTATATAAGTTGTTCACTGGCCATTAAATGTGCCTCGGTTCCATTGGCTGGACGTTGTCCATCATTTTTATATAAGTGGACACCTTCAGCAAAACTGTTATGGTTGCAATTGTAAATTAATGCATTACAAATGTTTGTGCCTGCTCTTTTCAGCACAACACTTCTATGGCATATAATGGTTTGAATAAAATGAATCATGTCTCGCTGTGGTGAATATTTAGCTCTGGACTATTTAAATTTAAAATTTAAATCTTTTTAATGGATAGCTTGTTGACAGTTATGAGCTGTTACTAGAATTTGGTTGCTGAAGAATTATTAAATTGCATCTCAACTACTGCTCCTCAAATGGCTGTGAAGGACAGCAAGGCAACAGACTTGGAGAGGAGCCTCGCAAGCAGCTGTCTGGCTCTGTTTATAAGAACAGATGCACACACACTTGCATATGGTATGGGCATGACAACAGTACATACACGGGCTCAGTAGGAGCAGAGTGTACTCTTGATTGTCTTGACAACAACAGTATGCTAGCGTGAATACTTTAATAGCCTTAATACTTCAGTTACTGTCCACACATAACACCACCACTCCCTTATAAAGTTTCTGTTTTCTCCACCACTCATTGTCATTTTGCAAATCAAATCAGTCTGTAGTCTCATTAAATGAGTGAAATAGTCTCTTTGCAGATGTTAAAGATAACCAGGTCACAATGTTACTGTATAATAATAATTTTAATGATGTAATTATATATTCATCAGTTAGTGGGTATGACAGACAGTGTATGAAATGAAATACTGACCGCACCTATCATTAAACAAGATGAATTCTGGGAGGTTAACGACCAACTTTATGAAGCAAGCTTTTATTTTAGGCCTGTTGCATGATTTCATTAGTATTAGCTGTGTGTTATTAATAAACTTTATATCCATGATATTATCTTCAAGTTTGTAAACAGAGGGAGACGGAGAGAAAGGGACAGGAATGTTCACTCCAGAGGAATGTGAATGTAACCGCTGGCTCATCCTCCTCCTTTTTGGGAAGTGACCGTATTTATAGCTCTCTGTGTCATGGCTGCAGTGAGTGTCTCCAGACGCAGTGTGAAAGACGGAGAGTCCATTTAGACCCAGCCTACAGGGCAGGCCCTGAGAGCAGGGATATGGAAGGGTGTTTCCTTCCTCCTAAAGACACCCCGACTGACAAAACGGGAGGAAGTAAAGGGGATAAGAGGAGTGAAAAAAGAGGGGGTTAAAAGGGGCCTTGTGTCGTATTTTCCTCCAGCTTCCATGGCCCTTAACAGGAGAGAGGCCTCTGCTTTTCATTTTCCCTGCCTGCATCAGCTGGTGACTTCCAAGCTTTGGATATAAACCTCAGCTGCTTTCTCATACCCACAGTCCTTTCTCGCCACCGCCAGTTCCCAGGGAGTTCCCAGAAAAACAAGGCTGTCAACAAACACAGAACCCGGCAGTTTGGGAGTCGGGTTCACTTTCCCTCCCCTGGCCCTTTAACTGCTCAACAGCTGACTGGACAAGGAGTCATTTCTTTCCACTCTCCGTCTGAGTTCCTCTGCTGTTATGGATTTTTCTTCTCCACTCTGAGAATATTCCTGCTGCATTACTTCTTAGAGGACTTTTTACTGAGCTGAAAGGGAGTGAGTTTTTTTGGAATGTAACAGCTCAGTATGAAACGGGCTGTTTGCTCCTGTGCTGCGTGGTGACACTCAGGGTAAAGTATTTTATCCACGTCAGATGAATTCCTTGGCTTGAGTCTTTCAATCCCACAACATTTCTTTGTCTCTCCTTCTTTTTTATCATTTTCTCCTTGTCCAAAGATTGTCGTCATATGGAGTCGTGTCAAGGGTCCTTGTGATTTCCTGGGGGTCGCACTCTGTTAGTTGTCAATTTTGTTGCTGTCATGGTTCATTTCATAGCTATATGCTATTAGGTGCTGCCAAATACTGTGTCCTTTTTTCCTCCTTGAAAATGAAATCGCCCGACGCAGTGTGTGTGTGTGTATGTGTGTGATCTTGTTTGCATTTGATGGTTGGAGCGCTCAGAGAAATAGAGAATGAAATGAATCAGATTGTGATTTATATGCAGATGCTTGAGAATAGAGTATTTTAGATATACACAGCATTATTCATTGGCACCAAATATGAAAAATCGACATGTGGTTGTGCACTTTGGTTGGTGTGTGTTTACTTTCGGGTGATAGTGTCGGACACGAGCAGAGAAACAGGCAAAATAAACACTGCATGAACCTAGCTATTTTCAACCACAAACATGGACCAGGAAACAAAGCATTTTTAGATGTTTTACTTCAACCTAAATTATCACAGACACTGAGATTCTAAAGTTTAGATCAGGTTCCACAGTGTACATACTTTACCTGTACTGTACCTCTTCAGGCACCTTAATTTCTCTATTCTCTTTCTGCTCTGAATGTTTTCATTATAGACATTGACAGAATGTCCCACATTGAGCACTCACTGAGGGCGGGTCATCAGGCGCAGCGGCGTAAACACCATCGCTGGAGTGGATCGGATCACTTTCACAGTGATAGCAGGTTTGCAAAGACTTGAACAAAGTGAAAATGCAGTAAATCCAGCATCCTCCTGTTTTTCCGTCTGACTCTGTGATGGTTTGTCCTTTTCACAGGACACATGCCTTCCAGGACTATGATGGACTCAAGTCTTCAAGGATCGCTTCACGGCCCACCTACTCTGAAGGCAGGCACCATGGCTACATGGGAATGCTGGATGAACTCACACTCGAACACATGTCCCAGGACTGTAGCTCCTTCAAGAACCAGCTGCTCAGGCTCAAAACATTACTACAGGTTTGACCCCATTCGCAAAAACATGCACATACGATACTACAGAACAGCAACGGCGAGTGCTTGATCTAGATGGGTACATGAACATGCAAAAAGACACACACACAAACAAATATGTTTTAATATAAGACACACACTTTCTTTTACTATAATAATTTTAAACTTTAAAATAAGCCTGATTTACAGAGGTACGTGTCAGGTAGATGAAAGTGAAATTATTACCAAGGATGATTTGATTTTTTGTACACCATGACAATTTATTAAATTAGGTGTTAAACATATAGACCAAGTTATACAAACAAAAATAAATCTAATACAAACCATAAAAAAGTTTCTTAAATGTGTTTTCACTATTTTTATCCTTCTTACTGCCACTGAACACCTTTTCGTGACTCTTGACCACATACAATATACAATTTCCAGACATATACTGCAATAAACTGCACTGAATATTCTGTAGACACAAGATTAAATCTCAACCCGCTTTGGGGAAAAAAAAAAAATCACAACTGCAGCACTTATTTAAGTAGCCTGTGAGGTGAGGACAATATTTTTTGTTCTAGACGAAATAAATGTATTGAATGTTCAAAAACCGACTCAGCAAAACTGCCTCAGGTATCTAACATCAGTGGTTGACAGTTTAGGGCTGGTGAAGTATATGTGTTAAAGAGTGAAATTATTCTTCCATAGTGAAATATTGAGGCACTTGAGGGGTGCCTAAGGCAATTACCATTGATCCAGCTCACTGTGCACTCTCTATCTGTGTGTTTTTGTATTCCTGTTCAGGATACAGATTCTCCTGCAGATGCTTCTGAGGAGACTGAAGACACTAACACTGCATCACAAGTAAGCAACATTACCTATGCTGTGTGTGTATACATATTCAGCTGCTACGGTTACAGTAAGACTGCATGTGTGTTTTTACAGTTGGAAGAGCTGATTAAGGAAGTGCAGGTACTTAGAGAGGAGCTGAGGAGTCGAGACAAGACCATCGCTCAGCTCACGCTGCAGTGTCAACAGCTGCAGCAACATCAGCGGGAACAAATGGTGAGTTATTGTGAACAGGACTAATGCAAGAAAAATGTCTGAAAAATTGGATTTTATCCTGTAGAGAGGAACACACCTTATTTTACTAATAACCATTTGTCTCTGAAAGTACATTGTGCTATCATGTGACGGTTCATCTGTTAATGTTTAAGTAAATTGTAGCACTTTATTGCCTATTTGCTATTAAGGGATTTTCCCAAATGACCTTTTGTGGATAACAAATACAACATCATCTATGATTTGAAGCACAGGTTGGACGTGTACGCATGTTGGGAAGGCTTCTATGTCTAAAAATAGCTGTACCTGTGATTACTTTCATTACTGACAAGACCTGAAGAATCTCGGCTCATTCGACGAATGTCAGTACAACAGAATATCAGTACAGGCTAATGTCTGGGATCTAGGTCTGTGCTCTTAAAGTATTCACATACAGGTCTATAAAGGCTCCCTGGCTCATGTTTAAGGTGCTCCAGGCAGGAGGCCTTTCCTGGCGGTTCAGCTCCCTGGCACCTGTTCTCGTCACAGATCTGAGATAGTTGAGCGTGTCTGAGCACAGCGACTGCCATTCCATTATCTTTTGTTTACACCAATCCCAGGTTTATCAGATCTTTCAAAGAGAAAGCGTGAAAAGAAGAAAAGAAAAGAACAAGCAGAACAAGGATGGGGGAAATTAAACATAATCACCCCGTGCTTTGTGGCACACTAGAGGAAGAGTGGGACTGATAAAAAGCATGGTGTGTGGAAGGTGGGAGTTGCTGGTCCTCTACATCTAGTGTGTGTACTTGCATAGTTATGAGTGCCTACCAATAACCTCTGTTCTGTTCACTTTTAGCTGGCTGCGTCTTCAGTCTCACATTCATTAGTGTCTTGACCAGGCTCCCCTGTTAGCCAAACAACCCAATGCCTGCCTGACATTATTCAAATCTCTGCCGTATTGAGAAATACCAAAATGTCAATGCGAGTTCTGTCCACCAGCCTTCCCACGGCATGCTTTCCCTCCAATTAAAATTAGCACCCACCCACAGCCGGCTCTTCAGACCAGTACAATATTGTTGCACCCTCAACAAGTATGAGAGTCGGATAAAGCTTGGACGTATTTTTCGGATCTGTGTCTGACTTTAATGAGTGTACAGGCTGGATGAGTAAAAGATGCTGGAGGGAGGAGAGAGAACATGGCAACAGAGACATTTGTGTGGAAGCTCTATGTTGGCACCTGTACTTAGTTTATAAAGAAGGCTGAAATCGGTGCTTTGTTTGCATTGTCATGACCTTCGCTGCCTCTTCAGCACAGGCTGGGACAATAAGGCAACCAAAAATAAAGAGAGAAAACAAACACATCAAGCTTGGATCAGCTTCCTGTTGACGAAACCCTGAGTGTTTGGTTGTGAGAAAATAAGAAAACAATGCAGGTTCAGAGTCAGTGAAGACTGCCAGCATTCTGGGTCTAATATGACATGCAAAGGCGGCCGTGTCTGTGGTTTGCAGCTTTTCCTTGACATTGGTTAAAAGATCATTTTATTGCAGGCTAAGAGTCTGGTAAACAAGGAAATGCAAAGCGATTAAGAGAAACCAGTGAGAGAAAGAACAAGGGAATTGACTGAATCGAACATAATGGAATAATGAAAAAACAATATAAGGAAAAACGTCTATCCAATAGAAGGTGTGTGTGTGTGTCTGTGAGAGAGAGTGTGTGCCTATGTGTGTGGAGTGGTAGAGAAAATGAAATAATCGGAGGGATAGAGAAGTGGAGGTATCAAAGATAGAAAGCCGATTTCTCAGTCCTATTTGACAGAATGACGTTTTGGATTCTGCCTCCATTGCTGCTGAGGCAGACTGCTCTCAATTTATTTCTTCCTCTTATTTGAGCTGCCCTTGTCTTTGCGGCAACAACCAGTTGAGCTGCTGCTTATTCACATATATGGGGGATTATTTGACATGTAGCGCTTAAACTCTTACAAAGAGGCTTTAAAAACTTTAAATGTTAAAGATTTAACACATATTACTTTGCTCTGATTTCCCATTTGTTTACTACACCGTTATTTACAATTATTGTTGGATTGAGTTTAGAAATGTCAGAACGATTTTGTCAGGAGACATTATCTGATAAAATTGGACGGACACACTAAATATTAAATAATATCACTATTCAGTGTGTATGCAGAGTAAAGATAATTTACAAACTTGGTTTGAGTTAATATCTGCCTGTAATTCTCAATGCCTCTTAGCCCACATTTAAGTCATATCTGAAAAAGGATGATTTTCTGTTGCTTCTGCGAGGAAACATCTAAATTCTGTTCTTGAAATGCAACCAGTTACTTTTATGAATTTCAGATCAGCCAAAATGCCAAGGGTGTTACTCATGTTTCTGTGCAAGTCATTATATAAGTCATTATAAACCTTTATCAGCTGTCAACCAAATTGGTTGTTTCACTGTTGTTTTCTTTAGTACCCCCAGACAGCTGGCAATACTAAGTGCAAATATTAAAATAATTCCCACAGATCCTATGTGTTCATGTAAAAAACTTAGCATGCAATGTTTTGAGTGAATTCTCTATTTATATTTTTATACGTATACTTTAAAAGAGGTTGCAGTGTTGGTGGATGAAATGGTTTTACCTTGTTAAGGCTCATTTGTTTTTAACCAGCATAATAATTTAGGAAGAATTTTAGTTAAGCCAACTTTTCTTTCAATGCTTCACTCGTTCTTGCTCCCACAGCCTGCTCAGGGGCGTCAGGTCAGGTGTATGTGCCACCACCAGAGGGCTCCCTCGTCACTGAAACAGAGTGACAGACAGATGGACAAACGGATGCAACATCGCTACGACAAGGCCACCCAGACATATTGGAGACCACCCAACCATGCTGTGAGTCAGAACCCCTTTAAAAAGCATCTCTTAGCAGGAGCGATCCTCCAGGCTTTTCATCGCCTGAACCAGCACCTTTGAAATCTGAAACTGCTCAAGCATAAACTGTATGTTGTTTTATGTTGTTTCAGCATTCATCAAGTTTGGCTGATGCAACAGTGCACGTCACTGTTTAATTCTCTCATCACTGTGTGCACATGTGCAGTAGGCTGCTGAGTCACTCCGCTTTCTGTAATTTAGTCAGTCTCCCCGTTTATCCTGTGCCTCTGTCTGGCCTGCATGTCTGACCTGTTAGATGACCGCACCCTGCCCTCTCCATAGAGTGCAGTTTATTAGGTTGTTAGTGGGCCTCTCGCACCGTCTACCTCCTGTCAACCAGATCTCCCAGTGAGCAGCGAGCTGTGAGGTTGGTGTTAATGTTTGAGTGATGGAGACGGAGAAGATGTACTGTAAGAGGATGGGAGGAAAGGCGAGACAGGATTAATGGGAGGAAGAAAGCAGACAGTGAGAGAGAGCGAGTGAGAGAGAGAGGTGAAAGATTGATAGGTGTTTTGTGTTTCAGTATAATGCCACAACAGCATGCTGGGTCGCAGCCAAGTATTGATTCAATTGCTGGAGTGCCACAGGCAGGGTGCCTAGTAAACACTCACCTAATTGACCTGCTTTTAGCTTTAAAGGTTGAAAAACACACAAAGAAGTGGACATAAGCAGTAGAGTCAGAAAACAAATACAATGAATAGACTCGAGGAATAATAATCAATTGCTTTGTGCTAGAAAGTAATAGAAATGAGGCTCAGCTATGATAGGGTGATTAAAAAAAACTTGAAAATATTTGGTAAAAAATTACAGTTTTAATGAGGTACAGTGAAACTACAGGGCGAAAAAAAAAGGGGGAAAACAAGCAAGCTCAATAAGTACAGCAGGCTTGCCTTCCGCAAGCGCATGTGGCTTAACGGTTGCTATGGAAACTATCAAAGCAGGGCTGGCTTTTCTCTGTTGGGTATCATCTCCATGATGGGAACATCTATCTGTGACCTGGAGTACGTGCTTTATAATAATACTAAAACACAAAACGCAGCGAGACTGATTTTGTGCTTTTCTTCTCTCTCTGTTCTTCAGAGCACTAAATTTTTTTTCCACACATTTCTTACGTTGCCGTCATCCTCCCTTTTTCCCCCTCTTCCTTTAATCTGCATTACTGTCATCACTGCAGTGAAACACTATTTCCAGCTTTGTGTTTTGGAGCGTTGTGGGGGGAAAACACACATCATAGTAGTGACATTTAACTTTTTCAAGCATGGTGTTCCTCTAAAAGGTTAGTTTTGATTCTTTTGTTGTGCTTTTTTTGACAAGGCAACAGAAAAAAGAGAGAGCTCCGAACTTCTGCATCTTTCTTACTTTTAGATGCCATCAGATCTCTTTCACCCAAACTGACATGATTGGCACCTTGGGTGCAATAATTCACTTTTACTTGTCATATTTGTGTGTGCGTGTGTGTATAGTTCATTTTTCTTTTCTATTATGTTTTCTTTTTAGTAGTATTTGAGTGCTAAGCTGGAAGGATGACTGAAGAATATTTTCTATGTCACAGGTCAGAGGCTATAATCCTTTTACCACATTTTTAGCTTTTTGCAGCTGATATAAAGTTTCCCTAACAGTAGCCCAGAGGCTAAAATGTTTAACATGGTCCTTAGAGATCCTGGGTTGAGTATTTCGAACAACTTAAACATGACCATATAAAAAAAAACCTCTTGTTGGGCTTTGAACTCAGATCAAGCGTGTAACAAAATCCCCCTAAGACATGGTTATTGTACGGCTAGTTCCTCCCAATGTAAAGTCTGTTTTTTGATTTGTTGGCACCATCTTCAATCAGCTGATATATATTCTACTTGAAAGAACCATCTATTCCCATGTTTATTCTCTAAGGAACCAAAAAATTTTTTCTTCATAGGCTGCTTAAAAAAATTTCACCACTTGTGGAGACCACGGAGTTGCCTTTTTCTTACTTACCACAGACTGTAGGAAAGCTTAAACACATATCCTACCCAACTGCTTTAGGCACCAGCTTTTGCTTTTTTTTCCTGCTGGCAATCCAATTTCGGGTCCAAAAGCATGTTCCGGAATAATTGTCTCATGATATGGTATATGACTGTCCGTGTACCACATGCAGGGGCAGCATTAGACACACTTGTTGCAGCAAGATGCATTAGCTGTGTGACATGAGCACATGAGCACCTAACACACCTGTCACTTGTAGAATAATAATACTCTTGAAAAGCTCTTCAGAGCAATAGCAGGAACAGAAATGATTGCTGTGCCTCGTCTTCATCTCACCAACCAATCAAACACGAGCTGTTTGGTTTGAGTCATTTCAGATGTAGCACAATCCAAAAACTGCTCAGGCTCGTGTTTGTGTGTATCACTCTATTGTTCTGTATTTTGTTTGCGCGTGTGTATGTGTGTGTGTGAATATGAAAGACTGACTGATTATACTGCGTATGTGTGTTTGTGTATGAGTGGAAACTGCCACATGTATCTGCGTCAAGCGCACTCGTTGTGACTGAACATTGGGTTCGGCAGGCTGAGAACAGGGGGAGCCGACCTTGTTAATAACCCAGATAAACAAACACGCGGATGAGCAGCGGCAGTGAAACAAAAGCAACACAAAAGGCAGTGTTTCATCAGTGTCGGACAGAGAGGTAATTACAACTAACCTCCCACTCCCTCCTATGCCTTTCAAACACCCTCCTCCTAATCCCTCCTTCTCTTCTCATACCTCTTATGTCTTTTTATTGCTCCTGTTTTCTGTCTTGCTACAGGGATATTTGTGTTTCCCTGTCTTTTCATCTGTGTTATTCTTTCTTTGACATCTCTCCTTCTTACCCCAGTTGTCGTTAGATCAGTTTTCTGTCACGACGTTTGAGCGGGAGGACGGGGAAGCATGAGACAGGAGGATTGAGCATGGTTTGTGATTAGCATTAAGCCACAGGTTGGAAGAACAAGTTTCGCCTCTCTCGGGTCCTGGCATCACCTCTCCACCCACATCCCCCTTGCGTCTGCCCTCTTGCATCAGAGATTTGCCACCCACAACGCACACACACATTGACACATGCGCACTTATTAATGCAGACTCACACGGCGGAGTCGTCTTCAACAGGTGAGGATTTGCAAACTCGCCAAACTTGGTGAGGTAAGACGTTGTGGCCAGACCTCAAGTATTCGCTGCAGGCAACCAAGAGAAGCTCTGTGTGGTGGATTATGGGATTGAAGCAGAGAGTGGCCTTTTGGGGAAAACAGCATTGTGGTTTCTTCTATACACTCTTTAAAAGGTTGTTGGATCACATGGAACAAGTTTTGCATGACTTTTAAAGTTCTGCTTGGCCAAGTTTCACCATCTGCTTGTGGGACTGCACAGATGAACAAATCCTGAGAGTGCGTTTCACTTCAAGAAGGGCCTCACCTTTGATGCGCTAGTTATTTCTGTAGAGAATTAGATGGGAGACAAGAATGCCTTATGTGCTATCATTCAATTGGGTCATTACTTTCTACATGCAGAGCTAAATGTCAATTAAACAGGACAAAGCTAGTTGATTATAAATCCTTCCACTTGCATCTGCTGTTCGCTCCTCAAAACAAACACAACTGCAGAAATAATAACACTGGTGATATTGAAATGCTTTAAGTTGGAAAAAAAAGCTTCTGTTTCCTCGTTTCACTAATCGTCCCTGCGAGTACTGCAAACCACTACATACTGTAACAGCATGTAACACCAGTGCCTCTCGACCTTTATGAGGAAGAGTTGTGAGTGCAGCAAATAAGCAGAAAACCCTTTGCCTCTGCCTTCCCCTCATGAACAGTCTTTTGCATTGAGAGAACCAAGCGGGAAGCACCATTAACCGGATTTAAACCCAGTGTCTCTGTGTCGGCGGTTGGGAAATGAAAGAAGTTTTTTAAAGAAAACTGAAAAAATATGAAAAACTTCCTGTGAAGCCCCGTTGCCTCCTCATTGGAGAGTCTTTACAAGCGATGGAAAACTTTAAAAGAATTGACAGTCTAAGCTGCTGTGGAGGTCTAATATAAAGCTGCCAAGCTTGGTCTGTATCATTTGAAAGTGCTACAACATTCGCTCTTGTTCTCGACGCTGAAGGTTCTCCTCGCTGCAAATGAAGTCTCGACGGGGGGCTTTTGCCGAGACGTCCTGCTGAAACTGTTGTTGATGTTCAAGGAAGAACATGGACGAGAGCAGGTCAGAGGATCTCATTTCTCTCCTCTCCTGCAGTCTCACCGGGAGGGCGCTAAAATAGTCCGGACAGGACCAATGAGGAAGCCGCTACCTTCCCCTCCTCTTCCTCCTCTATTTCTCCGGCCCTCAGAAAGATTTACTACCTCTGTCTTTGTATCGGAGAGGCAGCCCCTCTGCGGCTGAGGAAAGGAGTTGCATTTTATAAGGGTTTAGTCTGTCTCCTTTCCCTGATTGCTCAACTGCTCCTTCGCTTTGATTCTCCAAATAGAGGCTGCGCGTACCTAAATTGTTTAACCCGAACCCGTGTGTTGTGTTCAGACAAACACTTCACGTTCTTTCGGGCACATTTGTCTGCAGAATTACAGGCACTGCTCAAACAAAGCGATCACATGTCAAAATATAAACGAGGAAGTCGAGAGCAGACATGGTGGGAAGAAAGTGGGCCGAATCACGAGCGACACAAACAGTGACAACCAGCTGTCACAATTTATTTAAGTTAAACAGAGCATACTGTGTAAGATAAACACCCATGTGCAACTACTGAAGAAACTGTTTCAGTATGCACACATCATTGTCTGAAATTTTCCCACATCCTCTCACGGCTTATAAAACTTGTCCTGTCGGCTTTCAAAGCGATGGGTGTAAAAGTTGTGTGACAGTGCTGCATCGCAGGTCGTCTCGCCCATGAAAACTATTTACCTTATCTTTATCACTGTGGTTTTTTGCCGAATGCTCTATAAAAGGTTGTAGGCAGAGAAAGTGTGAAAACAAGATGGACCCTTTATACTGGCAGGTGTGAAATGTTTGAGTTTACTTAATGCGTTCTTATTTACAGTAGTCTCATTTATTGATTCATTTTAATGTATGCGTGTGTTTTTGTTTTGTGTGTGTGGGGAGATTGGAGATTGGAGATCTCATTAACAATGCGCAGCACTTATGCCCGTGAGTGTGTTTGTCCTATGTGAGCTTGTGTTTACGTGTGCTCTGGTGCGTCATGCTGTTTGTCCTTTGTGTTTTTCTCTGCGTAGGGTGTGCTGCCCACCCCCTTGCTGTCCCCGTGGCAGGCGCAGCACCAGGGCTTGACTCGTACCAGCATGCCCCAGCGCAGACAGAGTGAGTCACTAACATCCTTTGCTGCCTCTCCTCCAGTAAATCCAGGAGATGTAAATATGCTTAAACAGTGTTTTCAGTTAAGACCTTCTAAACTACTGAGATCTTCTTTGATCCTGTTATTAGTCATTTCCCCCTCCCCTCTGTGGGGAGCATTTGTGCTGTAAGAAGTATAGTTATTCTTGTTTTATGTATATATGTCTTGTCCCTCAAACAATTAATCATCTGGTCCTGTTCTTACCTTTCTGCAAACCTGTATTTCTTGACCTTATTAACGCCCGTCCACTATTTGCAAATGTCCATTGGCAAATCCACCATTACTTGCAGCAGTGATAGTGTCAACATTCATGTGTGATTTAACAGTCCTATCAGAGAAAGCACCTTCTGTTTATGACCACAACGCGTCTTGCCTCTTTGTTTTCCGATATGACAATGAATTCCATGACTAAAACCAGTGACATTGCATTAACAGCCACCTCATCTAATCCCAGTAAATCCCACAACAGAGCTCCTGCTCTATGCCGTGTTGATGAGGTGGCAAGTGGCGGAGGCACGCAAAGAGAATTAAAGTCTGCAAACAGACTGCAGAGGATGCACATATGTGAGAGAGTGGAAGGCAACAAATAAAGAAGGAAACAAACCCACATTGTGCATCTCTGATCTCTCCTGCTAGGGCTGAGCTTTGTATCGGGAACGAAGGTGAAAAAATATGCCACGCACTAGTGCTTATAGACTGTTTTGACAAAGTAAAAATGTGGATTTAACCCCGCACTCAGTCATCGTTTTCCCATACCAATAGATAGCAAGTTCTAATTAAGTATTAAACGATGCACAGTGGGAGTTTAAGAGTAGGAGGAAAGAGGTAACGACAGCGAACCATGCTAAAATATAGCTGGCAGTCATATTTGGATATAAGAGGAGAAATAACAGATTGGAGAATAGCAAGAATATTTTCGTTTTACTGAATAAACCACAAATGCCCTGACCCCCCACTGGGATCTTTGTCTGTAAACAAATCAGCAGTGTTCTTGCAAGTCTAAAGGTCTTAAGAGTAGAAAATAGATATGTTTGAGAATCAGTTGGACTTCACGTATAGGTCTCACCGAACCGAGATAGTGGGAATTATATTTTACATTGAGCTGGCATGTTTGTTGATCTAACGTGTGACCTTCTCTTGCAAGCATGGGCTGTGTTAATTCACAATATAAAATTTCTTAACAATCATCTGTCTCACATGTCTGTACTTCCCTTTTTCCCCCCTCCCTGTCATCGAACTTTTTTCTCTCTTCACCTAATCTCTGTGCACACTGAAAAATCGGAAAATGAATCACTCGTGTTCTCCCTCTCCTTCCCTCGCCTCCCCACACTTAATGCCTTTGGCAAGGAGTGGAGCACCTCGTGCAGTACTTCACTGACACAGCGTGGTACAGTAATCCTCTTTTTAACATGAAGTCCACATGCTGCCCCCACTGAGCTGAACTCCTGCACGCTGAGCTGTGGTTTGGTGTCTTGTGGCATGATGGAAGTCTGCCCTTCTGCATCTGCGTTTGCATGCTCTTCTGCATTTGGGGTTTCAGTTTTGATGCTGTGTATTCCTCCTACTCAGTTTGGTCTGGTCTTCTTAATGAATGAACAGTTTTGTGATTCTGAAAAATAGGTTGGCCTTGATGGTGTTCTATTTTTGTTCTGCTTTTCAGTTTTTCTTTTTAATTCAATTCAGTGTCAGTCAGATTACACATGTAAAAATTGTTCTGCATGAATTGTTGAATCTCTCTTTGTGGATTTGTTTTACGGCATTATATTAATAGATTTAATATAATGCAAATTTATTTAAATGAACAGATTTGTTATTACTGATCTTCACCCTCAAAGATTTGGAGGATGCTTATTGTTCATTAGAATAATGTTAGAGAAAAACACTGTAATGTTGGACAGGGATGCCAATTACCGCAGCTCAACAGCAAGCACAACAGCAACAGCAGCAACACAAACCTAAGTCATCGCACATCACCTGCTGTCACACTCTTGCCACAGCATAATCTAATCACAAGCACAATGTCCATTGTTGCCACAGATTTCTCCATGAAATGATAGGACAGCTTTGAAATGAAGTGCAACCATACTAACCGCTGTTGCCTGCTCTAGCTACAATCACATTGCGTGATTGCATTCTAAAAGGGGATTGTTTAGATTTGATCATTGTCATCATCTTTTCATTTTCTTGCGTGTGGTTTTCCAACCACATATAATTTTTCATGGTGGAAGAGGCTGTCAGAGGTTCCCTGCATCTCCTAGGTTAGTGATTTTCTGCTAAAGTGAGAGCTATACTTAGAGAGCTTAAATGTTTACTTCTTGGTCGTGCGGTGAAGAGCTCAGAATGATTGCTGCTAGTTATTAGCATCCGTGGAAGACAGCTGTAGATGCAAATCATTACAGAGTGTGACTCAGGCTTTTGCCTATTGCTATCACTGACAGGCTTCTTCCAGCTGGGCCACGTACTAATACATTGCATGCACTAGTTTTTTCATTTCAGTCTGCATGTTTATCATGAATCACATTACACCAGCTGTACAATTCCGCAGGGAATCGATAGTGCTTCAGTGGATAAGACAGGACCAAAACATGAAAAAATGCTAATGCCAGTCAGATTTAAAAAAAAAAAAATCAACCTGATTAGCTGTGTTGACATGATCGGTCATTTCTGTGGAAGAGGGGTTTGTAACAGAGTAGTGGACACATTGTGGCAGGGAACCAGGAGATGGAGCTGTGGCCTCGGACATCTACTCCCACTCACAATACCAATGACGGATGCAAGAAGCAGGCAGAGCTGCCTGACCTCCACAGCTACACAGTCACATCCTCTGAGATCTTTCCCCTCACACAGGAGATATTCTTCTGTTGAATCAAGCTTTATGCTATTTAGTAGCTTCAGATGGTTCCAGTTGGAATCAGTTTCTTAAGGTTCTGCTCAAAGGACATCGATTGAAAATGGTCTGCCTTGTGATTTTTGATTATCAAAACTGATTGTCAGTCACAGTAGAACTTGAATTATCCAATAATATAGGTAGGCTAATATAGGAAGTCAAATTTAATGTTTACAGTTACTGAGCTTATAAACAGCTTGGAGGACGTACTTGTTTTCTAGAAATTATTTGAATATCTGGTTGAATATTTAAAAAAAAAATCTTTTTCCTGATCAAGAATAAATGTGGTTGACAATGACCGTTAAAAAATTCATTCAGCACAAACCCGTTATACCATACTTTACTGCATGCTATCCTCCATGCTCTACTATAAGCCTCACTAAGACAGTAATTGTTGCAAGGTTGTTAAAGGGTTTCATTAGACTGTGCAGGTGTTTATGATTTTATGTGCGTACGAGTACAGTACAGAATGTCCCCTAGTGGAGGACAACACCACGGTTGGGCTAAATTTCATGCAGTTAACTGCTCAGTGTGCTCCCAGATAGTTTTTAAAGCCTCTCCGCAGCAGCTATCACAAAATGACACAAAGAGCTGAAGTACATTTCAGGGACTTAAACGGCAAGGCTCCTTTCCTGCTTGTTTTTTACATCAAGTACTGAATCAGGGCCATCTCTGTGACTTTGACTCCCCCATCCAGTGACTAGTGGTTGAAACAGGCTTTGATATTAAGGGGAAAATAAACAAACCAAAGACACGCAGAATATTAATGATTCTGAATTTCCTTCAAAGCTGCAAAATATTCCAACACCTGGAGTCCAAGGGGATTAAAAAAAACGGTGGGGGAGGTTGAGCCATCCGTTTCTGGAACATGATAAAACACGACCGTGTCCTAACCCATTATGCACCGACTGCTCTGTGACTCTGATTGATATCTCTTTCCTCTTTTCTCCAGCCTCCAATACTACAGCTTTTCAATCCCTGCCTCAGCGAGCACCCCCACCAGGGAAGAATAGTAAAAACTCCAACCACCGAGGGCCACAGTGATCTCACAGGGACCCGATCAAAGAGGGAAGCCTGTGTCCATGCTGGCCGTCTCCATGAAGGCCTTATTGGAGATGTGACTGCCCCGGCATACACTGACAAGTGGAGCCATCTCCTACAATGTCCAGGTTCTGGGGCTTCAGGGGGTGTGTGTGCTAGAGACAGTCCAGCATCAGCTGCACAGTCGGCAGCACAGCATGAGGGGAAAGCCCCCACTGTGGTGCTGCAGAACTCAAAATCTGATGGTTCGACCTTCCCTCGCCTGCTGCAGCCTCCTCGTCTTCACAAGCGCGTCTCGCTCCCTGCGCTTAAGCCAGGGGGCACCCGTGGTTTTGCCTCTCTGAAGCCGGGGTCTTCCTCAGGGCTCCTGGCTAACCAGACCAAGCAGCTGCCCCCTCCTACTAGAGGCCTTCCCTGCTTTGACTCTGGACTCCAGGTGGGGGCTCTAAGTCTACATCACACACCACGCAAATCGTCAGACCCTTGCAGGGATTCGCGGTGCTCCAAGTCCAGCGTGGAGGAGCGTGACCGGGGGACACTCAAGAACCCAGGGTCAGACAAGATCTTGATCTCTTTGAGCCGATCGTGCCGCCCCAAGCCAAAGATTCCCTGAGGAGCTGAAATCCATCCGTCACAACTTACAGCTTGAATCAGTGCAACATTGGTATTTATCCCCTTCTCTCCCCAGCCACAGTGTGATTATCTTACATTGCATAGTATCAAAGAAAAGTGCACTGAGCTCATTAACCCAGATGTAGCATTCAGGGACTGTCAGTGCCACTGCTGTACAGTACTATTTTTAAATTAGCTTTGACATCTCCAGCCCGTTTGACTGATTTGAAATTAGTATGTAGCAGGATTGTATCTACACAAGAATCCACAGTAGGATACTAGTTTTCAGACAAAGGGGAATTTATGGGAAAAGAAATGTCCAGTTAACCAGCTTTGCAAATGAATGCTGCTAATGCAAAAAAAAAAGTATTATCATTCAGGGAAGTCAGCCTTTTGTGTTCTTTTGTCATCGCTCCTGGCTATTAACTCATTTTAAAGTCTTATCTCACTTGTCCACACAGTGCTGACCTTTGACAGAAAGAGGCATTTAGTTTTAAACTCTGAGGTGATATGAACGTGACCTTTGCTGTGTAATGGGCCCAGGGGAAGATGGAGGCAAAAACAAGAAGTTAGAAAGAAAGAGAAGAAAGAACAAAAATATAATAACGGTGGAAGTGAAATAGGGGCTGGAGACAGAAAAACAAATTCGTCAAAGCTCTCTGGAGCTGTCACATCAAAAAATGAAATTACGTGTTTGTATAAATGGGTGTGTAAGTGTGAGCGAGATGGAAAACAAAGAGATGAGGGAGAAAGAGGAAATTGGATTCATACTTCATACAGTAGGTTCCTATGTGTTTCCAGTTGAGCTTGCTACGCTTATCTTGAATAAAACTTTGAACCCTGCACATATTAGCGGAAGGGGTCATAGACCTGAAGAGTAAATGTGACTCAAGTGGAAATATGGGTCCACACAAAACAGTATTCTGCTGGTGGCAGAGATGCAGTACACAAGGGAGGA
The DNA here is from genome assembly GCA_016785345.1 of Trinectes maculatus. Classification (NCBI taxonomy): domain Eukaryota; kingdom Metazoa; phylum Chordata; class Actinopteri; order Pleuronectiformes; family Achiridae; genus Trinectes; species Trinectes maculatus. The sequence goes on from JAFBJQ010002180.1 coordinate 269,238, forward strand.
ACATGCTTTCATAATGTAGAAAGGAGCAGTCTGATCAGCACTCACACACACACTCATTCACGAGGCACAGTCGCACACAAACACACAAAGTACTCCAGCAGTTTGAAGTGTTTGTCATTTCAGGGTTACTTTGTGCATCTTTAGAGAGATAACAGTGAGGGGTATGAGGAAGCCTGATGAAAGAGCAGACAATGTGCAACAGCGCTCATTTAATATTGAACTGGGTACAATCACAACACACACACACACAAATTCTGACCTCAATGTGAGGGAATGTCACTTGTTTCCTTGTAAGAATAAACTTGTTTTACTTTTACAGTTGGTTACATCAATATTCTGATGCATCAACATACATCAAGTCAAAATCAGATGGAAATGTGACATTTGATTAAAAAAAACCAACAACATTTGACTCAATTGAATAACTACTGCGTTATTCTGTACAATTGCACCCCTTGACCCCCATCTCTCTCTCCTCCGCTTGCTCTCTTGCACATCTCTTGGGAAACATCGAAGGTATTAGTGGGGTATTTTCAGGTATGGATCCTTTGGGGCTTTACAGGTGTTTGTGTGGGAGTTTTGTTGAATTTAGTTTATCTCTCCTTTGTGAAGCCCTTTTGCAGCCAAACGCTCCTGAAATGTCCCTTATCTGAGAGCAGCAGTGTGTTGAAAAGGCCTTCTGACAGCAACTCTGCTCTCTTCTCTGTCAGACCGCGTGACCGCTTGGTGTACGCCGCTGGCACTGTCCGGTCTACCGCGTCCAATAATGCTCCCTACATAGACAGAATGAGACAGACAGGGACACACACATATAAACACATTACAAGCATACTTTTCCAGACACACAAGTTGCATGTCTGACAAAATTCAAAGAAACACACACTCAGCAAGAGCACACACACATCAGTTCACACTTTCACATAGACGCAACCCACACACTCTTAAACGCAGTCACACTTTGAATTCTACACCAAACTTGTGTGTATTGTGTTGTAACCAAAATAAGATGGCTTGTGTACATTATATCTGTGTCCAACTGTGGAATTGTGTGACTCGTAACGTATGTTTACCTGTTGTACGACTCAGCGTCGTGCCAAACCGTCCAAACAGCCACGCTGCTCTGTAAAGCCAAAAAAAAGGAAAAAGAAAAACAAGATGATTTATTTTAATGAAAACAGAAACAGAAAGATAACGGAGGATGAGACAGGAGCGTGCACGGTGAGCGGCAGTAACATGGAGCAGCAGGAAAGAGAGGAGATTAAGAGATGTCAAGATAAACAAGTGAGGGTGTTATGATCAAGATAAGCTGTTTCTGGCTGCCTCTCCGACTGTCTGTAAAAACGTGTGAAGGTGTGTATAAGAGAGGAGAGTGAGACAGAACACATCGCGTAGTTTGTTTGTTTGTGTGCTCTGTTGTCCAGAGAATAGCCCAATCCTCTCAGCTGTGTCACTCACTGCTTAGTAATCAAACAGGAAATCAATGTCTCCAAACACCTCCAGCTGCCAGGGTTTCACTCTTGAAAGTGTGTGTGTGTGTGTGTGTGAGAGAGAGAGAGAGATGTGAATGCCCATAAGCCAAAAGCAGACCCTAAGCAGGGCTGTGCCAGCCTTCTATCCCTGCACTATATCCCTTATCTCCAGATCAATGTCCCCTCTCAGTTTAGCTGTGGAGACAATCAGTCCTGCTCATTATTCTTTAACAGAACAACCACAACTGGCCTGAAAACTCCCTGCACCAAGTGGGATCAATTCTAATACTTGCCCTTTCATTACTTTAGTTTACATGAAGACTCGCTAATTAATAAGCTGCATTACACAATAGGAAAAAGTTACCACGTTGCTCTATATTATTTCAAGTAATGGCAAAGAACTACATTTTGGCACTTACTACACAGTTTCTATCTAAAAGAGATTTTCTTGCAAACGCAACACTGATCACATCAGATAAGATACATTTGCTGACTTGTAAGTGGTAAATCCATTGATGTTTGTTGCACACATCGCAGAGTTATTTCTTGAGGAAACAGAGACATGTCTACAGTTTGCAGAGTTTTTGGTTTTTCTATGTAGCTGCAAATTTATGATAGTAAGAATGGATCAATTGACTCTTGTGTATGTTGCTTGAAATGTCACAGCAACAGATCATTACCACCCTCCTCATACCAGCTCTGCGGTACAGGTTTTGTGCCCTCTAGCTTTTTGATGTGGTTGAAAAAGAAAGAACTTTACTGTGCACTCAGCACCAAACAGTCAGATGACACAAACGTTACTCAAACTGATTGCTAATTGTGCTATGTACCGGCTAAATGAGTACTGTAAATTACTCTTTATAGCTTCCACTACTTTCTCCTAATGGAATGGCAGATATGTATTAAGTCTACTCCCACACTTGAGCTGTTGTTTTGCATATTTGCATTCAAACAACAGTCGACACAATGTAGTCGACTGTACGTTACTGCTGAGTGTCCGCCTGGATGTTTAAAATGGTGTTAGCGGATGAAGCATGTACCATAGAGTAGCTGTTCATTTGTCACTGTAGTCGTCATCATATCATCTCCAGTATCTGCTGCTCTCAAATGTTATGCACTGTCTCCAGAATACTGTGCAATATTGTTAGGAGCAAAAAAAAAAAAATCTAAGGGAACGCTACACTCTATTTTAGTGCCCTTTTATGCAAATGAAAAAAGAAAATAAGTATTTTATTAAATCTGATCTTAAGCACTTTAAATGACAGTAGATGTTAGGGCTAAATGAATATTAGAGTGAATTTATAATATCATATAATAATTTGGTTTTCCAGTTATGCATTCTTCGTTACCAGTTTGGCTCTGTTTGCACAGTTAATCATACCTCTCTGGGAGACGGTCTGGGAGATGAGAGACAGAAATAAAGGTTGAAGCAAAAATCTGACTCTGAGTGTTTTGGCTCATCTTCCGTTGGAACTGTCTCGCGTTTAATTGTTTTTCTTTAAAATGTTATTTCCATGGAATTGCCTGCACGTTGGACAACATCCAGGCTGTTTCCCTTAAATATTTAACTGTTTGTCAGGCTCAAGCTGTTGAATCTCATGCCATCAGTTGGATGCCATAGGTTTAAAATGCTGGTCCTACAGTGAGAAGTACAGTACATCTTCTACAGTCACTGCTGTGCATTGATCTGGATCCCAGACCTTCAGCAGCTCTTTAACATAAACATGTAGCAGCTAGTCTCAGAATAAGAGAGAGAAACCTCATTCTCAGTTTGTTTTCCTGTTTGTCACTGTTTACTGGTTCTATTTACGTTGAAATAAAGTATGATTGAGAAACAAACATTGTTTTGTCAGATATATATTTGTTCAAAAATAAGACCAAAATGTTTTAGAATCCTAGTTTTATTTTACTTTTTTATAATTTTACTCCATATTTCAACAAACTGTGCCACAGGACAGATGCATATAATCTCTAAGACCATCAGAGGCTTCACTGAACACAGGATATCTTGGATACCATGCTATAATGTTATCCATAACAGGAAATGTTTAGGTGCAGAGGGATTTCACTGTCTGTTAAGTATATTAAACTGAGAGCATTACTTATTATCTCTATTCATTGCAAACCATTACAACCTTTGTACACCTTGTACTGTATAGTCAACAGTGTAATGAGGTCAAACCTTCTTGAGATGATGGGTGGGGTAACAGGCTGTCAAGAATGTGGCACACAGATTAGCATGACACTGTAATTAATTACATTTTTTGATAACGTAAGAGACAGAGAGCACAAGGTTTTCTCTTGAAAGGGAACTGAGCTCCTTTATTATGAACTGTCAAAAATATGCTTGAAAAAATCACTTTTGCAATCTTTTATCTGTGTAATTGGTTATTTGTTTTATAATTTATTTGATTTTGTCAACAAACAAACGACTAGATGGTTAATTGGTTAATTGGCCAATCAGATGGTAGGAGTGGTCACGTGACAGTGACTGGACGTCTCGGAAGTTTTTTCCGTCCAAAATGGCGTAGCGTCAGAAGTCAGTGCGCACACGCTGTTTACATTACGATACTGTAAAGCAGTGCGTTAATTCGCTTGCAGTTCACATTTTTGCTACGGTTCATAGCATTAGCATAGCATATACATGTATGTAAACAAACTTGTGCGCTTTTGGGACCGAGTGGACGAAGTAAGATGCTAGCTAGGCTAGTTAGCATTTTAATAGCAACAGCTGTGGCTTCCGGGAGTAACTTCCTCTGTTTGGGATATTCTCCTTTCACTTCATGGAGGTAAGTTTCTTCTCCTTGTATTAATCTGTATGTCCTGTGGTGAACTGTTGTATTCACTTTGTTTTGTGCTCTGATGCTCTCTCGTTGTCTTTGTTGCCTTTTACTCCATTGCAGTTTCTGTTGTTATGATTCGTAAATAGATTTGTCGACCGGGTTGATACAGTGCATCGTATACTATCGTGTTAAGTCACTTCCTGGTGTAAACCTTACCTGTAATTTATGCATTGTGGGCTTCCTTTTCTCTGTTTCACATCAAAGAACTGTATGTTTATTTGCTGCTGTCAGGCCTTTGTAACTTCACTATGTTAAATTGTTAATTATCTGCCGGACATTTATATAGATATATCTATAAAATGTGTGTGTGGTATGGCCATGCAGTAGCTTGTGACATACACATCATATCTTCTGGTGATGGATTATATTAGACTGTGGGAAAAGTTATCACTCCCTAGATTGATAGATTATGTGATTTTAGCAGTCAGAATATTATGGGTTTATGCATCCCATTCATGTCATTAGCACATGTTACTTATTTGCTGCAGGCCTTCGTTATCTACTGATACATTTTAGTAGGCATCCGTTCTGGTTGAATTTCAGAAGAAGTTCACCTCGGTTCTGTGAACTGAAGAAACCTCTTGGATTCACATTATAACATCTTCTGAAACTCAACTGAGTCCAGTTGCCTACTAGAATACATCTGGAGATACTATGACCTGAACGAATGAGCACTTAGCTGTGTTTTCTGGTTTATTTTTGAAATGTCAGTTTGTTGTGTACAACTTGACTTTGCTGTAAATAACTGTGGTAAAACCTGACAGCCATGTTGAGTGGCTCCATGTTGCAGCAGTGGCTGCTCTGCAGGGTTTGGGCTGTTGTTGCTGTGATTCTGCAGTTTGCTGACGAGTGGTGCATAAAAGGTGAACAGGACGGTGTGAATGGTAACTGTGCAGTATATGATCTTAATCCCTGGTGTGTTGTAGCAGGGTTAATGTAGGGACTAGTTTCATAGTGCCTTATCCTTATCCCAAAGCTGACAGCTGGTGTTTTCTATCTCAGTCAGCTTTTACAGGGTCATTGCAGTAACACTGCACATTGTCTGTGTATGTCAGGAGCCACTGTGTTTCTTGCTAATTTTCCTTGTTGGTTGCAAGGTTGCATAATTTGAGTTGCACTTTTTTCTAGATTTGAACTCTTTTTGAACACTTGGTGGTAGTTATATAGTTGGTAAAAGAAAAAAAACAGAGATAAAAGTACTTAAAACTACTTCATTGGCTTGTCACTGCTGATTAATGATGGATAAAAAAATACCAGATGTGTTTGCCAGCCGATCTTCTCATTAAGAATTGTTTGTATCTTCAGTTCATTCACCTCTATGTCACTGTCACTTAAATTCTTGGTCCTGCTGTGACAACGTGCTGGGGAGTTTGGTGAACACTTAACCAGTGACAAAGCCACAGAAAGACTCTTAGTACTTGACATTTGTTATGTTTTCAGACAGACTTTCTGTCACCAAGGTACCTGGTCCCATCTCTTGAAGGAGAAATGCCAGCCTTGTTTGCCTCCTCCGGCAACACTTTCAAATATTAACAAATGCTGCAGGCAACATGGCTGAACTTGAGTGTAGAGTGAAGCTTTTGAGGGAAGCTTACAACATTTGAGTGTGCACCATGGGACGGCAGAGAAACTTGACCATAATTGGATCCCCTGACAGCTGTTTAACTTCTACCTCCTCTAGGACAGGGCCCTCTCACACTGATGCTTTTATTCACACACAGATGCTCATTATAGCTGTCTTGATCAGTTTGAGCTATACAGTGGTGATTACCTTTAATGACCCACCGACCATGCATCTACCACTTGAGAGTGCCTGCTGTCAAGGGGGTTTGTTGACTCTGCAAGATGGCAAATAAAAAGCATGCGGGATTAAAATTTCCATGTGTGCATAGAATATTTACATCCTTATTTTACCACCTTAGTTTGGACCTTATAGTGTATTTAAAATTGCTTTTACTGTAAGACCAAGAAAAAAAATAGTGAGATGAAATACACTGGAACAGATGTAACAACAACACCTGCCAAAACGATGAGCTGAAAGTCACCGAAGGAACTGTGACAAATATCTGTTGCTTTATTACAACCAGTGACCTTTTTAATTATCAAAGAATAGTGGTTGTGTGTTTTTTTAATTATGTCCTATTTTTGGCTGTGGTAAATGGGAACTGATTTCACACACACAGTTCATGCCTAGCAGCACTGTTGTCATGGTCTCCTGATGTTCTGTCATCATTGCGTCTGTCTCTATATGTGTGTGTGTGTGTTTTCGTTGTTTTTGTGAGCACCGTAGCCTTGTTGGAAAAACACAACTTTATCAAACAAAATTGACCTTAACACACAAATGGTGTGCATTGTGTTGTTTTTTTCCCAATTAAAATATATAACAAAATTCAGCCTCATCTGTCAAAAACCGCTCAGCTAGTCTAAGCAATCGAAAAAAACCTTGCGTGCTGAATGATAACCCAGACACTGCTGCATTTGCCTTCAGTTGCTAAGAATGTGTGAATAAGCAAGGGGCAAAAAAAAAAAAACAGTATCACTGTTAAGTACATCAGAGATGAATTGGTGTCTGGGTTTAAACCAACACTAAACTTCTAAATAGGCCAGTTTTTTCATTCTTGCTTGTAGAGATTGGATTTGCCTCCACAGAATAAAGGTCTCCTCTTGGCAAGCACTGGTTTAAATAATCACTCAGACTGTCTCTGTTTGCTTATTAATACCCAGACAGTCTTCACTCTCTTCCCAGTACTTAGTGGCCTTGATGTGATAACCGGCATAAATGAATTTCATAACAAGCAAAGAATTATTATTGATTAGTAACTATTGGAACCATGCAGGCTGCTCTTTACTTGGAGCTTTACATTTTTCTATGAATGATATAGGTTGTTTTTGCAATTGAGCAGCAAATCCTCACATTTCTGAAATAAGGGCATGTTTGGCTATTTTGTTTAGAAAAAAATTACTTAAAAGATAAATCAGTATTGTCATTAACACTACTGTATTATGAGCTAATTGTAACAGTGCCCAGGTGCTCAAGTTATCATTAATAAGCACTATGGCAACTGGAAACAAATCGTACCTTATACATTTCCAGTGTGTTGCTTTCTTCTCATGTTTACAATGTTTTCAATTCTTAGTGTCTGTGAAAGCTGCGAACTCTGAAAAAAGGATCACAGTGAAAGCTGAAGTCTCCAGCCTGTAATTATATTGCATGGCTTAATCTCAAGCATGAAACCAGTGTTTATGAACCTAAATCTTGTCTTTTCTATTTTGAGGATACTATTAACTCACCCACACAGCCACCAACAGACAATGAAGTGCACATAGGCTCAGATTAAAGACAGCCAGACAATAAAAACACAAGGAGGAAAAACATAAAAAGACATATTGTATAAGCTGATCTAAAAAGCATTGTTATCATAAGTAAACAGAGTGAAAAAAAATCACACTAGTCTAAAACATGTGCCGTGGAAAAGTAATTAAATGGGTCATTGGTCCATTGCATTGCTTTAACAACATAGTGCTGTTTGCTTAAATTACATGAATTCATGTTGGAATTATATTATTGATTTTCAGTCCATTTTAAAGTGCTCCCGGTGTGCTTTCTACTTTTAAGTGCCTAAATCCTTGAATAATTAGTTTAGGGAGAGATGAGTGCCTTTTTCTTAAAAAATGAGAAATGTATGTGTGTCTCTGTGTGTGTGTGTGTTTAAGGTGAATGAGAAAAAAACATGTTTTGTGAAGCTGCTGTCTGCATGTCCGTAGCACAAGTCCTCTTGGCCTAATGTATTACCAGTTTATAGAATTGATATTGATAGCAGCATTGATAAAAGCAACTGAATTCACCACACCGCTAAGCTGCCTCTCTGTCTTTTAGCATTAACATGCTTATGTTAGCATTATATTCAAAATCAGCTGTTTTATGTATAGTATGTTAGAGCCACTGACTGTAGAGAGGTAGGAGGCAAGATTTTCTCTGGGGGTGTCACATTAATGTATGTTTACCCTAAAGCAAGTACCGCTTCTTTTTATTTGTATAGTATGAAATTTCAGAAAGAGATCAGCATATAATGTGGCTGCAACCACTTTTTTTGTATTCTATTGATTAATCTGAACGCTTTGATTTATTATTTAGTCAAGCAGTTTCCTGAGCCTGAGTTGATGTTTTCAAATCGTCTGCCCCAAACCAAAATGTCTAATCCCTTTACAAAACCAGGAAATTATAAAGTTAAAAAAAAGTCTTGACCCTCAATCAACTAATTGATGACTAACTGTTCTGTCACAGTAACAAACTACTCAATGACGTAATTGGCAAAATAGACAAAATAGATGAATTTGAATAATTAATTCGAACTGGCCTTGAGCATTTTGTCGCTGTGCAGCAGACAGACATGAAATTAATTTAAAATCAGTTTAACATTTTGGGCCAAAAACCGTGACATTATTAATGTGAAATAAAAAACAGATACAGCTGGGAAGCCTTACTATTGATTTTCTTGAGTATACAATGTCAGCTTTGACGGGGGGTGTCAGCAGCCTCTGGACAAAGATTAATTGTTGCTGTCAAAGGTAAAGTTTGCTTGTCTCATCTTTTGGCATCTTTTTAAAAAAGTACATCAGCTTGTTCCTTTTCATTCATCAGCTTGAAATGTTCCCTTTTCCACCAGAGCCATTTTGCTTTTGCTTTAAATGTGAGGCTGATTAGTCACAGGAAACACGCTTTGCCAATAGCAGAGCAGGAGGGAAATATTGACTGATAATAAGCTCAGAAACAATAAAGACTATATATTATTCTTCAGAGCATATCTATTCTATTTTCTGATTGTACTCTTCCCACACTGCCGATACCTGCTGGCAGATACATTTAACCTCTCTGAAACAAGGTTGAGAAAGGTCAGGATGCATTATGTATGTGCATTCAGGGTCATAGGCCAATCCCTCAGCTGTGGAAGCTGTAGAGGCTGCCATTCATGCAGTAATACTTGGGGTGGGAAAATAAAGACTAGCTCACTGGTCAAAACTGCCAAATGTCTTGACCTATACACAGTATTTGGCACACGTTCTTTCCACACATTAAGTCCTTTTTACCTGTTGCGTCTTACTTTTTGCCATTGATCTATCATCTTGACGAGATGATGATGATGAGTAAAATAGAAGCGAGCAATAAAAAAGTCACTATTTTCAGTCCAGCTGAAAGGAGCATCAGCTTGACAAACAAATAAACGTCCAAACATAATGTTAAAACTGCATTTCAAATGTCCTTGAATGGATCTTGTGACTGAAGAGAAGAAGAGTGTGACACTGGAAACTGTCCGTGGCCACATACTGTATGTTGTATCTGTAAGTAAACAACATCAGGGCTCCTTATTCATGTTGAGTTCATACGTTTAGCTCATGATTCATGCCCTTAATGTCTCTAGCTTTTTAATATAGATTATTTTGCCGTGAAGTCTTTAAAGCTGAATCCGACCTTGGAAGTTTGGATAAAAAGGAACAACTCTTCCAATGCTTTTAGATTTCCTGCATCCCCCTCTGTCTTTCTCCTATTGTCTGCCCCAGCTCAGTTGGAGGGAATGGGAGAAGATCCATCTCTGTGTGAGTATTTGTCAGTAACAGATCAGCTGGTGCTGCTGCAGTGGCAGGTATCTCCATCACCTCCATGGTGCCTTTTCCTCCCCGAATTGATCAGATCCTTGGATTAAGAGGAGTCTGGAAACACATCTGCTGCCCGTGAGACCCTCTAACAACAGGGGACTCAATGAAGATCTCTTCTTGAAGCTCTGTGGAAGTGTGGCCCAGAGCTTAGATTGAGTGTAGGTACTTTATCTCAAGCTTTGAGGCTAACTGAGACTGTGATGTGTTTCACACAGATATTGTGTGATATGCCCCGTCCCTACCTGTCTGCCGAACGCTTCTTGTCACGACCCTGTCCTCCTCTGTAACACAACATCATTGACTTGTCCAATATTGAGAGACAGACTCATGTCATCCTCAGCAACACACTTCATCTGTGACTCAACAGCTCTCCCATATTCTCCTGAGTGAGACCAGGAAACAAGGCGTTGTGTGATGGACAGACACAATTACGGACTGTTTACTTGCCAGTACACATCTGTCTACTGCCTTTCCCATTCTTGGATACATCAGTATGTTGTTTGACAGGAGACATGATACTGATTCTCAGGGTATTGGTTTGAGTACAGCTTTTCGAGTCTCAATGACTCTGAATTTATAAAACTAGTTTTTCTGTGATTCACCTTTCATCTTAACATTTAAAAATTTTACACACAAATCACACATCAAAAACTTGAAAATATGATGTACAGTGATCCCCAGCTATTACACGGTTCACCTTTCGCGGCTTCGCTGTTTCACAGATTTTTTTAGTGCAGTTTGTTATCCCTTTTTTTTTTTTTTTACAGTATATGCACGCGCATTGTGCTCTGTGTGGAAAAGGCTGTGCTCGGGACGGAGACGCTGGCCCTTTAAAGGGCGGAGCTTAGACCCGACAGTCTCGCACGCAAGCAGAGGAGTCAGGAAGGAGAGAAATAGGAGAAAGTTTGTTTCGCTATCTTTTACTCTGTGTCCTGATTGGCTAAGGGACTATAGGCCAATGTCAATCAGTCTCCTCCGTGCCTCGTCTCGGTCCAGTACAGAATGCGTTCGGCTTGGCAAATTTACATGTTTGCATATTGTCTCCACGACAAAACCCACAATGTCGACAAAACGTTCTGCACCGACAAAGACACCTGCACCACGGCCTTCAGTAGAAAAAGACGCTACAGCG
>JAFBJQ010002180.1:280469-297421 GCA_016785345.1 Trinectes maculatus
TATTTTTATTTCTTAAACAAATGCTTGGGCCTGTAAAAAGGTTTTGTTCCTTGCTTTCAATGTTTTATGGAGTATTTCATTGTATAATAACTGTAAAAAAATAAAGGTTTCTACTTCACGGATTTCGCCTATCGCGGGTTCTTTTTGGAACGTAACCCCCGTGATAAACGGGGGATCACTGTACTGCAGAAATGTAGGAAGAGTTAAGCTTTGTCAAAGCCTAGCCTCATTACCTGGCTGGTGCAAAGGATCAAAGGTCGGACAGTGATCTACCAGGGCCAAAGAGATCGATCAAAGCCATTCAGAACATGCTAAACTGGGCTTTGGTTGAATGAAATTTTGCCTCCCTGGAGGCCTGCATAAACAGCAAGACAGAGGGAGAAAATTACTCTCACCTCAGTTGTCAGAATAAGTGGAACACTGAGATTCTAAGAGTTTTTAGAACATAAACAAAAACATTCTGAATGTATTATTCAGGCACGCACAAACTACCTTTTTAAACAATGAGAAACCCCGACTGGTCATTCTCCAGAGAGCTGAGTGCTTGAACAGTCTCTTAATGCTCATCTATATTCGTAACAATAGCAAAATATCATGGTTGTGAACCTAGCATTAGGTTTAGGTTAGCATTACGTTAATGCTATTCCAAAGCTTAAAAAGATTGAGAAGGAAATGTATTCATTTAGTGAAATATTTTTTAAGCTTGTGAACTACATTCGTTGAAGCTTTTCATGCCAGACAGACAGAGATGCTTTGAATTAAGGGCTGTTCAAGGTTCAGTTTCAATTGAAGGCACCAATAACAAACTTCTTTCTGGGTTAAAAAATAAAAATGACAAAAACACCTACGCTATGGTCCAAGGTGAGAGATGATGGAATATTATTTTCCTGTTTTGTACTGTATTGGATGACCCATTTCTCGTGGATTGTTACATCACATTGAGATATCAATTATTCTGAACTTAGGAAAAGATTGCTGTGCAAAGGGCAAGCTTCTGAGGATGTCTAGATGTCCTCTGCTTTGTCAGACAGATTTTGGAAACATCTCACTAGATGTAGTATGCATATCTTATAAAGCAGTCCACGGATTACAGTGTTGTTGGTTGTTTTTGTCATTTACCAACCAATGGTCTAGGACACATTGGAAAGGTTGTGTAGGGACCCTTTGGCCAAAAGATGCAGACTGACGCATGGTGTAAAGTTCCCCTGCAGAAATGGCACTGAAGTAGATGAGTGTCAACTCCATCAGGCAACGAAAGAAATCTGTGTCAGGTCAATTTAAGATCTCAACATCTTTCTTGTCTGCATGTCGAGTGGCAGAGGACTCTGCAACAGTGCCTTGTTAATAGGACCTTTGCTGTACAAGTCTTTTCTTTTTGCTTTTTTTGCACAAGCTTAAAATCATTGTAAAAGAATAATTTAATTACTATCTGCTCAGTGCTTACAATTTAATGCGTTAAAAGAATGATGTGGTATGAACACGAAATTCATTTCCTGCAAAAAAGACATGGCTCCTAAACTCTAGTGTTATAATGTTAATGATGAAATAGCTGGTAACTGGATTTTTTGAAATATAGCTGTGGCACTTGGTCGCAGTCCATTGCTTTGGATGTACATTTTACCATATCAAAAAATATATTGTGGCTAATACGTCAATGTGATCAGTAGTGTTTTCCTGTGTTGTCAGATGTTTTATTAATGTCTGTGCAATTTGACTGTTTACTTTATGATATTTTTTCAAATACATTTTGATAGCATAGGAGAAAAAAATAAACACTTGGAGGATGAATCTTTGTTTGCATTGTGTTTAATTGTTATTTTATGCATCATTGGATGTAATTTAGGATTGACAGATGAAAGATAGAATTAGTCCACAAAAATCAACAATTTGATCATTTCTGACTGTGTCTCAAGAAACATGACAAACATTTGATGGGCTTTTTGTAAACTTTTCAGGGTCCGACTCTAAATCTTGCGCAGATCCTCGGTGTGAAGTTGCTGTAGCTGGTGTAATAGCATAGGGGAGTGGAAAAAGGTTACTTGTTGACCGCAAGCACTGTAATACAGCTTGTTCTCAAGTCAGGGTTTGTCTGCTTATGTCTGACCTATTCTGCTTGAGTGTGTAAAAGAAAACGCTATGAACTGATGCGGAGAGACGAGGTGAAATTCACAAGCTGAAATATTTATCAGTACAGGGCAGGGAACGGCTTCTTCCTAAATTTCACACTCGTCTTCACCCAAAAAGGTCAAAGGGGCAATGTAGGAGCTGCATATGCATTAAATGATGTTTCTGAAGGTTTTTCTACTTCTTTGTTTCAACAGAGAACATCGAACTTAAAAAGGGAAGGCACAGTGAGTGTTCAACATTACATTAGTGCCTGAACAGCGCAACAGCAATGTGAGCAAATAATGTATTTCATTCTACAGTTCTACACAAAACATTTTCTTTAACCTTTCACAAACTCAAGGAAAATCAGATGCTCCCACAGTCTAATTATAGTCTCCAAACTCTGTAATGATATTGTCAACAGAGTGAAAGGAAAGAATGTGTATGAAAATTTCAAGTGTGGTTCAGACACTACCTAAGTTGTAAAGTTTGTAATCAGAGTGCAATCAAATATCTAGTTGTTTATTTAATAATTGATTAGCAGCAGAAAAAAACATTTACATTTACTAAACACTCTCAAGCACCCACTAGCATTTGGCATCCGTCTTCTGTCAATCGGTTTAGTGGACTCTGCAGTAGTCACTGGTGTTTATCGTCTCTAGCTTCAGTCTGCAGTGATGCAAATGTGACATGCTAATTTTCATCCCTTTTCCAGGAATAGAGAGCCATAAGCCACTTTGCGTTGGCTCAGCCTCATCTGCAGGGAACACAAACTTTAGTACTTAGAGCGACAACTGTGGAGTCGAGAACTCATGAGCTATAACTCTGAGATTGAGATCGGGAGGCGTATTGTCAAAGGAGACAGAAAGCAACAGCTTTGTCAGTCACTTCAAAAGAATAATTTGGAAGTCACTGGAAGTAACACAGAACTCAGCTTCCTGACATATTATTGATACACAAAACAGACAGTTTTGCTGCAGACCATGGAAATATTGTGCTTTTGTTACAACATCACTCAACCAGGGGAGTTTAAGTTGGGGCCGGGCATCATATTCTGGCTCAGATAATGTGCCTTGCAACACTACTGGATAATTATACTGAAACTAATGCTTTCAAATTACCAGGGAGGTAATGAAATGGTTTCAGGGAACAGTAATTTGGCTGTCAAAGTGATTCTCACAATGCCAAGTGAAATGTTTGATATGTGCACATTTCCAAATAGTAGTTTCACGAGTTAAAAACTGTACATACTTTTTAAATGGTGGTATGAGATAACTTTGGCTTCTGTGGACTGAAAATCCCAAAAGTCGTGTACTCTTCTTTAAAGACGAGAAAAGCATACGATTAAGAGTTGCTGGTTGTTCTCTTGAGGGGCAGATTGTTTCCTCCTTGCCAATTCAAACAGAGTTAATGCTCATTCTTTTAGGACAACATCATATATGTATCTGTTCTGTTGTAATATGTAAAAGGAAGTCAGTTGGGAATATTCACTCACGCCTTCACCAGCTGCAGCTGATAAAATCTCCCAGAGTTAGTCATCATTTTAGACAACTGAAAGCTGCGTGTGTCTGCTTGGATGAGAAAATCAAGGACTAGCAAATAGGAATAGCAAAGAAATGAGCTACTATTGCATATTATATGTGCTGTGGAGTGCTGCAACCTCAGGGACTATTTTCTAGTTTTTAAACCTGCGTATTTCTCTCGATATTAAATTCCTAGCACTTTTCAAGCGTCCAACACAAACTTGGATTAAAGTTTGTTGCCCTGAATTTTACTGATTCTCTACAATACATGCACAACATTAAATTACTTTAAGGCAGACAAGCACATGTTGTCACAAATAATAATGCACAGACTTCTGTTCTGTTCTTGTGCGATTTCTGGTAGCATAGAATGTCTTTATTGTCTCTGTACAAGCACAACAACAATGTTTTGAATTGTTGATGGTACTGACATATAAATAACGTATGTCTGCCTGACTGTCCAACTTCTCTAGATTTTCTCTTTGAGCAGTTTAGGTGCTTGTGTCGAGGTTACTGCTCAGCACTGTGTTAGAATTCCTTGAACCATACGGCTTCATTAATGCGTGTTTTCACTGACACAGTATGATAAAGAAAACATGCTGCTGCAGTGAGTGTAGAGAAATGCTGTTCTTCTGTGTTCAGCGACTGGCAGAACCTCTGACACAGAGCTGCGTCTGGAGCTGAAATCTGACAAACAGCTTGTGAGGTGAAACAAAGCAGGGATGGCGAGGACAGAGACATAATGTTGCTGGTATTTTGTCATAGTGTTTTGTTTGCTCTCTGAAAGGCAGGAGGAGCTCTTTGCTTTCCTGGTTTTTACCTCTTGTTGGTAAGAAGACAGCATCAGCCTTCATGGTTGGAGTGTTTCTTTCAGCCGAAGGAAGCAGGTGTCCATGTTGATAGTGTCAGAACACCAGGTTGGGCGGCCACTGAGGAGAAACCGCATACTTCCTGCAGCCTCTCTGAGTTTGGAGGAGTTTCTAAACAACCTTACCATAATTTTTGCTCTGTCCAGCAGACTGTTTACACAGACCTTCTTCTTAGTGGTGCTCACTTTAAATGATCTTTCTCCCATAGCCTGTTTGCTCTGTAATGTATGTGAAATTAAAGTCAAATGTCATTACAAACTGGATGAATGAACATTTAGGCTGTGTCCCTAACCACTATATAGTGCACTATATAGTGACCACGCCATTTTGTAGTGGTGTTCGAATGCCTAGGGATCATTGCATGTCCACTATATAGTGCACTGAATGTATCCCACAATTCTCTGCGAAATGTAGTGAACATCCGATGGTCACTAACTGGACCAAGATATCCCATCATGCATTACCAGAAATTCTCTGGATACAGATAATTCATCATAGTAAGCAGTAACACCCATCAGTCACATGGTAAGGAAAATATAGCCAATAAAAAAATCATTGTCATTGGCTAAATGAAGATACAGTATGTAGAAACAAATGACAACGTTACTAAATAAAAGAGGGAATTTATTCTTTATGTTAAGAATGTAGATTACTCAAATCACCTTCTAGGGGCTGACAAGTACTGACAGCTAATTGTGCACAGACCAGTACAGACATTATAACAGAATGTCAGACCAGTTAAGTTGGAAAGTATGTGATTCAGGGGAATATGATGAAAGAAGACTGTGGTAAAAGGATAGAGCAACAAATGAGCCAATTCGAGTTGCTTCTTTGTTAGTTTGCTATTAGAAGACTTAGAAAGATGTTTTTGAAAACAATGTGGGTTACAGTGAGAAAATTGGTTATTTTTAAGCCATTTGCTCAAAGATTGCAGTTGCCACTGTTCAAAAAGCAACACATTCATGTATGCTGAAGCCAGCCTCCCATTAACACAAGTTTATGGAATCATACTCATAAAAGTGTTATCAGGTCACTCAAATTTTCAGGCCAATAAAACATAAGTTTCCCTTTTTTTCCAAAAGAAAAAACCACGCTTGAGATGAGAAATCAATTCACTTGCCGCGTCCCTCTTTACTAAAGGTTTTACTGAATTTGGAGCAAAACAAGACAGAGTTAACCTGCATATGAAAAGACAAATCTCAAGCCTGAGCCTGCAGGTGTGTTTTGTTTTTAATTTACTGATGCTGACTATTCTCATGATACCATACCATAGTTTTGAAAGACAGGAAATTTTACATTCTCAAGGCAGAAATGCAGCAAAATTCGGCATTCGCGGCACTGTGTGCTTTATTTTACACTATGTTTTTCAATACTTATGCCTTTTATTGATGCAGTGTGTTGGACTGAACTGGTTTTCAGTTCAGTCCAACACTCAGTCCAACTTTCTGGGTTCTGTTTCCCACAGTGTACGACCATTTGAGAGACGGCAAAAATCCAGGGTTGAAGTGCGACCCCTTTAGGGATGCAGACAATTCATGGCCATCTTCAAAGCAAAGCTCCCAAAGGATAGAGGAGTCAAATGGCACAAGGTTAGTCAGCCACATTATTGTAGTAACATTAATGTATTATGACATGTACACTATAGTCTGTGTAGGTGTCATTGATGTGTAGTATGTCAAACAAAAATGTGCGTGAGTAAACGGCTGTAGAATTTGAATAGAGAAGATATAATGCAAAGTCAATTGATATCATTCACAGGCTAAATAGGGCCAAACCGCAGGCTCAGGCGCATGAATCTTCAAGATCAAAAGATCATCACCTTAGCTCTAATGATTTCTGCTGTTACTAAGCTTTAAAGCAAGTCTATTAGTGGAGATTGTAGATATGTTATTATTGCCTGGAAAAAAAGAAAAAGGAAAAACCGCAATACATTTGTAAATAATTGCTTTATTTCTGATAAAAGCCGAATTATTCTTCAAGTACTTTAATATCAAAAACTGAATAACTACTGGTATTCAGTTTTTGAAACCAGTGTACACAGGTGCCTGTGTTTGATGCATGTTATGCATTTTAATCTTTTCTATTAGCCATACTAACCACCACCTGTATTTCAACTATATATCAGACTGTATCCATTTAATGTCTATAGGCACCTGCAAGTGCATAGGGCCTTTTTTGTATACATCAGCAGCAGCAGGAGCGAATATCTATTTCCCACTGGGCTGTGATGATCAGAATCCCTAAACATGCACAAGATCCAGTGCTTTATCCTACTGACGGCACTCTATGCAATCTTACTCGTCATTCTAAAGAGAATACAATATGTGCTCATCTAATCAAATCTGCTGCAAATAGGACACATCCCCTCAGGGCTCCATCTCCCTGATTCTCTCTAAATGTGAATAGGTCTAAGACGTCACTGGTATTGTGTATAAAACACTGGTTTAGCACTGTAGCTACATATATTTTCAGCTCATTTGGAAATGACAGGCACAGCTGAGGTGGAGCTTGTAAGCCATCAGCCTTGTCAGACAAACCATGTTTTTTAATCAGCTGCCATTTCTGTGGCAGAGGAGGTGTGTTTCCTGAAAAGTGGGCAGAGAGACCTGTGCGTGTTTGTCAAGTGAGATTATTGTGTACCTGAGGACAGTGGAACATGTACCTACTTCATCAGATCTTTCATCAGTCGTCAGAGGCAACTGAGGCTTTTAAATTGGCAAATTTCATCTGGCATTTGATTTAAGTCCACGTCATAGACACATGACATCCACTCTGAAGCTTTTTAGCTCACTTGCAAAGAGCGAATAAGTCTCTAACATGTTTTTTTATGTTGGTGTTTTCTCATTTCCTGTTTCTCCTTGTGTATTGTCAGGCTTTAGTGAAGGATACCTTGTTTTTGGATCTGTTATAAATATATATAAAAATATTTGACGCTCAGCATCTGAAGCAAACAAACATTCATTGGCAATTTTTATATCCACTTGCTTCTCAGGGTTGTATTCAAGTCTTTATTACTTTAAAAAAAATGAATAGAAACTATAATTTATTCAAATATTTCCCCACAGCTACATCAACAATTGCCCTTTATTTATCTGCAGACCCCTGTGATGGCTGACGTTAACCTGCAGAATAAACATTTAATCAACAAAATGTCCATTATAACAGCTTAGAAATTTTCAATATCTTTGATGCTGTAACAACTGCAATTTGTTTTAGTGGGGACCTAATGTGCATTGCTAATCAATAGAAAGTATGTGTTAATTCAGCAGTATTGCTTCTAGTTCATTATACGGACAAATGATGCTCAGTTCTCGCGTAGAGCCCATCTGTTAAGTGATAATGAGAAACTTGGAAACCAAGCTTTCACCAACCACTGCCGCCTTCTTCTCTGTCAGTTGTCTGAACTTTACTTTGTTTGTGTCTGCTCTCTGAAGAATCTGTTGTCTCAGTTATTCTTAGATCTAACTTCCTGCACTTATTTAAAAAAAAAAAATTAAACTTCACCCTTTTGATGTTTTAAAACCTGTTAGTAATTTTTGCCAATTCAAAAATGGAACAAAAATACTTTCAGAAAAGCAGCCTCTGTTTGTTTGTACCCTTCAGATCTGTTTCCCTATTTTATCTGATCTTTTATCTTTCAATGAGGAAGAGATAGCAGATACTGTACATTTATTTAAAAGGTTTTCAGTTTTGTGTGTGTGTGTGTGTGTGTGTGTATATATACTGTATATAAGGAATATTTTTGTCTTGTGTTTTTGTCTGTTTCTTTTTAATAGTCTAACTGCGAGTATTGTACCGACTGCACTGTACTCAGCACTCTGTCTACGTTTGTGTGTGTGTGCATGTGTGTTTGTTATATAAGAATAAAAGCAAATCAAAGCACTGAACAAACAGTAAATCAATTGCCAAGGGAACCCATTTGAATCTGCAATTAAAAGACAGTAATTACAATACCATGATAATGAAATTGTTCATTAAAAAGATTGTAAGCAACAGATAAAATAAAGAGAGGAAATTGGCAAAGAAGACTGAATGTTGCCATGGTGATGCCAGGCAGTCAATGGAGAGCTTGTGTGTGCTTTTTTCCTCCTTTAGAAAGCTGATTGAGTTGACTGGTGAGCAGCAGAATGCTATGGACAGCCTATCCATTCCCCTGATTAGCCCTCCACACAGTTCCATCTTTCATTTATTTTAGTCATTAACCCTACTGTCGCCCAGCCTGTAGGCATCAGAGAACAGTGTTCACTAAGTGAGATTTTTTTTCTCTTGGTTGTTTCTGTGGAAAAGCATCAAAATTATTATATACCGCTCCCATGCAGGCCAAAATTAGTTCTGGCATCCACCAACAGTCATATAGAGAAAAGAAAAGAAATATATACAACATACTGTATTCGAAGAAGAACATTTGTTGGCAACAGTTGATTTTTACAGTTGAGTGATTATGCAAGCTGAAACAATAACAAGATAGATTTTCTTCTTCATCTCTGGTTACAGTCTAAGACAGAGCAACGGACTGTTTTTATATTCTGTTCGGACATACATCTAGCAAAACATTCTCTGGATCGAGTTTTCCTTTTTTTGCTATTGTAAATTAAATATGCAAAAAACGTTTCATCAAAAACTACTGATTATCTGAAATTATTTGCAAAAAGAAGCAGAACCAATTCCACATGATGTTTGTTGCCATTTATATTACCTAATTAACATTTGACATGGTTCATGACAGAAGCAAATCTGTGTGTAAGGTATTATTTTTATTATTATTTTTATAATTTTATCATAGCCTACGTAAATGAAAAACTAATGCTATGTTTTGGTTTATT
Organism: Trinectes maculatus; assembly: GCA_016785345.1. Lineage (NCBI taxonomy): Eukaryota > Metazoa > Chordata > Actinopteri > Pleuronectiformes > Achiridae > Trinectes > Trinectes maculatus. Next base: position 289,791 of record JAFBJQ010002180.1, read on the forward strand.
TTATGAAATTTGAAATGGTAAATTTAATCACATTGAAAGCTACAGAATGGCTGTTGTAGTGGTATTTGTGCTACTTCATCCTGATCATTTAACATGTACACACAGAAAATGTCTTGCGGCAACTGGGTCACTGAGATCAAGCTAAAGCTTTACTTTGTAGAGTACTGCCAGTAGTATAGAAAGGAAAACAAAGAGTCATATATAATGGTTTGATAATTACTTCTGACAGTGTTTGAACACCAGAGGAACTAGTTGTCTGAGAAAGCTAATCTGGTACAGAGAGACTTGTGGTGTTCTAGATAAATATCTAGAGGTGTGACAAATCAGAGCATTGTGGTTTTCATTAATTACCAAGGGTTACAGTGTATCTACAGCATATATACTCAGTAGCCATGTCCACAATATGTAAACTTTTATCAGATATCCGAGCTACCCAACTCATCAGACATGTGTGTCCGTGTCTGAGCAAACCCCAGAGGGAAAATGGAGACAATACCTCAGGCTTGGAACACCAGCTACCCGTTGACTTTGGCAGTGTCAGTGAGACTTTGAAACCAGACAAATGACCCCCGGCTACAGCCTGGTAAATCTGACTGCTCTGTACGGCAAAGGTTGATTCTTGATTAAAAGGCACAATAACTGAGGTCACCATGACCCAAAGGAACGTAATAATCATCATAATGCTTGTAATGTTTTCATTTGCATCATTATTTACTGTTATTGCGTTGATAGAAGATGGAGTATAGTTTTTATGAATGTTCAAAACTCACAGGCCCAGATTACGCAACGGTTTAGCTATTAATTTGGAACAGAACTGTTTATACATTATTTTATATCAAAAGACACGGACTTTTGATATATGACTTGGGTTCATACATAAAAATGCATTTGTACTCAGCTACTAATATAGTTGGATAGTATCTTTTTTTAATGTGTATATGTTAAAATGTATGTTATATGTTATGTATGTTAATATGTAAACAAGCTATTTAATGTATCCAAGGTATCGCACATTTTGTGGCTTCATGCTGAGCACAGGGGCCCACAAGGGTGTGTGCTCAGCCTGCTGCACTTCACCCTACTGACACACAACTGTGTACCAACCTCCAGTGGCAACCACATCATCAAGTTTGCGTTTTCGACATGACTGTGGTGGGCCTCATCACTAACATCGACGAATAAATGAAGTCAACAACAGAAGGTGAGCCAGCTGGTCCAGTGGTGCAAGAACAACAACTCCTTCCTCAATGTGGAGAAGACCAAAGAAATAGTGGTCGACTGGGTGTGCACATCTCTGAAGACCTTTCCTGGTCTGATAACACCACATCGCTGTCAGGATGTCAGGATGCTGAACTCTGTCCACTACCTACCCCCTCTGCCCCTGCCCCTGGACTGTGGCACTACCCACCCCGTCTGCCCCCTACCCCCTGGACTGTAACACACTCATTTACACAAGAATGCTACCTTAGCTGTTTGCCCATAAGAACTCAGTCTGATTTGCACTACACCACAATATTGTACTACTGCTTACCTGCTGCTTTTTGTCATTTACACCACTGTCCAATTTCTTGTGTCCATTCTGCATAGTATTGCAATAATTATTTGCTAGTTGCACACTGCTCATTGTATGAGTGTATGTTTACATATATCTTTATCTATATTTCTATTTTTTCTTCCTTCTTATTTTTATTTTCGTAAGTGGAGAGACAAGCAGCATTTTGATTCTTTTGTATGTCCTGCACGCATAGTAAATTTGCAATCGAAAATATTTGAATTTTTGAATCTCTTAAATGCCAATTCTTTCATCTGTACTGCTACACAAGCCAATGATTCCCTTATACTGCAAAATCCATTTTGTATGGTGCACCACTGTAGTCCCTACCCCTCAGGCAGGTGTATAGACTTTGAACTGGTATCTTTGCATTATTCATCAACTCACAGTACACAAAGAATTCCACCTCAGTGCATTGACTACAGCTACATTCACTGAACATATCCAAGTTGGGAAAATGGGAATATAAGCACCAAGTGTGGGCTGAGGTTTCTTACCAACATTACCAGCCAAAAATGACTGACGATGTTAAGATCAAACCCTGTGAGAGACAGAGCTACAGCCTGACCAGACATTAGTTTAAATTAATCAAAGTAATAAAAGTTTTTTTTCTGCCCAGTGCTAACTTAAACCATGCAGATTTGTCATGATTGGTCATTGTTGTAAATAACTGTCATTTTCATCTCTGAAAAGTCTGCAATTATAATAGTAATAATAAAATAATAATACATTATTAATAATATGGTATTGATAACGCATTATTAAAATGATATGGCATTATTAATATGATATATCAATATGATTCTTTAAGCAAAGTGCAAAAGCATCTGGGGAGATTCATCATTTTGCATGCATGGTTGTATTTAGACAAACCATTTTTTAAACCAAAGATGTTTACCAATGTAAATTTAAAAATTTTATCAATCCTTTGCAAAATGGTTGTACATACTGTTTTACTTTTATTGGCTACGGTACCTTTAATTAAACTAATGAACTTATGTGTTCAAAATGTTGGCACAACGGCAGATGGGCCCTCATGCCAAATGTGCTTCTTCAACTGCCAGAGTCCATTTTCTTAAACAATAGAAACACCCTCTACTGTCCAGAGAAATCACATGCAAACTCCAAACTCTTGGGACAGACTAGCCAATCTAATGTCAGTGTTCTAAAATAGTTTGGAAGGCCTAAAATATAAACCGTATTATTATTATTATTATTATTATTGTTATTATTGTTATTTCTAGTGCCATTGTTTTAAACATGTTGTAGTAATTCCATCTACCTTTTATAGTCTTTCAAATACACATATATACACCAAATTCCTCATATTTTGAGTTTCAGCTCAGGAGTGCGTACAGTCACAAAAGGACAGTCACTCGCTGCACAGCAGCTCTCACAGTGTGAGATCATGCTGAGCCATCCAAAGCCATTTAGGTCAAAGTCAACAGGGTTTTTCCTAGGGTCATTGTGACTGTGTACACTTTTGTACACTTTCTTTTCCAACAAGTGATAAACCACATAGACAAAATTGCACCAATCAGCCGCAACATCACAACCTGCAACTGGTTTAAATGTGGCAGGTTGCGATATATCCATAGTCTGTTTCGGTAGATGCTCATTCTGAACAGCCAGTAATGTTATTTAAAAGTTTATTGTTGAAATGAGCCATCCTCATTTGTGGCTGGTCAGTGAACATTAATGAGAATAATGAACAACATTTCAGCCTATTTACAGACTGTAGGTACATTTTAATGCAATAGATGAAACTAAGTAATTATTTAAAGCTGCAATACAAATTTATAGCAAGTTATTAATATAATTACCTCCCTAAACACATATCATCACACAGTTATCAGGCTCAGCTTTCGTGACTCATTCTCTTTACCCTTTTATGAAGTGTATGAAATGTCTCTGACTGGAAGATTTCTTTAAAATGCATTTTGAATAGTGGAATTTTTATTTAATCAAGAGCAGTGTTTTATTTATAACTTGTTGCAGGAAGTCAAAGGCTCCAGACAGATGACTGTCAAAATGACTCATCTGCAGTTAGGTAACACTGACTGTGCAAGTCATCAAAACAGGAGGGTCAACTGTATTATTTATTAGACTCTAAAGAAAGACAACAAGTATAACTGAGACCCCACTAAATGTAATTCCATCTGCCTAAGTCTGGAACAATGAGACATTAGGTTTTGAGAGTTTCAGTGTGATTGATTGGAATCATGAGAACAAATACCTAAATGATTTCACCTGATTCTGTTTAAATGGAACAATGAGTGGAGACAATGACAACAGAGGTACCATTTTAAATATTTTCCTTAAATTGGTCAAATTCAGCTCTTCAGTACTAAAATACTGATTATAGATAATGGTGTTAGCATCCTCCTGGTATTTATTTTTTGGTTTTCACAGCTTAGAAATGCGTCTTCACTCAGACTGATTGGTCTTCAGTTTGCAAATGTCTGCTCATATCTTGTCATGTTTGTTAATGTATTCACGCAAAATTGCAAACATCTGTTTGCCAGAAGATGGATGATTCTTCTTCTGCTGCCAGATTGCTACCACCCACAAATTAGCCACTTGTCTATGACTTGTTAAAATCCATTATCGCCACGAAAGAACTTAAAAGCATGAAAGATGCCTCTCAGAAACTGCTGAGATTAGAAAAGGTGATATTTCCTATAGCCTTGCACTACACTGATAGACCTTGTTACTCTGTTACTCCGCAGAGAACCTCTTAATGGCTTTTATTAAGGTGCATAGCTTTTATTAAGTTTTAACTTTATAGTTGGGCTGGACACAAACAGAATATCTGTTGGAATTGTGTCAGATTCAGGGGGAAAACTGCTCTTTATTTGGTTGACATGGCAACAGTACACACCTCCACTAAAGTGCTAACGTACTGTGTATAATTAATCATAACACACTTCAGATAAATGGATGGTAGAAAAAAAGTGTCACTTTGGTCGGACATGAGGTAGGACTAAGACTTGGCGTATGATAAATGGCTGTTACAGTGGTTGTATGATCTCCATTAGTCAGGGAAACTTGTCTGGCTAGGCAAATATTTAAATCACATGTGACACCAATGATTTTAAATGGAGCAATTCCAGGAGCACCTAATTTACACAGTTGATTTAATTGCACTGAGCTAATTAAACAAATTAGTCATAACCGCCGGATTGGCAGTTCTTTAAAATAAGTTCAAACCCAAACCCTAAAAACTCCTGAATGTCTCAAAGTAATTATGGTTTAATTACATTTAGAGTAATGAGAAAACCAGTAGTGGGTGATTAATTTTCATTTTAGGTTTCTCTAAAAATTTTACTTTTTAGTTTAGAATTTAAAGATTAACACAAACACAGAGACAAAGAATACTGTTCATGTTTAAGTGTAAAAACAAAGACAGGATGTGACAAACATGGAGTCCAGTTTTCCAGAATCCACATCCTAAATCATTTTTTTTCCAGAGCTGTCGGACTTATTGTGTCATAAGGTATACTAATAATAATAATAATAATAATTAATTGCACTTACATTGTTCATTGATAATCTCATGCGTTTGGATATGTGAATTTCTTCTTTTTTCCTGGTGCTGGTGCCATGCGGTTTGTTTGTCCGGCACCACCCTTGGACAAATATCTACAAGTTAAAAAGCAAACAATCCCTGAGAAAACATTTCCTTTTCTAAAACTCTGTGGGTTGGATCTGTGGCAGGTGCTCCATCCGGCACGAGAGCCATTTCTCTTTGCAGACATTCTTTGACATGTTAGATTTTCCTGGCAGATTGGTTTAAGGAAAAGGGCGATTGGAGCTGCCACAGCTACATTGATGTGGAGATGGAATCGATGTTCAGCTTTGATTGGACACTGAAGATAAACATCTCACATGAATCAGAGTCACTTAGGAATCTGCAGGGTGGTAGCGTCATTCGATTTTCTCTCACAAACCAGGCCTCACATCGGTGTGTCTTTGAATTACATCATGAATGTAGGAAAATTAGTCCAGGGTTATAGATGCACTCAAAAAAAAAAAAAAAACAGAAAAAAAGGTCATTCAGAGATGTTGGATTGCTTTTATTCCAACAACAGTGGGATTTAGCAATATCTTAGCTGCAGTCTTACACCCTGACTTATCCAGATTCCTTCGTTTCACTGGGTTAGCAGTTGGAAAATCACTAGTTGTGATTTGACTTTGTGACACTTTGTGACAGATCAGACAACTTTCATTGTCCTCGGGTGCCTCTCCTGTTGTCATTTCATGAGGTGAAAGATGATCTGTGGAGATGGAATCAAAATGTAAATTTTGGGAAAGACGTTAATCACGTCTTTTATTTATTTATTTATTTATTAAATTAAAAAAAAAAAACTTAAAAAAATAAAAAATAGAAGTTAATCACGTCTCAATCTTTTTTTTTTTTGCACCAGAGCCTTGGCCTGTGCACATGGCTGACCCGCTAAACTGTGGAGCAACAGGTTTTGATTTGCATCCCTGATGACTATTTTGTACTTTATGATGAGCGCCAGCAAATTAGCCAGAGGACTGCCTGCTGCAGAGACTTAAATGGCTGATGACATGTATAGAGGGCTGTTAATTATCTCGTAAATGTGCTCACTGTTAGCATGTAAATATGCAAATATATTTGGTGGCAAGTCGCTCAAGTGCATCTCTTTATGTGAGCTCATGCACACGTTCGTGATCAAACCATTTTTGCTCTCATGGATGTCAGAAGTGCGTCATTTAGAAAACATCTTTTTTTCCACTTGTTGTCTTGAGCATTTTGTTTGCCATTGACTCTACACCGTGGATTTAACCATCATGCTTATATGAACTAGGCTTATTTTTTCAAGTATTTTTAAGCTTTTTTCCCCTATTTTTCCGACAGTGAGTTTATTTGTGTGGAGCTTAAGGGCTTTATATGGGATTTTTTAGCTTTTGTGCATTATTGAAATTGGGGAAACAGCGTTGAGATAATTGGAAAAAAAGGACCCCTTGAAAGCAATTTAAAGTAAAATGTCAGGCTAATCAGAAATGCAGCCCTCTCTGTATTCTTAATCCATTGATGACAAACTAAATATTTTGTCTCCCATACATAATTCGACTCTGAGACATTGAGCAAAGCTTTTTTGTTTATGTAATATGCTTTTTAATGTGTTTTTCATTTCTGCTTATTTTTCACCCAAAACAATTAACAAAGAAACGTGTTATGTACAGAGAATTCAGCTGCTGAGGAAAACAAACACTGTTTTTATAGTCAGAACACAGATTCACATGCAAGATGGCATCCATTATACTGAGCATATGTGCTGCAGATTGTTGCGTTTAGCACAGAATCAAAAATAAACAGGCAAGACATAAAGCTGCTGCTGTATTATCTGTCTGCAAAGGTATTAAACTGAAGCACCGCATGGAGTCAGTTTTACAAAAAAACAAACAAAGCAAGAGCATGGTGGTCCGTGAAGACCAGCCACAGTAGGAGAGGAACTTTTCAGTATGCAAGCAGAGAGGTCCTGTCACTTGGTTCCAGTTTTATGTTCTGTTTTTCTCCATGAAGCATTAGGACAAAGATTTGTGGACCAGCGTGAAAGCTGTGTGGGAGGAAGAGCTCCAGGCTGCTCCGTGGTGTGGATGCTGATGAACCGATGTAGTAATTTTTTTCATCCGACGTAAGCTGTCTCCTTCTTGGATTTGTCCGCGTGAGGGGACAGCTGCCCTGCCGTGGGCATGCTGACAGGACACTCACAGTGTACAAACTGGTCTGTAGGTGTATGTGTCTGGGCCATAATGTGAGGAAGATGACACAGAGCTTCAGCGTTCTCACCTGGTATCCTGTTTTTCCTCCGTTCCGAGCTGGAGGGGACAGAACTCGAGGAGGGGGGTGGGGAGGTTTGGGGGGGGGTCAAAACTCTCCGTTCCGAGCTGGAGGGGAAAGAACGGGGGGGGGGGGGTCAAAACTCACCAAGGCGCCGTGGCGATTAATACCGTTTCCACGTTTATGAATAGTAGGTTTGGCAGTTTGCCCTCGTCACTGAGCTGTGACAAAAATCGCTGCAGGAACTGTGTGTAATTACTTAATTTG
>JAFBJQ010002181.1:3190-55125 GCA_016785345.1 Trinectes maculatus
GTGTGTGTGTGTGTGTGTGTGTGTGTGTGTGTGTGTGTGTGTGTGTGTGTGTGTGTGTGTGTGTCTGTTAATATGAGTTTTTATTGTCAAACCCTGGTTTTAGCACTCAAGGGTGACTTCTGGGGTTTGTGGGGATAAAATAGGTAAGTTCCCTTGTCAAGCCCTAGTTTTAACACTTGAGGGCGACTTCGGAAAAGGTCTGTAGGTCAAAAATCATTATTCATGTAATTTTAAATGAATAATCTACTGCTTATCCTTATCGGGGGGGTGGCTCGAGTCAATCCCAATCTCCTGTTAACCTAAAGACAATCTGCACTTTTGGAGGAAGCTGAAAACACAGAGAGACAGACAGAGAGAGAGAGAGAGAGAGAGAAAGAAGGATCCTGCCTGAACAGGAACTGGACCGGGAACCTCTTGCTGTGGATGGATTGCTGACCACTGAACCACTGTCCCATCCATGAAAAGGATTTGTTCTTTTCAGAAGTTTTCAGACCCTTAGTTGTGTCACTCCAGTTTACTTCACTTTTCCTTGAAGCATATCAGTATATTCATGCCACCAACTATAATTTCACTTCTATTCACTTTTATCCTGTTGAGTAGCTGACAAAACAATGGTCTACATTAGTTATCAACTCTAAAATAACTGCCCCATTCTGTTAATATGAGACTTTGTGATGGCAAGTCACAATACCGCTGTGACCAATTTGGATTATGCAGATACAGTTGGTGTTGGTTTGAACTCTCCAGGTTAACACTATAAATCTATGAGTTAATTAGCAATTAGGTAAAATTTCAACTTGTAAAATAACAAAAGCATCCATTTATCACTGTTAGATAGACAACCACTAGATAGACAAACTACCATGTGTTTATTAAATATCTTACACAAAAGCTTTTGTATTAAATATATGTATGGTCAAAAGCTATTTTTGTCAGTGTATCTTCTCACTTGCAGAGAGTGTAGCTCAGAGGGTGCCCTGTACAGACCCATCTGGAAACAATTAGTTTCTGAACTGATCATTTGTATAAAGTTTTAAAAAGCTCATCTTATTTTTGAGACCTTGTGGCCTTAGTACCTTACATCCACTAGAGGGCACAATACACTAATTTATAAATGGCAGTGTTTTAGTGGGATACAGTTGAATGAATTAGATAATTTCAAAGACATGCATAGCTTCCTAAATTGTGATCTAGACTGTGATCTACAGAGCATCGCGACATTAAACACAACTTGTAATCTGTGAAAATAGAATGAGCATCTTTTTTTCTTGTAAACTGACATTATACCTTGTGCAAAGGCAAACTAGCACAATCATGTTTGCTTTTTATATCCTGTATCTCTCCACATACATTAAGCACTTGATGAATATGCAGGGGTCTGCAGTGACATACACTTGTAGTTCAAATGAATGTTAAAATAAAATTTAATGCATAACATAACACACAACAATACATTATAAACTGGGCATTTACTGTGTCCAGTGACCGCCTTCCCCAACAGGCTAAATCCAAGCTCAGCCGTCTGTGAACTCTACTTATTTTTGACCGAGTGTGTATGTGTGTGAACTGAACTGCAGATGACACTGAAACTTGAAGTGGGGGTTATTCTTTGTGGTTGGTAGGGTTTGGGGGTGGAGGTGATTGCCTGAACAGAACCTTGGGGGTGACACAAATGGCAGTGGGGTGAAGAGGTCAGCAACATAATTCTGAAATGCACAGATAAATCAGAAGTGTCCATGCCCAGTGGTCCAACCAGCCACCTGATGTTTCCTCTCTAAACACTCGCTCCGACCCCCAAGAGCTGCTACACTGTAAAAAAAGACACAGTCCACCTCCTGGCATCATGTCCAGTTTAATGCAGAAGACAAGTGTGTGCAAATAAAACATTTTTCTGTTGTAATTGTAAGCAATGAAGCACTCAGGTCAGCATAGGTGTGACTTTTGTTGCTCCAGCGGTGGTTGTTCTGTTATGTATTAGAGCTCTTTACAGCAAACCTTTAAAAAATAACCCTGTGTTACTTGATAGTGAGTCAATTTTGATTCTGATTGTAGTTTAAATTTTTTGAAGCTGTTCAGTGGATTAAGGTTAATATAATCAGTTGAATATTATGATTAGCCAAGTTTATACAACAGCATAGGCCCAAGAAAAAATATTTTAAAGGAGCCAAAGGATTCATGCTGTTGTTTCCCTGTGGTTCTGCAGTGCTCTGAAGACCTTGCACCAACCTCTCTACTGTCTGTTAATGTAACAGTGAGCCGACAAGTGCTGTAATATAACTAGTTTCAGCTGGAAGTTGAGTATTTCCCGCTTTTCGCATCTCATGAAGCAAAACAGTAGACTTGCATTGTGTTTAGGTTCACTCAATAAACCAGACAGCATGCATGTAAATTGTGTGAATTGCACCTCTGTCTGGCGTCTTTGTCTCAGCTGAGTGAACACACCCTCTGCATTATGTACCTGTATTGACACTGATAGTATATTCAGACTGAAAGGGCCTGAAAACGTCTCTTCCGAATCAACATTTTTTGCAGTGTACCACCGGCACTAAGATCTTCCACAGGCTGCCACTGCATACTGGAGAGCCAGGGCACACAGAGGCCATTCACACCTTGTTAAGTTTTACAACTTGTGCATTTGTCGGTCTCAGGCTTCTATTGCCCCTGTGATTCTGTGCCTGCTTTGAAGTGACCGTCTTAGTCGACTGAGGTGATAGAGAAATTTAGGGTTTTCTCTGATGAATGTGAATGCAGCACACATTGGGCTGCATATGGCCTGAGTGTAAACCTGGATGAGAAACAACTACGAGTTAATTCATTTATGTGTTAGTTATTATAAATAACTAACAGGGCAAGATCTTAATACGGAGCTTGTTCCTGACTCTAAATAAAAGGAAAACTCCAGTTTGTTATAGCTTGGGTAATGTTAGTTTTAGACATATCATATAAAGCATATGACACCAGTGGATCATAATGTCTTTGTAAACATATTCGATGATGTGGTCATTTTTTTTCACTGCACTTTTTCATATATTTCCTTTCACTGTAAAACCAGTCCTTTGGCCTGTGTTTCAAAGGTGAAAGAGTGAAGTCAATGAGAAGCTGTCACTGATGATGAGACACTGAACTTCAGCACATGTTAGTTAGGTCACCGACCTGTGACATAATGTCATGTTACTGGTACCTTGGATCACATGTGGAGCTATGGAACAATTCTTTGAAAAATGGGTCCATGTTTTGTTTGTATAATGCACAAATTATGCAGATGCAGATGCAGACGCAGAAAACTGACGGTTTCAGTTGAAAATTGACTTTTTCATGCCCTGTGACCTTGAGATAACCTAATATATCTGGGCCATGCTCAGTGAAGTGCTCCTCTCCTCATTACTACATTTACCTGTGTATTAAGAAATGAAGAGATTGAAGAAGCAGATGCAGGGAGAAAAGATGACTTCTTCTTGTAGCAGACACGGCTGAGGTGCGGGTGTCAGGTTAAAAATCCCATTTCTGTTAGTGAAAGGTATGAGGTTCAGGCCACTGCAGATGAGGCTCCTGTAATCCTGTACCACTGTTCCATTCCTTTACATGCATGGCCTCCTGTTATGTGCGTCAGCCACTCATCACTCACACACAGCAGTCAGGAATGGGATCCTGGTCGCTTAGGCCTGATCCTAATAAGGATCAGGTTCCTATTACTTTCTTCATCTGTTGAAGAAAAAAACTAAAACACTGAAATGTTGTGTTTTTATCTTTTTTCCCCAAGAGGTAGACAGGAGGCACCTGAAACTGTCTTGTGCCCATCTTTTCAAAATGAATGACTTTTCTTGTCAGAGCTGAATGTGGGATTAAATCTTTTTGAGCACACCCACTTTGTATAAGCTGAATGCAAATAAAGGTTGCTATTGTGTGACTGTGATTCTCCCCGAGGGCCCTCACAGCTACTCACTCACTGACTCTCACACTCCTGAACCCTGGCGCTCAGGAGGAATTGTTTATAGCAGCAGGTCTTGGTGAAGGACCATGATGTTATGCATTAAAAAGCAGCTTCCCTGTGGTATAATTCCAGCTGTGAGATAAGTCACTGACTTTTAGGCTTTGTTTTCACCTTCTCTCCATGGTTCAGGTGCACCTGTGTATTGAGGCAGGCAGATTTTGCAGTGGGGGATGGGGGAGGGGGGGTTACAGGTTACAGATGGAGCATGCTGTATGAGTGGGCACATCATATCTTCTTTGTTTCTCTAGCTGTAATGTCACAACAAGACACAAATGTCTGTGTGTTTTATATGAAGATGGAGAAGCAGCATTGACTTTTTAATGCCTCAGGTCTTCTGGGCTCCCGCTGTTTGACACAGTGTATATGACTGAGGCCAGTCATATACACTGTTTGATGTAAACAGCTGCCTGCTGAACCGTAGCACACAGCACATTGTTTAAATCCAAACACCTCCTCCAAATCATCATCACGTCACCTGGAAATAATAACCCACTAACACAACATTAGTGTCCAAAGAGGATCAGACATGTTGCCTAAAGTCTCAATTGACTGAAACATAATGTGTGTGTAGCCTCACTCATTGAGAAGGTGACAAACTCACAACTCCCGTATCACTGTGTGTGTGATGAAAACAGTTAAGCAGCTGAGCGTTGGTTTGAATGTTCTTCAACCCTATATTTTTCATTTAGATTATGTGATTTCAGATGTCAGAATAATGCCCAGTCCTGTAGTTTGAAATAACTTCCACCAACATGCCCAAACAGTCAGAATGGATCAGGGGATCCCCTCATCCAGCTTCTTCTTCTGTGGTGTCAGAGACAGAAGCTGTCAGTAGTGGCTGTCTGATTCTGTCTGTGACTGACCTGCTGTCTGCACCCAGCCACCAGTCACAGGCTCGTTTTAATTGAAGTGTGACTGGAGCTATAGTGGGAGCTAAGGTAATGCTTGTCTATCACACACACACACGCACACACACACACACACACACACACACACACACACACACACACACACACACACACCCTGCTGTGGACCTCTGTGTCTGTTGCTTGACCTGTCAGACTGAGAGAGGGAAGGACAGAGGGCCTGTCGTGCTGAAGTGAGGTATAGACATTTTCTCAGGAATGCTGGGAGCTATCACAAGTGACATGTAACCATATCCACTGTCAGATCTCAGGCTTTATCTCTGCTCTGCTGTTGACTGTTCCTTGGGTCTGCTGATGCCTCCTGTCTGCATCCCTGCAGGAACTTTGTGATTCATGCGTTTGATTGAATAAACATTTGTGTGAACCCCTGTGGCTTTATGACTATTTTCTATTCCAGCAGTTATGAATGTTTTGGATATATTGATGGGTAAACTGAGCTGCTCTCCCCCAGTCCACTTTTTATTCACATAGTAAACAGTCGAGTTAAATATATGTAAATAATTTGGGAAAAAAAGATGAAAAAAACAATTGCTCATTTGTTTTGTCTTCAAATTGCCTTTTTTCCGACAAAAAGTCCATGACTGAACAATATTTAATTTAATTACACTGAGGCAGAATTAGCCGTATCAGTGGTTTTGACCTCTAGGGTAATGCAGGGATAACTGCTTAGTTCAACACTGATGCTACCCTGATGCTGATACTACTGTTTTCATTTTAAACAAATAAGTATTTTTTTAAAAATGAACTCTGTCCAGGCAACTCTGTATGAGAAGACCTCCCATTAATAACACACCTAAAACGTACATCACATGAGCATTCATATGCACTGGGCAGGCAAACAGGAAGCAGGTTACCTACTCTCAGGTTAGCTGCAAAATACAAACACGAAACAGCAATAGTGAAAGGTGGAAGCAGGGATTCTGCCTGATGATGCAGTGACTCTCAACACTTTTCCAATACCTCTCATTGTCAAGCTCCGGCTAATAAGATCCAGTCAGGAGGTGAATGTGGGGAACTGTGTCAGTGGTTTAAAAGTTTTAGGTCCATATTACAACCCATCCCCAGAGTTTCCAGACTAAAAAGAGGACAACAGCATTTCCACATCCTCAAAAACCTCCAAAGTGGCATGGTCAGCTGGTGTATCTGTAGCAGATACAATGCATTTTCAAACAAAATGGTATTAGGATATAGCATTTGAATCTAGTATTTCTGTTTCCCAGTGTATGAATCCTGTTAACATTGCTGGTCCTGTGAGCAGGGGGAATAGTTGTTGAGATTTGTTTATTTGTTTGTTTTGGACTTTTTTGCCATTGGGCAGAACATTGTTTTTCGTGCAGATCAAACATTTTGAATTCATGTTCTTTGCTGCTATAGTGTGTCACAATTTCTGCAGCACGTCAAAGCTGCATACACATAACCCATGCTGTGACTCACAACTACTGAGGCTCACAACTATGCTGTTTCTATTGTCACATACTGAAGTAACCTCCCACCCTCGAGCCCAGTAGGTGACGTGTTTATCAGGAAAATAGCTTTACTCAATTATAGAGTAATTAAAAGGCAATTATTCAATGCATAATAGTGTGTTAATGCCTTTTTGAAGCTCCACTTCCATCACCCTGTTAGTTCCTGCACTTGTGACCTAACTGAGTGGGCTAATGGCATTACTGTAAACTTCTTTGACCCCCCACCACTGTTTGCTTTCCACTCAAACAAACAAGATCAAACGCTGTTATCAGAGCCCCTTAGATAAAAGCCACTTGACCACTGGCTACTCCAGAAGTGAGAGCCAACAGCCTTCTGACAGCGCTTCTGTCACCTGTGGAAGTCTGAAGACGAAGCTTTGAATTTATAGTGAAGTGTTGCATTTCACCTGTTCTTGTCACCTCCTCATTGCTGGACTCAGAACAAATGTTGCTTCAGCGACTATTCCCTTCAGCAACCATATTAGCATTCTGTAACATAAAGTACTTACACAGGGGGACTACTGTGTATTTGTACAAATTGGTGATCAAAGCGAGCAGCATATCTAAGTGACATGGACAAAACAAAAGAGTCTTTCTGTCTTTTCATTTTTGACCACATGCATGCCTGCCACACTGTGGCCCCTAAGCCTGTGCAGCGGGTCCTGTAGCAACTTGCTCAGGGCTTGATGCTGCGTATTCTCAGGTGAGCAGAAACACTTGTTGGTTTCTTTAGTGTCTAAGTTGTCTTTCAGAGGTGTCCTCTTACACTGCTGCTTCCAACACCACCCGACCCCGGCTTCTTCTCCTGCACATTTCCTTTGGTGTGTCTGTGCAGCATTTTAGCATTAACATTTAATAAACATTTTATCATTTTATTTAATTGTTTATTAATCTAAACATTGTATTGAATTAGGGTCCTGCTTATATCTTAGATTACGTCAATATAAAACAGAATAGTAGTAGATGTTAGCTCTTCCTAAACTCCACACAATCATCACCACCGTCAAACTGATGGCGGTTTTCCCTCTTAGTTAAAGTAACACCAGGCGTTGTTTGTTTATGTCATTATGTCTATGGAACATGTGACTGATAGCTCTCTGAGTGGTTCTGAACACACCACTGCCCTCTTACCTGCCTGTGACCTCCACAAGAGCTGCCATTGACCCTTGTCAGTCGTCAATCTCGAGTCTTATCTCACCTCTACCGGCCCATTGTTCCTTCACAGCCAGTGAAGGCCCACGCTCAGCAGTTTTTTCTCAACACTTCACTCATTTCCTGAGAAACATCTTTATCACCTCCTTAAATGTTCTTAATTTCATACATTATACATTTAACAGTTGAAAGACATTATTTGGGGTCACTTTTGCAATCTGTGTTCAGATCGACATTTACACTGCACTGGTAAAGCTGGGGTTGTAACCCAGCTGAGCCTTGGACTCCAGCCACCCTATTACATTTTGCTTTAAATGACCATAAATATTGCTATGGTTACGCCTGGTGTTTTTGACCCCCCTAAAGAAAGAGTAACTTTACAACAACAGGAAAATCTCCAGAACTTTCAGGTAAACGTGAAGCAGGGATCCAGTTTGCAGGAGGCCGGAACCTGATGTGTAACTTCTGCAGTCAGATAGAAGGTTTGCGGTTTGGTCCAGACTTCCCTACCGTATTCTCACATGGTTCCATTCAGACTGATCCTAGACACTCCATCCATCATAATTTCAGGAGCACTTCACTGCACCTCTAAAAGCAGCTAAAAAGACTCACACAGGGTCTTATCATTCTCCAATAAGCAAATGCAAAACAGTGCTTTTGTTTTCAGACAATATCCCACTATTTCTGTTTTTTTTTTTCCCTTGGTGTGTTTTACTATTAAGCAACTAATTGCAGAGTAGATAATCTGTGTTCTGTACATCGGCCTGCACATGACCAATGTATGTGAATAGTCATATGATATATATTTTTAAGTGTGGACATTATTTCTGACACTGTAAATCCTAAATGGAGATTGGTTCCAATATGTTTCATGTAAGGTAGAAATATGAATAGGTGAATAAAAGCACCTATGGTTGTAGATTTTAGCTCCCTGTCTCCTTCACTGCTTGCAGTGGTTCGTCAGGTTTGAAATGGGGTGCTTTAGATGGATTTCAATCAGTGACATTAACAATAGAGAAGCAGTAACTCGCCATTCCCTGCACAGCTAGAGTCATGGATCAGGTCCGACATACCAGGCATGCTGCAGCTGTAGGGCAACACTTGTCTTGCCATCGTTCTGGGGCCCACTGGGTGGGGGAGCTGGGGTGAGGAGGGTGACAGAAAATAGAAAATGGAAAATTCCTGTGTGAAGTGCAGTCATTGTTGATCAGGTGTGAGCTGTGTAGCAGAGATCAGAGCAGAATGGGGAGGAAGGAGGAGGGAGCAGACAGCTGCTGTAGCCCCACTACCAACACGCTAGCTAGTACTGCCAACCAAGATGCCCATATTTTGGTGGACAGTGGGAAACAATGTTTTAATAAGTACAATGAATATATTTTATGAATAAATGGGAATATATATATGAATATACAGTATCTTTGAAAGTACAAACATATACAGACTAGCTAATGCAAACATAAAATCTATAATAATAATAAGTAAAATGATGCTGATTTATGCTGTTAAAATGATAATTTTTCATAATTTATTTTCTTAAATATCACCATTAACTATCAAGTTGCTGACCATGTTGACAATCTCCTGTTCTATCACATCACTAATATCTGCATTTGGTGAATGAGAAGGTCACTGAACTCACTGTCACGTGCATAAAACCAGCTGAAACCTTAATTTTGTGACACAGAGCATAATCATACTGGTAGTAGTATTTAGGCCATACTGAATATGGATCAACCATGTTGTTGTCTGACAGGAGTGGAGCCTGATATTGCCCCTACTATTGTAGACCATCCACCTCAGAGTTGGACATGTTGTTCATGCTAGGATGTATTTGCCATATATGCCAGCCTATCGCAGGGCCAACATATAAAATATATACAGACAGACAACCATTCACACTCACATTCACACCTACGGACAATTTAGAGTGGCCAATTAACCTAACCCTCAGTGCATGTTTTTGGGCAGTGGGATGAGTACCCGGAGAGAACTCACGCAGACACAGACAGAACATGCAAACTCCACACAGAAAGACGCCCCAAACCGAGATTTGAACCAAGGACCGTCTCACAACCTCAGAGTTGGACATGTTGTTCATGCTAGGATGTATTTCTGCTCACCACAGCAATAAACAGTGGTCGTCTAAGATATTTATAATTCATTTTCTAACGTTTATCCTCAGGGTCGCGGGGGGAGCTGGAGCCAATCCCAGCTGACTTCGGGCGAGAGGCAGGGTACACCCTGGACAGGTCGCCAGCCTATCGCAGGGCCAACATATAAAATATATACAGACAGACAACCATTCACACTCACATTCACACCTCCGGACAATTTAGAGTGGCCAATTAACCTAACCCTCAGTGCATGTTTTTGGGCAGTGGGATGAGTACCCGGAGAGAACTCACGCAGACACAGACAGAACATGCAAACTCCACACAGAAAGACGCCCCAAACCGAGATTTGAACCAAGGACCGTCTCACAATGGAGTAAAGAAAACGTTTCTCCTGGCTTAGATGGAAACACACTTTTTTTTATTTTGAAAGAATCCTCTGAGGAATTTCTTGGGGGTTTTGACCCACAGCTCAGTGACATGAGTGAAATATGTCTATAGTCTTGCCAACAACTAATGACAGAATACATTTTGAAAATGGCTATCAATGAGTCCTTGAAATCCCAAACCAGTCAAGTATAATGGCCCAATGTGTCCTCTGGGAGCAGGAGGTCACATGTTTTTTCTACCCATAACTAATGTCTAATAAATGGCCAGTTTCCCAATGCTGGTTTTGAGAGGTCAAATTGTTTGCATGCTTTTTTTCTCTGGACACAGACTCTCAAGAGTACTTCTTGGCTTTTCGTGACGATGTTGTCAGTTGTAACTTATACAAAAATGAATAAATGAAGTTATCATACAAACCTGAAACACTGCTGGTAGATGCAGCATGGATAATGAATTACAAGTGCTACTGACCTTATTGTCTATGGCTACATCCATACTAGATTTTAGTTTTAAAAATGATCAAAAATACAAAAATGACTTAGTGTTGAGGAAAAGGATGAGTCATGTTTTAGTTTAATTATATTTCTTTATCAGTGTTAAAGCCAGCCAGGATTTTTAATA
Source organism: Trinectes maculatus (assembly GCA_016785345.1). Taxonomy (NCBI): domain Eukaryota; kingdom Metazoa; phylum Chordata; class Actinopteri; order Pleuronectiformes; family Achiridae; genus Trinectes; species Trinectes maculatus. The sequence goes on from JAFBJQ010002181.1 coordinate 13,845, forward strand.
ACCTTGCTGTTGCTGTCTACTTGTATAGAAATGTAATTGTCAGGAGAAACGTCACAACCTGTGAGTACGTTCTACTCAGCAGCAATACAGTGGTGAGAAATACCTAATATTTATCTTTCATTTGTAACTTACAAAGAAATGTGAAAAAAAACTTTAAAACAGAAGGAAGAGGGCACGATTTAATGCCCAAAAGAATATACATAATTTAATGATGATTCAAAGCTTATTTTCAGTAAACACCTGAGGCATGAATATGTGCACATATACTGTAATACAACCACTCAAATACTAAGAATGACCTTCTTCCCAGGAGTTTTATTTATAACTTCAAAGCAGTAGCATGTATTTTACTACCACGTTTTATCATGACTTTGCATCTTACTCTGTTACAGTAGAACATCCACCTTAAGGATGTTCATTGCTCAGTGATGATCGGCTCCAGATGGACGTCGCTGCTTCATTCTGAAGAGTGTCCAGTTGTTTTCACGACCATCATCCAATACACCCGACACTCCCTCTCACTGTCTCTGTGGCTGCAGCTATGGGAAGGGCAATTGTGTGAGTCATGTTATTAGCTTTGAAGTCTGATTCTGAAACTGCTACTGTAACTAGGATTTTACCTGTCTGTCATCCCAACAGAAGGGTTTGCACAGTCTTGTCCCCCTGACAACTAATTGTTCATGCACAGCAGTTGGTCCTGCAAAGTTACATTTTTACTCAAATATTGTATATTTTCACACAGATTTCTTGTGACCCATCATTTACTTAACTCTATCAATCAAATTTTATATGTATAGTACATATTCTATAATAAGCCCATATTCTATATTAATATTCTACAAACTGTCAAAACTCTTTTAACGGGGGAAAAACACAGAAATCTCACTGAGAGTCACAGTGAGGGATCCCTCTCTCAGAATAGACTTTGCTGCTAGGCTTGCTAGTGTGTGCGCTTGAGTGTGTTTGTGTTGTAAGGCTTCGCAGAGCAGCACTCATTATGGATAAAGGGGGTGGGGAAAGTAGTTCAAATTTATTGCCTGCGTCAGCTGTGTCAAATTTGGCAAGCTCAAATGGTCAGCTTGCAAATGGCAGGGCAATACCTTCGGGTCAAGAGCCTTTGTAATGAGCACTGGGTTGTACATTTTCACCTTTCAGAGCACAACTTCACCATTCATCTATGTAAAAAAAAGTACATTGACAGATTACTGCTATGTTCGTGTTCATTCAGCACAGGCTGAGGAATCCGTCAGCTGAGAGGGGTGAAGACTGACCAGATAGGAGATATGGAAGATAAAAATGGCCTCACTGCTGTATATCAGCACGAGCACTCTTTTTCACTTTTAAAACCGTTTCTCCTCTTCTGATCATTCATAAAGAGGACCACCCACTTTTTGAACCCTTGCCTCTATTTTTGCAGGGTCAGAAAGAGTGGCCAGTTGCTCTTTATGGCAGAGATTTTTACGATGTGGTCAGAGCTGTTTGGAGACCACCTTTCACTTGTCACTGGAGCTACAGTAGCCTGCAGTAGAAAGGCCTGTGCCTCTGTACATGGGTTTCACTGTTCTCAAGAAAATCTGGCAATGACACAGAAACAGTCTGTAACGCAGATTTTTACACAAATACACCATTTACTCGTTTGCCATTGTTAATAGGATTGTTATTTTTGGCAATTATTGGCCACATTAGATATAACTTGTTTCTATCAAAACTTTAGATATGACCAAATATGATGTTATGTCGAAGTCATATTCAGCAGCATTTGTGAAAGATGAACTTGATGTAATCATTTCTTCATATCCAGTAATGTGATTTGTTTACAGCCCTGCTAGCATCTCTAGAAGGCTGCACTAAGCATAGTAGGGCTTTGAACTAAATTTAGAATCAGGATGCTGACATGCTTGCAGTGACAAACACTTACCATACTTACTATCTTTGGGTAGCCTGTTAGCATGAAATTAGCTAATTTGCATAAAAAACTGCCAACGCTAATGGCATTAGTATTCACCAAAGTATTGGATGAATGTAACTTTGACCCGATAATGACCTTGGTGGGAAAGGTCAGATAATCATCCAGTTAAAAAAAGTGTTCTCATTGGAAACATCATTGTCTTAGACACAATTCATGGCACTACATCCAATATCTGTCCAGTCAGGAGCGAGACCACAAACGGCAGTCTCAAAATGACACTACATGTACTGTCAGTTGTTAGGATTCGTCATGAATGCACCATGGATATGTGCACGCAGGATGAATCTTATGACGATGTAATAGAAGTTTGAACTATATTGCTAACATGGATGAAACTGTTCACCTGTTCAGCCTGGGTCTCTGTCATCATCTAGCTCTCACAGTTACAGCCTGGTGCTGGGCCAGTCTGCCACAGAGACACATATAAAGAAGATTGGGTTACATGCTGACATCAACAACAGACAACAACAAAGCATAGTCAGGGATCAGTGAATTCAACAGTGATGACGCGAGCTATTTCAACTCTCTGATGAACCTCTCTGACGTGATGGCTGGAACTGCTTGTCTTTGACAAGGGAGATGATGTCATATGGTAGTGATGGGTCATATTTTTTAGGAAAAAAAATTGAACATGTTTTTGCAGTGTGTTGTGCCTTCACTGACCTAATAACAGAGCTTGTGATGCTTAATAAAAAGACTAAATAAAGACTAAATTGTATAGGTAAGTTTCACATTAAAGCTGGAATGCAAGCTATTATCTGTCCCTGAATACCTGTTGTATGTGCTCACTGATTATCATGTAAGTCAATCCTGTCCCAAATATAAAATAAGACTTGTTTCACTTACACAATGACAATGACTTTGATAACAACGAATTATATTTTACTAACTGTGGGGTCCTCTACAGCAAATTACACTGCAAATAATCCGGGACTTGTCAAGATTTAAAATCTTATTTTTAGACCTCAGATAATTTGCCCTAATTTCAGGTTTTCTTATCCAGTCAAATTATCTGTCCATGGAGCAAGTCAAATTTACTTACTGCATGGACAGATAATTTGATTTGATAAGAAATCTTGAAATTAGGTGTTCAATTCTGAATTTAATCCATACTATGAAAGGCTGAAAATAAGTAAATAGTTTTTAAAACAAGACAAATTATCTATGAGGTCTAAAAATAAGATTAAACATTTTGGTAAGTCCCAGATTTTTTGCAGTGTAGACTTTGATGAGTCTAAAACAACAAAGTTGGAACTGATCAGATCAAGCAACCTCAATATTCTTATATATATTGTGCACACCACACACCTTTCTTTTTCTTCTGAATCTAGTTGTATACAAGTAAAACTTGTTGGTGAGTCAGCATGTTAACGAATCTCAACTAAAACCCAAAACATATGAAGACGAGTGTGTCTATGTGTGCATGTAATAGAGAGGGGGGGGGGGGAGTCAGACCTACTTTATCACTGACATTTCTGTTCTCTTATTTGTTATTTATTTGGCCAGTTTCTTTTTAATAGACAGGTTAGTCACACACGTGATCTTCACATTTGCTCACGCCTCTGGTCCAGTATGAATATCAAGACACAGTCCACATCTGCTGAACCAGAGTTAGGACATCATGTGAAAGCATTCACTGATGGCTCCTGCCATGCAGCATGTCAGGAATGAGTACCCAGGAGAGAGGTGATGGGCGGGGGAGAGGAGGGCAGGGGGTCACAAGAACGTAAGAACGGCAAGAAGCTGATACAAAAATATATTTATTATATCAAAATTATACTGTCGACCTCTTCTCTTCTCTTCTCTTCTCTTCTCTTCTCTTCTCTTCTCTTCTCTTCTCTTCTCTTCTCTTCTCTTCTCTTCTCTTGTTGATGCCTCCTCCTCATAGGAACAGGATGTTGATTGGTGATAGTTTGATGAGTTGGAAGTGTGGTGGTGGTTGCGTGTGTGTGTGTGCGTGTGCGTGTGCGTCTGTGTGTGTGTGTGACGGGGGTGCTCTCTTTAACACCTCCCTGCCACACCCATAAAGTGGTATTAGTTCTCCCCTTTTAAACTCAGTGCTTGCTGATGAAACAGAGTAAAGTCATTCAGAGAGTTGGATGAAACTCTGAGTGGAAACCGCCAGTGACTGTGAAAATAAAACTCGTCGATACATAATGTAACTGAGAATAATGTAACTGATCTCTCCTCCAGTCATCGTCAGGGGCCCCGGTGCTGTGCCCACCCACCACAGGAGGACTTCAGGGAGGGACTTTGCCTCTCAACATTCATCCAGTGAGACCGAGGGCTTTTCAAAAGTTGCATCTACCCCAGTCAGGTCTGCACTGATCCGGGATCCCGGGTGCAGATGGATGTAACCGCCTCAGCTGCGCCCAGGAGACGCTCGCCTTCAGCTCAGATGGATCGGGTGGTGTGACGGCGTCCGTGTGAGGGACAGGAGTCAGAGATCAGAGACTGTATTGTTGTGGATGGACAGGTCAGAAGTGCATATGCTACAGTGTGGGATCTCCTCACTGCGTCCATCTGGGATTATCTGTCTCCTCAGTCCGTCTCCGACTCGGACGCACCAACAACAAGGAGAATGTATGGAATAAACCGGCGCTGTATTTACATGTAAGGCGGCGGCTGCGGTGGCGTGATTGCAGGACTGTGATTGTCTAACTGTCCCATATCATAATAACAATTCTTTATTTATTGTTACCCCTGCAGATCGTTTCATTTCCTCGTGCTGTGCTGCCATGCTCAGGTAAACAGCTGATTATCATTATTAGTATTACTGAATTATAAACTCGCAATACGTTGCTATATTGATAATCTAATTTTTATAGGCCGAACCGATATTAATAACTTCTGTCTGGTTATAAAATTGGCTTTAATCTATTCATCCCAGATTAGAAAGAAAGAAAAAATTATGTATTTTATTTTTCCCTTTACATAAATGAAGGGGGAGAATCACCCGTCTCCTAATTTTAAGCAGTACGTGAGGACGCAGGGCGCAGTGACGGACCAGCTGAGCCGCAGGCAGATCCGGGTCTATCAGCTCTACAGCCGCACCAGTGGGAAACACGTCCAGATCCAGGGCAAACGGGTCACTGCCACAGCTGAGGATGGAAACCTGTACGGTAAGAGCTGACCTGACCTGACCTGACAGAGTAACAGCTATGACACAATTAAAATAATAATAATAATAAAGTTCAGGTACCTGGCAGAGACACATCCTTCACCCATCTACAATATACAACCATTTTACCATTAGATACAGTTATGTTTTATGTATTTTCCCAGAGTCAGAGTCAATTTCTCTGTGTCTTATGTGAAAGGCACAAAGATATTTAATGATATTTAAAATATAATGGACAGCTATAGATAGCTGTTGTATATATTCATAGTGTTTTTGCACACACACACCAGGCCCGTTAATACAGATCTGGGATAATTTAGAAGGATAGCGTGAGCGTTTCTTCAGAGGGACAAACAAATGTCATGACTTGATGTCCCTGTAGGGACACATCCTAAGGCACCAGTTTCATCTTCAGCCCACTTGTCCCTCTGTGAGGTGTTTTCGGGCCTTTCTGCTAATTCGGCCTCCCTGCTGTATACATTAATCTGTCGTCTGGCAAATTAGTGGCTGATTAGGACCAGGTCTTTGTCTCTATAGCCCCAATACACAAAGCTGTTGTAATGCCCTGTGGCCACAATTAAGTAGAGGACACATTCAGTTGGGTGTATATTCTGCTGCTAATGCAGCTCTGTAATGTTCAGCAACTCAGTGACTGAATGATGAAGATTGATTAAGTCATTCAGTGGTTACTGAGTGTCATGAAGCAGTAAGTGAAATGTATTTCTATTACAAACAGGTCACAGACTTAACACACTGTATGGTCTTCATTTTTATGACAACAGCAAAACATGAGCCTTAATGAACAAACCCTCAATGCTGTCTATATCTGACACCTTCTATTAAAGTAGAAATTGCAGTTCTACAGCAGTTAATCAATCAGTAAATTAATCAATCAAATTTTATTTGTATTGTCCATATTCACAAATCACATTTTACCTCATGGGGACATGTCATAGGAAAAAAAGATTAGAAAATTAGATTGGAAATCTTTTTTTAAATATTTATTTTGAACATATACACAAGTTTGTTTGTGGATAACATAAACAATTTAAAGAACACTATTTGAAAACAAAAGCATAATCATCTAAATATTATCTGCTATTATAAGCATGTTTGGTAGTACATTTTAAATGGATTCTCTTTGCGTTCTCAACCAAATAAAAAAAAAGGAAATTAAAATATTCCGTGGTTTCTGATATAACTTGACCTTCTCCCTTCTTTATCTGGCAGCTCGCCTGTTTGTTGAGACTGACACCTTTGGCAGCCGAGTGAGGATAAGAGGAGCAGAAAGTGGTCGTTACCTATGCATGAACCGGAAGGGCAAACTCGTTGGAAAGGTACAATATACATTCCTGATTTTCTTTTCTTTGACAAGGTTAACATTCATCATCGTCAGCAGGGAAGCGTTTGGAATCTGCGATTCTTCAAAATTAAGTAAAAAATACAGTAGCGGCCAATGTACACTAACGTGAATCTCTTGGCTGAATGCATTCATGAGCTATGTCATCTTCAGAGGCCATGTAACCTGTGCTGCTCCGTGTCATGCAGCTTCTGTATGGAAGCTTTGCTCTGTTGTCAGTGTAGTGTCAGAAGTTGTTTGTGCTGGGAAAAAGGAAAAATCAGAGGAGAGTGATAGTTGCTCAGTTTCACAGCCACAGCTGACAGAGATGAGGGGAAAGTACCAACCCATCATGCACTTACTCGCTTGTGTGTTTGGTCATAAGTCAAACTTCCACTTCCTTCATGGAAATGGAAAAGATGGGCCAACATATCTGGCTGACATGACATGTCACTAACACCCAGAAACAGAGTTTCACACTGCCACATTCACACCACAAACAACAAAAGTCAAACTGTACTTCACAACTTCAAACCAGTGAAATGTGTAACTGTCACACTTCTGTCATCCTTATTTTTATTTAGTTTTCCTGTTAGTTGCCTTACATAAAAAAGCAGAGTACATACATCTTTTCATGGAGAGAAATAGGCCATAAAGCAGTCATTTATTTACATATTTGTAACCAGTTTCCTATTTACACTGAATAACATTTTTACACTTATGTACTTGTTGGCTTTCTCTCTGTATTCAGGCCACAGAACAAACTTCTGGCCTGTTGTAGGTTCAGGTCTAATGACAGATATGAATCACATCTTGCTCTTGACAATAAAGGAACTATGCACATGTCCCACAACTATTCCTGTAACAGACTGATTAACCAATTAATACTGACCTTTTAATTATTTGTTTATCTCAAAAGGCTCATATATTACTCATATACTGTGACTACTAACTAATTCAGTAACATCCACTATAACATCTACTGTAATAGTTGCAATAGCACTAACACTCATCAACATAAGGTCACAGCAGACGACCTAACAGACCATGTAAAGGCTGTTATATGATGTGGCTTAGTCTCACTTCAACAAAGGCTCGATCGATATTAAAGACAACATGTGTGAATTTACCATTGGCTTGTTACAGATCATGTGACTTACATGTTGATGACGTCGTTGTTTAAAAATCTTGAAAGGCAGTCATTGTTTGAATGTGAATACAAACAAGGTAGAATGCATCCGCTCTACTTTATTTTTTATATATGATTCAAGTGTGAGTCTGACCAGCTTTAACATGACAAACCTGTTCTGTCTCCTCATGCAGCCCAATGGCCGGAGCAGGGACTGTATCTTCACTGAGATCGTGCTGGAGAACAATTACACTGCGTTCCAGAATGCCAAGTATGAGGGCTGGTATGTGGCCTTCACCAGGAAAGGGAGGCCCATTCAAGCCTCCAGGACAAGGGAGAACCAGAGAGAGGTCCATTTCATCAAAAGACTACACACAGGCCCACCTCCCTTCCCCAACACAGACCAAAGCAAACACTTTGAGTTCATCCGATTTCCGTCCACACGTCGGGCAAAGCGTAACAGGAAATCACATGGCTCTTCCAAACACGCAGCTAAAGAAACGGACTGAACCAGTTGTCATATGGGAAGAAACAGATGCTATTTTATTTTTGTATATTTTTGATAGGTAAGCAATGATTGAAATGCCATAAATCTAAAGTAATATTACTGTAAAATGGTAGCATGTAAATACTGAAAGAGAGTCAAGTAAATTGATTATATTTATTTGTCCTGTGTGAACTGATTAATAATTTTAATTTTACCTGTAAACGAGATATAGGACAAATATATTTCTCTCTCTCTATACATACATACATACACACAAGTACATATACATATACTGTATATATATACATACAGGTTTAAAAACACAGCTCCAAGGGTTTTACATTCTGCATGAACAGTTAACCACACTATGTTAATGGTAAGAGATTTACTTTTCAGCTTTATTTGTTATCATATGTCTTAAGCTATACAGGATTCCAGTCCAATACATCACCCACTGTTTACTGCAGGGGACAAAATAAATTGAAAGGTGAATGGAAAAAGTGATTCAAAAACAGATCAAGTGCTTGTAAGTGGTACTTGATAACATCACAGCCATAATTAAAATGTGTCAGGTAGCACTGTGAAATGTGGAATTTTCACAGGGAGGTGGAATGAAAAAACAAAACAAAGACAAAAGAGAACAAATCATGTGAGCTCAATCTTGGGGAGCCTCAGTGAAAACCTTCATAAAAATACAGAAAATATTTATCTGATCTTCCTTATGTTTAAAATGACACATGTTAAATGACACAGCTAGATGTCCCTAGTTGGGATACACTGTCTGATATTCTCATAGGGACCATATCCATGTCCCAGATTGTCCTCCCAGCTTTCACAGGTTTAAGATATCAGCTTTGAACAAGAGCTGTCATGAACCTCATGTTGGTGTTAGAGGTCAGCTACAGTCAGGTGCTCACCAAAACCACAAAGATTCAGATGATGACAGATGGACAGATTGCTTCCAAAGTCCAGTGTTACCATAAAATAAATCAATAGACGAAAATAATGAATGTGCAGAACATGTTGTTCTGCACAAATAATGAATGTGCAGAACAGACTTACAGACGGGATGCACTATCAGTTGCTTTTTGTCCATAATATAAGTAGAAGTGCCCATTATAGTGAAGTCAGTAGTAGTGGCATAACCAGGACAAACAATTGCAATGATGCTGGAACAGATTTACTGAAACATCAACATCCACTCGGGCTCATTCAAACAGTGGGAGGTGTCACACATCAAATGAGACTGCATTAGATATACATGTGGCCAGGTTGGACACAGTGTGATGACGAATCAAAATGCTATGTGGAATCCAGCCAACTTATGTCACGATTTTAATAAACTTGGCTAAGCTGAAGGACATGAGCCTTAGACTGATTTACCACTGACCACAGTAATGAAGACTGTGAATATAATGAGATCTATTTTTACCACAATGACAGGAAAATATTTGATAGCATGTTGGTGGGAATGGATCAGCTGATGCTGTTCCACATATACACAGTGTCAGCTATGTCAATGCCACTGTCGGAAAATAAGCATATGATAATGGTAGTTTAATCAGACTGAAACTAATGTTGAGACAAATCTGTCTCACTGTCTGTGCCAGAAGATCTACTTAAACCATCTGTATGTCCAGAAACGTACAATTCTATTGTCTTATTTATTTTATAAGTAGTATATAAGAGTAAAAACTATTAGAACTGTACATGCTGTCATTAAACAAGACAACTTGAGTTTTTGCAATGTGTTCCACATTATTATATTAACATTTTTTAAAAATACAATTGCAAAAAGAGCAAATACAAGTCTAAGAATAACTAAACAGACAAGGAAAATGTAAAGTAAATATGATGATTATCTTTACACTGTTGTTCCAGCATTTCATGAGGAATAATTTGCAGACTACGAGTTATGGTGCAAATTCTAAATTACTTCATTGGCATCAGCAACAATTTAATAAATAAATAAGTAAAATAAAATAAAAAATCTTCTAAATGTGAGTTTTAAATTAAAATGTTTGGTTTGATTATCTTTTATTTCAGTAATTGTTGATGGCATATTAAAATCTGTCTGTGTGATGTCAAAGGCCAGTATGTAACAATCACTTGATGATGGTGCTTTATTTGATGTAATAATAATGTCTGTGTTGTCCTGTTCATAGACATACTATAAGAGTAGACGCCGCATCGACCGCTGCTGCCTACTGCCGCGTGATTTGGAGTGATTTGGAGCCGCCATCTTGGTACGGTAATGTGTCAGTGAACTGTCAGGGCAGTTAATTAATCATAACTCACTGAATACACAACTAATTTTCTCATGTTCTTTCTTTTTGTGTTGCTGCAAAGGTGATACATGTAGCTATGACACAGAACACATGGTTCTGCGTGTTTTAACATGTATTGTGGGCTTAACAACAGAATATTCTGATATGATATAGAGTGTGCAGACGTTCGAGACTGAAACTGCGAACATAATCCCCGCAAAGGAGAAATAAAACGGGGACAATTCCAGTTTGACCAGCGATCTGACTGAAAAACCTCATGTTGTATCTTCAAAAACAAAATGGGAACAGAGATAGTTTTTTAGCCTAAAAAACAGGGTCTGTCTCCTGAATACAGGGACGTCTGGTCCCCCTGTGATATGTGATGTAGGATATGACAGGTATTTTGCAAATCACACACTATAAATATGACATAGAGGCAAAAACAGATAGTGGCAGCAAAGTCAGACATTTTAATAAAATGAGGAAACAATATGATTATTAAATACAGTCTAAAAATCCAGGTGTGCCCATATGAAACTAACCAGATCTACGCTTCTAGGTTCACAGTGCTCTGCCAACTTGTGACAGAACATCTACTTTAACCATCTGCATGTCCAGAAACGTACAATTCTATGGTCTTATTTATTTTATAAGTAGTATATAAGAGTAGAAACTATTAGAACTGGACGTGCTGTCATTAAACAAGACAACTTGAGTTTTTGCCACATTCCACATTATTATATTAACATTTTTTAAAAATACAATTGCAAAAAGAGCAATACATCTTTGCACTGCTGTTTCAGCATTTCATGAGGAATAATTTGCAGACTACGAGTTATGGTGCAAATTCTAAATTACTTCATTGGCATCAGCAACAATTTAATAAATAAATAAGTAAAATAAAATAAAAAATCTTCTAAATGTGAGTTTTCAATTAAATTTTTTGGTTTGATTATCTTTTGTTTAGTCTAAAAATCCAGGTGTGCCCATATGAAACTAACCAGATCTAGGCTTCTAGGTTCACAGTGCTCTGCCAACTTGTTTCTTATGTGTTATTGTGACTATGACCGTACCAAGATGGCGGCCGTATTTCTCGTCCCCTTGCAGCGAATGCGGCATCTAATCTTTACGATGTCTACAGTACCGTCCCCAAGGACTGAGGGTGTTTTCACACTTGGTCCCTTTTAAGTGAACCGAACTCAGTCCTCTAAAAGTGGACCAAAAAGGGAACCCACACAAAAAGAACTCAGTTCTTCACATTGCAAGTGCCTTTCAAAGAGGACCGGGTTCTCTTTCTGGTTTGGTTCAGCTTTGATGGGGCCTCAGTCCTCTTTCTGTTCACACTAGGTCCTAAAGCTATCAGACCACCTCTTCACTGGAGTGCATTCTGGCTGTAATTTCCCAATTTGGGATCTATCTATCTATCTATCTATCTATCTATCTATCTATCTATCTATCTATCTATCTATCTATCTATCTATCTATCTATCTATCTATCTATCTATCTATCTATCTATCTATCTATCTATCTATCTATCTATCTATCTATCTATCTATCTATCTATCTATCTATCTATCTATCTATCTATCTATCTATCTATCTATCTATCTATCTATCTATCTATCTATCTATCTATCTATCTATCTATCTATCTATCTATCTATCTATCTATCTATCTATCTATCTATCTATCTATCTATCTATCTATCTATCTATCTATCTATCTATCTATCTATCTATCTATCTATCTATCTATCTATCTATCTATCTATCTATCTATCTATCTATCTATCTATCTATCTTTCATGAGGAATAATTTGCAGACTACGAGTTATGGTGCAAATTCTAAATTACTTCATTGGCATCAGCAACAATTTAATAAATAAATAAGTAAAATAAAACAAAAAATCTTCTAAATGTGAGTTTTAAATTAATTTTTTTGGTTTGATTATCTTTTGTTTAGTCTAAAAATCCAGGTGTGCCCATATGAAACTAACCAGATCAAGGCTTCTAGGTTCACAGTGCTCTGCCAACTTGTTTCTTATGTGTTATTGTGACTATGACCGTACCAAGATGGCGGCCGTATTTCTCGTCCCCTAGCAGCGAATGCGGCATCTAATCTTTACGATGTCTACAGTACCGTCCCCAAGGACTGAATCATGTCCTGATTACCACAGACATACTATTAGAGTAGACGCCGCATTGACCACTGCTGCCTACTGGAGCTGACGAGAGTTGGGGCCGCCATCTCAGTGGGGTCAACCGCTCCATTCAGCTCAATGTGCCAGTGAACTGTCAGGGCATTTAATTCATCATAACTCACTGAATGTACAACTAATTTAGGCGCGGTTTTAATTTTTTTGTTGCCACAAATGTCATACATGTAGCTATAATACATGACACATGGTTTGGCGTGTTTTCATGTTTATAGTGGGTTTAACAACAGAATATTCTCATATGATATTAAGTGACCAGACGTCCCAATCCACAATTCAACAAAATCATACTGGTTGGCTGTTAAGAGAACAAAATAAAATGAACTAAAACCCCTGAAACAGTACTGTTTTGCAGACCTTCTTTCTCGCGTCCCATTTCTGCAGCTCAAGAGAGGCGAGTTTAGCAATGTGATGCAGCCTTATCTAGAAAAACACACATACCAAACTGTGTCTCGTCAATGTGTTCTTCAAGCAGAAAAACATCCTCTGTTCCAATCTCCTCCCGGACGATGCGTGATTGCTGAAGCTTGGCGGATTGTCCTATCTGCAGCTCTCAGCACCTTATAATAACTAAAAAATAATGATACATTATATTTATATACTACCCAGTCAAATGTAGCAAGCTAAGTTACACAGACACGGCAAAGGTAGGCTGGCTCACTAAATAGGAAGCTACTTTAATTTGCGCTAATTTCAAAGACAAGAAAAGTGTAGCTTGTGTGGCCAAGCTACTTGATAAATAAATATCAGGTTAGTGTCAGGGAATGTGACTTATCAAGTGTTGGTTCATAGCCGGTGAAAACCGCCCGGCAGTAAACATAGGCTGGCTAGCGCTAGCTGGCAACGATTTGAGTACAGTGATATCAAAGATCTCTGGTAATAGTCGATTCGCAAAATACAACGAACAGTTAGGTAATGTTAAAGCTTACTTGTGAAAAGTAATTCCCGAGCCCTGGTGTCAACTGTCCGCCGATTTGAGCAGGAATACGCTGTACAATGGTGTGGCATCTTGGTTTTACAATGTTAATCTGACCAAATGAGTGGAACTATGACCCCACCAAGATGGCGGCCGTATTTCTCGCTCCCTCGTTATGATGTCCATGCTGATTACACGCGCATGTCTGTCACATGGTCTTCCTGTCATAGTCTTTGGCGCCCCCCACTGGTGTATACAGCTAATTAATTTCCGATCAGGTGGAAAGTCAGCTGATTCCTGCCCAAACAGGAAGTCTGAGTTCAACAAACTTGTCATCGAAAAACAGATAACTCATTCGTGCACCGGGATTATTGAAGAAAAGAAAAGTTGTGATTTGAAAAGGGATGTTCGGCGGAGAAGATGAAGATGGAGATTTCTTGTCTCCTTCAGGAGGGTGAGTTATTTTGGCCAACAAGCTAATCCCCATAGCCTGTTAGCTAACAAGCTTCCACCACTAGCCAGGGCTAGCTACGTTCGCCTATGGTCCACTTTTCCCTTAAACGAGTAAAATATCACTATCACCGGAAATAGTGCATGTGTTTCATTAAACGATTTAAAGTGTTGTCCCGTGAAACTGTTTGTAAATGACGAGGTAAAATCAGGAAATGAGAAGTACACTCTCTGCTCAGTTTTGTTTAACCTCAGTGTTCTTACAGATATGTGTAAAGTTCATTCAGCGACTGTACAGAAGGTACCTTTCACACAATGTAGGTAAACAGTTAACGGTGTTATTAGACACCTTTAATAAGCCTCTATATGTAAATAATTAACACCCTGAATTAATGTCGTTAGCAAACGGCCGTTTTTTGTAATACCTACTATTCAAGTAAAATGGCCGAATGAAAAATTCCTGTTAGAAACAGCTGTGACAAATCAAATCACGATCCCTCTGGCGTCATATTGACTACATCGCTGCTCTGATGCGCTAACACACGTTTCAGTGTGTCCACAGTCTTTCTGTATGTAGGTTAGGACCTTTCTCTGTATATATGTATATACTATGTATACTCTCACTCTCTCTCTCTCTATATGTATAATATACACACACACACACTTTGGACTTTGGTTGGCCACTGCAAAACATTATTGTTTTTATCTGCTAAAACATTTCTTCACCACTTTTGCTGTGTGTTTTTGGTTGTTGTCATGTAGAAATGTCCAGTGGTGCCCAAGGCCAGACTGCCAGACTCTCTGCAAACTGCCTGATGTTGTTGTAGAGAATCTTGATGTATTGCTTGCTTTTCATGGTGCCGTTTACTGTGATTAGGTTCCCTGGTCCATTGGCTGAAAAACACCCCCAAAGCATTAGGTTCCCACCACCATGTTTGACAGTTGGCACAGTGTTTTTAGGGTTGAAGGCTTCTCCTTTTTTACGCCAAATGAGGGCTACATCATTGTGGCCAAACAATTACATTTTTGTTTCATCAGACTATAAAAACAGAAGACCAGAAGTCTTCTTTGTCCAGATGAGCATTTGCTAAGGCCAAGTGGGCTTTTGTGTGCCTTATCTGGGGGAGTGGCATCCTCCTTGGTCTGCGTCCGTGAAACCCAGCAGTGTCTGTTGGACTGTCTGCCTTGAGACGTTGCCACCAGCAGAGCCTAGATTCACCAGGATGGCCAAGGCGGTGATGCTTGGATTCTTTTTCACCACTCTCACTATCCTCCTAGCCAGCACAGGTGTCACTTTTAACTTCCGACGACGCCGTCTGAGATTTTCCCACAGTGTGGAACCTCTTGTATTTTTTAATACAAATTTTAATCGACTGCAGAGAGCTTCTGTTTTTCACCTGTTGAGTTGATTAAAACAACTGTTCCCAATTAATCAAGCTCATTAGGATGCTTTAGAACAGCTTGGACTATTTGGAATGGTATAGAACTTTGGATTGTCCCATAAACTGTGACAGTTTGCAAAGCGTATGAATAATTTTGGACATGCCACTTTTTGTTCAAATGTAAATAAAAGCTGAGACATATTTTTTCCACAATGATGCTTCTTTTACATCGTCTTATTATCTTTTGGGAGATGCCCAAGTCATTTACGGTCAAAAACAAACTTGCTGGTTGAATAAAAGTAACATTAAGTCAAAATTTGCCAGGGCTATGAATAATTTTGGGCTTGACTGTATATATATTGTACCAGTAATGCGAGCTTATGTTGATATAGTACTACTTCCATTGTCCTGTATGGAATTCATGCAGATACTATAGCTCAGTGAGTGGCATACAGATACAGCTCTGCCACAGAGTTGTGTTATTGTTGGTCAGTCTGCAGGGCCATTGTGTGATAGCAGCTCTGTGTATTTGTGAGCAGCCAGCTAATTCCCCTCACGGTACTTGTTAGAAGGGTCAGGTGAAGACTTTGACACAACCCATCTCTGCTCAGCATAGAGGCAGCCTAAGTCGCAGCCCCTCGCTTTTTTCTCCTCTGCTGTTGAATGTACCATGGTAGTGTGACTGTTCCAGGGGGACGACAGATTAGGGGTGGCCTAGGGCAGAAGGATTTTATCTTAACACATGCAAACAAACAGGTCCTCCTTATCCCAAAGCTTTACCATTGGTGATGAGGGCCTCAGAGCTTTCAACATGTCCTTTCTGGGAGATCGCGGTGATTACCATTGGAAGTAGATCCAGGGGTCAGTAAAAGGAAGCTGCTGTTTTCCTTCACTTGTTTTGAAACAACTGAAAGTGTTGTTCTTGCCCTGAAAGTTAGTGTACTGTTACAGCATATGCGTTCTTATTCAAATGAAATGGTGATATTTCAGTCAATTTCAAATACTTTTACTTATTCTGTTTCTTACATAAATAGTCTTTGCTTCCATCTAGTTTTACATCAGTGTAAATGACATCAATGATGAGAATGTGAGTTCATTTTTTATTCTTTGAAGTGGTTTTGTCATACAAAGAAATACGATCCATTAAGTAGTTTTGAGAAGTGTCACATGCTTCATGTTTTCTCCATTGCAGGCTCTACTGAGGACTGGTTGATGTGACCTAAAACGTTAAAATAAAAGTGTAAAATGAGTGAAACTGATAACTATTGGGATAGATAGATTTTTGGGTGTAGTTCAAGGAAAATTTGTGCATATTTCTTGCAAAAACTGCTTGCACAGTTGATATTTCTCCTTGTTTCTCATGCCGGTTTCAAATTTGCCTATTTTTTTAAATCTTTTTTTATGTCTATGATCATTGTTTTTTATTCTATCTTACTTTTCTCTTTTCTGATGTGGATAGCAAAGAAAAAAATCATTGTACAGGGAAACAGCACTGTACATATGACACTAAACACTAATCTTGAATCTACAGATGATCTTTACGCTTGTGGTCTTCACAGGGCAAAGTTGGCCTCCCTGTTTGTACTAGACCAGGAGGCCAGTCAGGGGAACGAGTCATTTCAGTATACGGCACCCAAGCAGCCTCGAAAGAGCTCCAATTCAGGTAAAACCATCACAAGTAAGACAACAGTGAATGAAGACTGTGTTATGATGTGAATGTGAAGTGAATATGTTTGTGTGTTTACAGCACCAGCCAGTCAGAAACTGCCTTCACCATCTGGATCTTCAGCAGTGTTAAATGCCACAGCAGTCCAAGCCTTCAGATAGTGAGGACCCTGCTGTTTTCATATTTTAAACCTTTTCCAATACTGATATAACAGCTTATATTTTATTTTTATATTAATTATTTCACATTTGTCCCTTTCTGCTGTTTGTCTCATGCAGTATCGGTGGACAGTATGTAAAGCAGGGAAAGCTGGGAGCCGCCATACTGGGTAGCCATACAACAAAAGAGGTTGGAACTTTGCTAACTGGTCACTTGTTTGAGATTAGTAGTTTGACTTCAGATTTTAATAATGAATAATACAGCTTTTCTTTTTGGCAGTACAAGCTGCTTCTGTACTTGAGCCAACAGAAACAAGTGACTAATGCCAGGATTCACATGGGCTTTGTTTTCACAGTGAGTAGAGACTCAAGGAATGTTGAACACATTTGAACAAAGAGATGCATCAAGTATATCATACTCACTGACTAATCATGTATGGATACATGTTTGGATAATGTCAAGGTGTAACAATTCTTCATCACAGAGGAAAGCTTGATCATGTGCTCTATATTTTCAATTGACGTAAGTAATTTCGTTTGGGTAATTTTGCAAAGGCTTTATTAGGTTTTCTTCCTATTCTGTCAAGTCTGTTCATAGTACTTCCTGCTCTGCAGGGTATCATCAAAATATGAAAAAAAGCCTCATTATATATGATGTTTTTGGTCAAAAGGTTGTATGTTTTAAACTTGTTTTTGATTCTTTCAGTTGATTACAGTTAAATATGTACAAAATCCCGGTCACATATAGGTTAATTATCTGTCACAACGTCAACAGTATATCAATAGTTGTGATAGGATGATATAGGATCATTGGTGAATTGATAAATGGTGAGCTTAAGTGTCCCTCATCTTGTCTTTTCTCTGCTCTTGACCACATGTTCTTTATCTCTCCTGCAGGTACAACCAAGTAATTACTGCACTTTTTATGATGACCAGAGGCAGAACTGGTCTCTGATGTTTGAATCGGAGAAAGCTTCTTCAGACTTCTGCAAAGAGGTGAGTGTTGCTGGAGCAGAGCTACAGCTAAGGTCGTGATTATTGTTTGACCAGTAGAGTGAGTGACTAAGCAAACAGGTGACAAGTTTGTTTTGATGACACAAAGTCTACAAGTATCCTTTTTGACCTTCGAAACTCTTTATTAGTCTGACCATATATGCCCAGTTAAGTTGCTCATCACATGACAGTCTGTTTCAATTCATGTTAATCAGGTTTGTTTGGCAAAAGTGAACAGTGCAGCCTCTTTAGATGCTGTTGTGGTTCAGGATCTGAGTCCTGGGCAGGGCCAGGGGGTGGAGAACGGAGACTCCCTGGAGGTGGTGTACACAGGCTGGCTACTGCAGGACCATACCCTTGGCCAGGTCGCGCAATCTTTTCACCATCATATAAACTATTTCATCATTTTGTCTCCAGATCCATTCAATCATGAAGATTGCTCACTAACCCAAACGTATTGAATTCCTAATATTGTTTCAGATGTTTGACTCTAACCAGAACAAAGACAAGTTACTCCGACTGAAAATTGGAGCTGGAAAAGTGATCAAAGTGAGTCCGACCACAGATACAATAAAATAAGGCAGTTTAAGTTGCATCTCGTCACTTTAAAAAATATATTTCCTACTGCTCTAAATATAATACATCTAATTTTAATCTAGTATGTTTAACCCTATTGTTTCTTGTATCAGTGCATTCTGTGAGTGATGTAAAATAAGTGTCCAAACATTGCCAAAACATTCATTTTTCTCATCAAAACATGATCTGTTAGCTTAAATACATGTTTCATTAGGGCATTAGTGCTAAGTGATGCTGACATCAAACATTATTTCTATGCTACTGATAATTTTAAGATGGTTGGCTGTGAGATGTTGGTGCATTTGGAGCACAATACATTTTTAAAAAATCTTTAAATTACCAAAGATCAAATATTAATATGATCTTTGGTAATTTCCCTCAGGAAAAGTTTTGAATATTGTGTAAATTAATCAGAGCTGTGAAGAAAACAGATCCGTTAAGACATTTCAGCAGCAGTTTATGACTGTATATGAAATCCTGCATTACAATATGACCACACACTGAAGCTTACATCGCACAGTGAGACTAGGGGCCTGCACAGCTGTTTTTTGGCTCAACTTTTTTTTCTGCATCATGAAGCTGCATATTGACTATTGACTTCACAAGATCAAATCAAAACAGCCTGCCCAATTACCATATCACTGAATGGAGATAGTGTAAGTATCAGTTCACTCTTTGGGCTTCTTATCTTCACTTCACTCAAGCTCTGGCTAAAGGAAAGGCCTCAAATTTCAATACTGTGTTTTTTATCAGGTTATACTGAAGGTAATATGTGTTACTTCCTCTCACTTTATCTACAGCCTTTGAAGCTGAATGTAAAATAAGTCTGGCTGCTAAAGAATCAAACCATGTGGCCAGTCTAAACATGTGAATTGCACAAATAAGAGTATTATATTATATTATATTTTATATTATATTATATTATATTATATTATATTATATTATATTATATTATATGCTTGTATAATTACACTAACAACCAGTGATACAGTGCCTAGCTCTCTCTTGGTTTTTCTCTCTCTCCCTTCCCCTCTCTAGCTCTGTCTCTATCTTTCTGTCATTTTTTTGATGTATTATGTACACGTGGCATCCATTGCACTTCTGTCCATGCCAGGGAGTTGGATCCCTCACATGAGTCTCCTGGAGGTTTCTGCGTTTTTTTCCCCCATGTTGAAAGGGTTTTTTTTGGCAGTTTTTCCTCACCCTTGTTGAGGGTGTAGGTCAGAGGATGTCGCACCCTATACACTTTGTTAAAGCCCTAGGAGACAAATTGCAATTTGTGAATATGGTTTATACTAATAAAATTTCATTGGTTGATTACCCAATTAGCACAACTGGGTAATCAATCAATTGTCTTTCGTCTTCTTTGGGCAGGGATGGGAGGAAGGGATGCTGGGGATGAAGAAGGCAGGCCGGCGTCTTATCGTCATCCCACCAAACCTAGCTTATGGGTCCAAAGGAGTCTCCAACTGCATCCCAGCTAACAGTACTCTTATTTTTGAAGCAGAACTTCGTCGGGTAACTCCCACTGAACAGTTGTTTCTTCCATTACTTGTTTGCTCTCTAACATACAAATAAATTAATTCATTTTACTTTGTTTACTGCAAGAGGTGACAAATGTAATGGCAGAATGTGATGTAATGTGATTTGGTGGCAATGCACCTAGTTGCTTGCCAACCACCAATAAACAGAAGTAGAAGACCCAGAACATCCAGCAATGCAACAAATTGGATGCTAGCTGCCATAAAAAGCTACAGAAGAAGAAGAAATAGAAGACTTTGTTTGCATATGTATTTCATTAATTATCACCTGCATAGCTCAGTTATGTCTTAGCTGGAGCTGGAACATCTTATTCCTTATTTGTTATCAGGTTGGTGAATCTTATTCCACTTGTTTTGTGCTCTAGGTGAAGTTTTCCAAAGACAGTGGCTCTGATCAAGCCAGTGTCAGCTCCAGAGACTCTGCTGCTCCCTCTCCTGCTCCATCCCTAGCTCCCATGTTGGAGAATCTGACTCCAGAGCCTGCAGCACTGACTGTTCAATGCCAAAACAGACCAGGGTATCCCATAAGACTTAGGGAAAAATGAACAGTGTTATTTGTAACTTTGAAACTTGGTCTGAATTGTGTCTGACCGTTCCTTTTTTTCAGGGAGCCACCACTTCGTGCAAAGTCCAACTCTCTCAGTGAACAGTTGGCAGTAAGCAACGCACAGTTGTTTTTCGTTTTAATGAAATATTATGTTAATAATTTTAAAAAGATATTTTGCACCTGTGTCATGCGTCATTTTTTTAAAAACTTCAGAATCCGGATGCCACTAAAGCCAAGCTGATTTCTCGTATGGCAAAGATGGGCCAGCCTATGTTGCCGTTTCTGACAGGGGTGGCCAGCCAGCCTGAATCCAGTGACTCCGAGCTTGAGGTAGGAATCTAAATGTTTTCTATTCGTTGATGTAAATTTTTTCTTAAAAGTCCACAAACACCGCTGTTACAGTCTTTGTACAGTATATCTTGTTCATCTGAACCATATCCCTCCACTCTGTAGTCAAACACGTCAGTTGTACCTGGTGACATGTTCCTTCTCCATCATTACCGTGCACACACTGTCCTGCCAATGGAAATGCACATCTGTAAATCAAATCTCTGTTACATAAAAAAAAAATCCTTTGTTGGTTTAGGGTTAGAGTTAGGGCTAGGGTTAGGGGTTATTTATTTTTATCATTAAGAACCAGTCAGTTCTGGGCTCAACACCCAAAGGGCAGGGAGGTCAGAAAATGTTGGGATGTACTAATGCCCTTTGTGTGTCTTTCCCTTTTGTGTCGATAACTCAATAACATTCCAGTGTCCAGTTGCACAAAAGATAAAAGACATTAATAACTTGTTCATCACTGACAAGATTAAGTGAGCCCATCATCTTTGTCAAACAAGGAAAGGAAAATTTAATATCCATGAATCACCCTATTCAGTTCTGATGGCCTAAAAGAACTATGCATAAAGGGTCACTGTGAATTTCTCATTAGCTTCAGCGTTGAATTTGGTAAAATGGAAAAAAAATACTTTTGATTATTTTGATTATATACAGTTCGCAGAGTTGTACATAAAACGACAAAAAAGATGACTCTTGTGTTTACTATGTTTGATCTCAGGACACCAGTGGCAGTAGAATGAAGGATCGACCTGTGGCTTCATCTCCAGTGCAGATCTCCACCGCTACTCCAGCTTCAGCACATGGTTCGCTTCTTCGACAGCTACATATATTCATTCTTCTTCGGACACTGTTTCTTATGATGATGTACATTTATGTTTTGTGCCCATATCTGATCTGTGACATTGTAAAGGTTTTCTTACAGTACATCCTCATCCGCACGCTGCTCCATCTACCTTACTCCCTGTTATGACCACCGTTGCCCCGCTGCCAGGCAGCCGACACGGCTTTCAGGTGAAAAGTTACCAGATTGTTTTCTAGCATATTAACAGTGTGTAATACCACAATAAAAGCACATCTAGTAATACTATGGCGTTATGTTTTTTCACAGCCTTACCCCTACACACAGACCACTGTGGCTCCATCTCAGCTGCAACCTGTTGGCCCGGTATACCCTGCACACACTGTCCCATACATGGGTAAGAACATTTATAGTTGTATTAAAAGAAATGTAAATCTTTTTACCAGTTGTCAGTAGGTGGTATTGTTGAAATGCAGAAAGAGACTTTTAATAGTCTTTTCACTGTTTCAACACAGTCATGTTACAGTAATGTGTGCATGTGTGTGTTGTTTTTCAAGGCTCCGGTGACGTAACTTCCTTCCTGATGACTGAAGCACGACAACACAACACAGAAATTCGATTATCTGTTGCTAAAGTAGCTGATAAAGTGGATCAGCTGGCTTCAAAGGTATAAATCACATTTACAGTATGAGAATACAGGGGATCCTCGTGTTACGACGGTAGCGAGATACGTTGTTTTCGTGGTTACGACACATCTCCCGTGAACTTCCTTGTTTCGGCTTAAGCGGTTTGCCATGTAAATATGTACAGACTTCGCACGGGAACGAGTTGGTGAGTGCTCTCTCTGTCTCTCAGCGCGCCTGCCGGCTCTCCAACACCTCCACAGCACAGCTAGGCTACTCTGCCTTGTGTTTACTAATGTGAAATGGCCGGCTGGCGGGGGGTGCAGCGGCAGCCGGTAAGGAGATGCACACGGACACAGATGTGTTCGGGATCGTGGCGATACCGTAGGTTTATTCACAACACAGGGTCTACACGGTTGATATCAGAAATCTAAAGGAAATGCTCATTACACTCGCGATATCAACCCCTACAGTGACAAAAGGCAATTCACCATAATAAACTCTTATTGTAGGTGGGCGTTATAGCGACATCTAGTGGCACAATGTATGCACAATGGCACAATGAATGTATGTTCCGACCAACGTCGAAATTCGGTTACGACACATTCTCAGTAACGGATCTCCATCGTAACACGAGGACCCCCTGTACTTTGATTAGGTACTGTTAACAAAATGGTAAACACATGGTTCTTGTCTTTTTTAACTCAAACAGATAGATGACCTTCAAAAGCATGGAAGTCTGTCCATGGGTGTGTCTAGTATGTCGATGGAAACCTCCATGATTATGCACAACATACAAAGAATTGTTCAGGTACACACTTGAATAATACTGAGCTGTGTGTTGCAGGGTTCTCTTCTATTTGTTTTTTCAGCTCTTTGTTCCCTCAGCTCTTTATATAACCAAACGTTGATTGTCTGATTACATCTTCATAAGAAACCTCAGCGTTTTCAAATGCTTTTGTTTCTAGGAAAATGAATGTTTAAAAAAGGAGGTCTTTGAGAAAAGCTCTCGCATTGAGGAACAAAACCGTAAGATTGGTGAACTTATCAACCAAAACCAGAGGTGAGTCAGAAAATGTCAAATAGTCAAAAATATGATTAAAGAGGTCATCACAAGTCTGTTTCTGTGTTCTGTGAGACATGTTTTCCTTTAAATATACATTTAAATATAATACTCTTTATAATATTTCTAGGGGACATGCAGCTCAGTTGGTAGAGCAGGTGTCCCCTGTGTTGAGACTACTGTGCTCTTCAATGGCCATAGGTTGATTTCTGCCTTGTGGCTCTTTGCCTTGTGTCTCCAGCCTACTCCCCCTTTCACACTGCTGTTCAACATGGGCAAGATTGACAATAAATCGAAACGATGTTTTCTCATACACTTATAAAAACTTGCTGCTGATTGGAGTAAGTTCACACCAAATGGGTATTAGTAAAAATTAATGAAAACAACACATATTTTATTTTTTAAATGTTTTCCATTCACCAATGTCTGATCTCATATACTGTAGAAAAGGTAAGCAAGTGTGTGGATATTGCTATGATTGATTGCTATGCCACTGTCATTCTGTGATTTTGCAAACCAAAATGATTCATTCAGCTTAAGATACGAGGAACGTTTTCAGTCTAAATGTGTTTGAGGTGGATGTAATGTGGAAGTTCTGTGGTTGTCCAGGTACGTTGAGCAGAGTAACCTGCTGATGGAACAGAGAAACGACTCCCTCAAGTCCTCCAGTGAAATAAACCAGGCCAGATTACTACAGGCTGAGCAGGACAAGGTGAGGCTTTGATTGAAATGCTGAAAACAGAATTGTTTTCAGCATTTCAATATGGAATATTTTTCATGAGTCATGGAGAAATGTCCACCACACCACTGCCCTCCATCTGTAGACAGAGCCTAACTGATATATTGGTGAGCAGAGAGCATTATCACCCTGAAAGTATCCATTAGAAGATGATAATTCCTGACCATGTTCATTGTTCTGTGAACATGTGTACATACACTCATTTACATTTAAATCTTGATTTATTGGTATTAAGGATCTTATTCTCCTCACATTATTACTGTAGATTTAATCTGTGGCAAATGCCATGCACGCGCCCGCCCAAAAATGGTCAAATTCATTACAACAACTTGTAGAATCAGTGTATTGGTCAACAGCTTCTTCAGAGCTGAGTGTCATTCAGTCTCGGTAAGTAGCTTTGCTCCATGAGACTGACGGATCCATATCTGTCCTTGGTTGGACAGCAGCTCTATCAGGGGCCTTGTTATCCAAAATATAGCAGTTACATCTACTGTCTGAAAGGGAAAAATTGTGTCGTTCTTAAGATTTAGACTAACAATCAGCAATAGCAGCCTCAGCAGCAATATAGTCAGTTTCTCACATCTCTGTTTTTCGGCTGACAAGAGTGGAACGTGTCGAGAAACACTAAAAACAGCCTTCTCTGATCATCACATTAACTGAAGCTCTTAGCCTGTATCCGAAGGATTTCCTTTACACATTGCAACATGTGGTTACATGATTGGCAGGCTGGGCAATTGCATAAATAAGCAGGTTTACAAGTGATTCTGATTAAGTTGAAATTGAACAGGGGGGACTGTGTGTGTGTAGACCCTGACCTGTGGGAGAGACTTCGTCATGTCCTGCCTTAAATACCCGCAAGACCCTCAGCAGAGCACCAGTTCATCACACGAATGGGTGTATGGGATTTACTCATTGGTCCAGTGATCCCTGGAGTCTTTGTTTAAATAAAATGGAAAAAAAAAAAATATATATATATATACTGTATATACATACACACACACACACACATATATAGTTGGTAGTTTGTGGTGAATGATAAGGGAAACAGAGAGATAGAGAGCAAACAAGGAACAGTAAACAGTAAGTACCCTCTTTCACTGACAAATGTAATGTTTTAACAGTGCAGTGGAGATCTACGGTCTGTTTACTGATACAAATCTGATACTCATACCAAGTGCTCCACTCTTTGGCCATAGCTCTCTGCTTGGTTATTTGTGCCACTGAGGAAAATCTAGTTCTTACTGCTTTCTTTTCTCAGCCCGCTCTGACTCAGGACCTGTGCTCTGGCCAGGTGAGCCTGTTTTCTCTGTGTACTGCATGCAGACACGGGTCAAAATGTATCTGCAAAAACAAACAAACAAACAAAAAAACTGTGCCTAAAATAATTGTCAGTTATTTGTTGAGTAGGAGAGTGACATACAGGTCCACAAGTCACAGGAAACACAGGTTGAGGTAACCTCTACAATGCTTTCTCATTTACTTGATCTGAGCTGTAATTCTGTCACTCACAGTTACCACCCACTTTCAAACAGGCTGCACAAGTTACAGAATAATATGCAAGTACTTTCTGACCCAGATCTAACGGTTGTCACTGGAATAAACCTTTTATATCACACTTCATCAATATTTTTATGCAGCGTTCTTTTCTTGTCTTGTCCTTTTCCATCAGTCATTGCTCTTCGTGTTTCCTCCACAGGGTCGTGCTGCTCCCATCACTATTGCTACTATCCACTCATTCAGGCTGTCACTGTTGTTATGCTGTCATTTTGTGGCCAAGGATTTACTGTGACACAGACAGCTATGTCTGGTTCTTTTCATTTTCTGACCCCTTCTTGTTCCCTCCTGTGGCCCCATTAGGTTCGTTTGACAGAGGATCTGGCGTCGTCCACAGCTCGGCTGTCTCAACTGCAGCTCGAGGCTTCATCTCACCAGCAGAAGGCTGTGGAACTGCAGAGTAAACTGAGTTTAGTGTTGGTGGACAGTGAGAGCCACTGCCAACGTATCACTGCATTGGAAGCACAACTGGAAGGTTTGTCTTAATAATGTATCATTCATTTTTGTGTTTCACAAATGAATGTGTGTGTGTGTGTGTCTAGGTATGAAATCCAAATCAAAATCAACAGTCGCATGAAATTCAATCTAGATAGATAGATAGATAGATAGATAGATAGATAGATAGATAGATAGATAGATAGATAGATAGATAGATAGATAGCAGTCCGGTATATTGAATACAATAAAAATATAATAAAATACAATAGAATAAAATAAGATACTGAGGTAGAAGAATAAACATAATAAAGAACAAAACACAAGTAGGTATATAAGGTGCATTGGCAAAATTATGGTAGTAGTACTGATGATATGATGGTAATGTTATTGTTACTAAGCAGTATATAAAATATATAGAAATAGTACAGTATATATAGTATATACTATAACATAATATATTATATATAATAATGTATTATATACATATATATACACACACACACATACATACATAAACCATACCAATAATAACAGTGTATAATAACAGTGTATAATAATAATAATTGCAATATGTAATATGTACACATGTTTAGTATATGTAGTAAATACACCCACACATATATATACACCCACATATACACACACACACACAAGATACATAGATATGATATAATACGATATAATACAATATGTAGTAGAGGTATAAGTACTTGACTATACAAAATAGATAATATATTATGAGTATAGAATATGTAATATGTAAATCGAGTGTGCCAAAAGATTATTGTACAATATGATGTACAATATCAGTAAGGTTTATATTAACACATATCACATATGATATGAGTGAATGTTCCAGTATGTTGAGCTGTGTACGGGGTACACAGTGCAAAGGTGTAGGTTGGTTTAGTGCAGTTCTGTGCTGGTGGCTCTGACAGAGGTAGATGAGTTGTAAAATCCTATTGCAGTAGGGAGGAACGATTTCCTGTATCGTTCCTTAGAGCAGCGGGGTTGAATGAGTCTGTGGCTGAAGCTGCTCTTTAACTTCTCCAGTGTTTCGTGGAGGGGGTGGGAGGGATTGTCCATGATCGACCAGCAGTTTAGCCAGCATTCTGTCCTCCACCACCTCCTCCAGGGTGACAAGGCACGTTGTTCATTCCCCTCAACTGCTCCCCCACCTCTCCTCTGGAAGCCGGTGATCTCTCTTATCCCCCTCCAGACGTCCCTGCTGTTGTTGTCTTCCAGTTTGTGCTCCAGTTTTCTTCTGAAGTGGTCCTTGCTCTCCCTGATGCTGCGTTTGAGCTTCCTTTGTACCCATTTTGAGTTCTGCCCAGTCCCTTGATCTAAAGGCCCTCTTCTTGTTGAGAAGGGCCTTCAGGTCGCTGGTTACCCACAGTTTGTTATTTGGGTAGCAGCGGACCTCTTTAGTGGGGATGGTGTTGTCAATGCAGAACCCAATGTACTCAGAGACACAGTCAGTAAGGCCATCAATGTCCTCACCATGTGGCTCATACAGAGCGTCCCAGTCTGTGGCCTCCACGCAGTGTTTCCATGGCCTCAGGAGAACATTTCTTCACTGTCCTCACTGTGACTGGGTGCTGCTGAACCACAGGCTTGTATGATGGTGAGAGCAGGACGAGGTTGTGGTCTGACCTGCCCAGTGGTGGCAGGGCAGTGGAGCTGTACGCATCCTTAGCATTTGCGTACAGTAGGTCCAAGGTCTTATTTTCATGGGTGTTACATTTAACAAACTGGAAGGTTGGGAGTGTGGATGATAGGGAAGCATGGTTAAAGTCACCTGTGATGATGATGAAGGCCTCAGGTTGTGTACTTTGTAGTCCCGCAGTCACAGTGTGGATGATGTCACACACTGCATCTGCGTTTGCGGACGGAGGAATGTAAACAGTGATGGCGATGACACTGGTAAACTCCCGCGGCAAATAAAATGGCAAATAATCTCATACATATTGTACAATTTTATTCATTTTTTTTTTTACATATGACTAAACATTTCACACAATTAGCACAACACTACACCCAAGTAGCGCAACACCTCAGATCATTTGCAAAATGGAAAGCTTTAGTCAAAACTATAACAATTTCTTATAAAACCCCTATCTTATTGTCATAACATAAACACATCCATCATATGGTCTGATTCTATTTGAATCAGTTTAACACTCCTGTGCTCAACTTAAAACACTTTTAGCATTTACAGAGAAAGTGTAAAAATAAATTCACCAACACTACATGACACCAATTGTGCAGACTAATGAAAATATTTACTTCCTTTCTTATATTCAAGTTAGTCAATACTGAACATTTCAGCAAAACATTTTCCAGTTTTCATACAGTATTACAGAACGCACCATTCTACGTGATTTACATACTGTGATTTTACAAATCACGGTGTGTAGTGTTTTGCAAAAAGTGTGAAGCTGATAATTTGCTTACAGTTGTGCAAATCTCTGGGCTGTTGATTTGCTCATTGAGTGTAAGATTTTGCTAATTGTGGGAAAGTTTTAATTTTAGTGTGTAAGCAATTGTAAAAACTGTAATGGTGGGCAGCATTACCATCATCTGCCATCAGGAAAGAGGTTCAGTTCCATGAGATGCAGGCTGAGAGACATTTTTTATCCATGGGCTAACAAACTCCTTAACATAGTGCAATAACTGACATTATCTGCAAGAATTGTCCATCCATTTGTGAAGTAATATAAATCTCCATTCAATATTTGACATATCAGACCTGTAATTGTACATATTGCTGATTTATCGATTTTTTTGCTTAATGTTTATCTTATTCTTGCTTTTTGTCTTTTGTCATGTATATGTAAATACATATATATATATATATATATATATATATATATATGCACAGATACTGGTTTCACAGTATATTCTTATTTTTATTTACTATGTATAGTAAATGCACCGTGCTGTGGCAGCTACTATATTTTCGTCATGCTCCAACTATGATGACAATAAAGCGATTGTATCAAACAACATCATATTATGTTACCAAATGTTACATTACTGCAATCCTGTTGTTACGTTCTGAATCGCTTGGCAATATTTTTCTGACACCCAGTACACAACACACAAACACACAGTGACATCACAGTGAATTAAACTAAAATTTAAAATTTATCACAAAATATATGTTTGCACATTAGATGTACAGCATTAGGTCAAGTATCAAATGACTGATCGATTTCATTAGTGGTTTGATTATTGGTCCATGTTAACAGAGAAACAGTGGCCTTAAAAAGGTGTGTTTCTGTGATTCAGAGCTGAAGGAGACAGCAGAGAGGTCTCAGGCCCAGTACCGCTCAGAGAGACAAACACGAAAAGAGCTGGAACTGAGAGTCAACAACATGGAGGAGGAACTGCAGGACCTGAGGACCGACAAAGAGGGTCTAGAACGAGTGAGTATACCTCATCGTTAATTCCTCTGCCCTTTAAAGGGAACAGGAGTTTGGTTCACGTCATGGCAAACGTAGTCACCATTGCTCGGGGGCTGGGTAAAAGTACTTTTAATAAAGGTGATCGCAGTCTGCTGAGTTTATCAAAAGAATTCAAAGAACTCTGAGAACAGGAAGGAAATGTTTAATCCTGGTCTGATTCATCAAAGAAAATCATGTCTGCTTATGACCTGACCAATAGCATCCTTATGGTGAAACTGCTATTACAAAGTACTGAAATAATGCGCTTGACACTTTATATTTCAGGTTTTAATTTTTAAAAAAATGCAGAAAATATTTAAAAGCTGTAAAATAGTTGATCTATACAAGCTGATATCTGGTTCTGTCCTTTTAAAGACACTTTTGGAAAGGAAGAAGAAGTGGCAGGCTGAGCAGCATCGTCGGGACAAGGAGATGGAGGAGCTCCGCAAGAGCACTCACCATGAGTTGGACAATCTAAATGCTCAACTGCACAAGGCCAGGACCAGTACCGATAATGCTGCATCAGAACAGGTTACATTATATGAAAGGATACTGCTGTACCATGAGTGATTTATAGAGTGATGGTCAAATAACTTGCAGTCACTCTTTCTCCCTGTAATATTGTGTGAATCAGTTAATGAGAGACAGTTTAATTGTGGGATCTTAAAGGGGTAACACTGCATTATGTAGAATCGCAAATGGAATGCACCCTGTATGTGTTGCAGTTGTCTCAGCTGCAGACAGTGCTTGAGGAGGACTGGAAGAGGAAGAGTGAGCAGATGCTAGTGTCTGCTACAGAGCAGCACAGGAGAGAAGTGGCTGAAATAATAGAGCAGAGAGATGCTCTGCAGGACACGATAACGCAGCTACAGGAAAAGGTAGAGCCAGCTATTTAAAACAAAACACACACACACATAATTAAACCTCATTGTTTTGTTTTGTTGGTAGCAGACGTGAAGGTGAAATACAGTTATACATGTAGCAAGTAGAAGAAAGAAGAAGAAACTCCTTTATTAATCCCACACGTGGGAAATCAATTCAGTGCATTGCACATGAGTACAGACAGTACGAATAGTCAGTACATAACAGCATGCACATGCGGAGCAGTGGGCTTCCCCCACAAGAAGCATCCAGGGAGCGAATTTGGGGGTTAAGGGGTGGTGGACGGCAGCAGATAGAGTGGTGGTGCCTCTCCCGGCCAATCCGGGGTATTAGCACGTTCCCAACCTTGATTGTAGCCCAGGTCTGGGATGGTGGCACATCACCCAAGTCTTTGGCCGAGCTGGGATTTGAACGACCTCCGGGTCCAAAGCCTCTTGGTCCCAAGCCTGATTCTCGAACCGCTTTGCCACCACCTCCCCAATAGTCAAATACTTCAAGCTTCACTTGATTCTGAACAACACAAATACATAAATTGCCTTGATATTTTTGTTGCCAACCAGCAAGTCACCTGAAAAAAACCAGTGAGTTGGTAATCTAAATAATCATTCTAGTTGTACTACTACTGAATACAAGTGCTGTTTATAACAACTAGTTGAGGAAAAGCAGTAGACGTGTTCAATTCTGTCTCAGCAGCTTACACTTCTGAAGCAGTCGAGGGGTTCAGAAGAGCATAGTTTGCTGCAGCACCAACGGCAGACTGAAGAGCTAAAGACCCTTCAAGAGAAAGTAAGATGGATGTCTTACATCCATACATCCATAGTTGTCAGCCTCACACACTAAATAGATTGAATGATCTTTGTTGCCTGAGAATGATGTCACAGGAATTAAATTTTGTGCTTGCTTAGTTGCGAGTCATTCATTTGACTCCTCTAAACACAAACGTGAAATCTAAAATGAGTTAACGTGTGTCACTGTGTGGTATTGTAGTACACGGCCTTACAACTGCAAGAAGTTGCAGTACGGGAGAAACTTGAAAGAAAAGTGTCTGAACTGGAGAAGAAACTGTCAGAGCAGAAGATTTCAGGAGACACTGCAGTAGAGGTGAGGAGTCTAACCATTAAAGTCAACATAACATTGAGCACACAGTATATTCCTTTGTTTGTCTTGAACCTGTCAGTGCAGGTCAGTTCAGTCAGTGGGTCAGTCTTGCACACTTGGAAATTAGTGGGATCTGAAATAATAGTCATCATACATTATAGGTGAGTGTGTCAGAGGTGATGTGAAAATGGCCTATCATATCCATTTCACTTAAAATGTTCACTGTGTAAGATTCAGAGACATCTAGTTATAAAGTTGCAAAGTGAAACAAGCTGATTATCAATCAATATCAAAACCAGTCCTCCCCTTTCAAGCATGTAGGAGAATAATGGTGGCTAGGGGACATGTAATATAGCAAAGCCCCTTGCACTGCCAGTGTTTTGGTTTGTTCAGCTGTTGAACATGTAGGTACAACACGTATGAATCTGTGGATGACCTGCTCCTGTGTGTGTGGAGGGTTTGATTGTTGATTGATGTTTGTTTTGTTGTCCGTAGTTTAAGTTCAATGCATGTGTGTGAAATAACCGGCTGTTTATATGTTCCTGCAGGTGAAGCGTGTGATGAACGGTGTGTTTCATTCTCTGCGTGTGGAGTTTGACCTGAATGAATCTTACTCTGGCCAGATGGTGCTGGGGGTGATTGTCACTACGATTAAGGTAGGCTTTCTGCACACATGCATATAAGCAGCCTTTATGAGGCAATAGAAAGTTAACCAAATGTTTCATTTCATCAATGACACATTTTGCAAATTAACAAAATCTATACATGGAAACAAGTGTCCTTTATCCAACTGACATACAACTATTAACTATAAGGAAGCGCTGCACAAACCAGTGTGCTGCAGCTACTTTGAGCATCATATGACCAAGTGAGACTTCACAATACTGACTGTGATGTAGTTGAGTGAGACTCGGTGCATGCACTACGACTAAATGTTCTGGTTAATTCCTTATTCATATGGAATTTTATTTTCTCTAGAATGTAACTCTGCAGCTGCTGAGTGGCACAGAGGGATCTTCCTTTACTACTAAGAAGGAAGAGGAAGCAGAGGAACAAGAGGGAGAATGTGATGTGAAAGAAAATGAGGAGAAAACTCACCAGAACGTACATGAGAATGGAGATGGGCAAGTCCAAGAGGACAACAGGCAGGAAGAAGAAGAACACGGAACTGAGTTGGTTTCTCCTCAAATCAGTGAGACCCAGATGAATCAGGAAGTGTCTGTGGAGAAGGAGGCTGAAACAGTAACTGAGTCAGAGATACCAAGCCAGTCAGACATATTGCAGTCCACTAATCACCCAGTTTCACCCAGTGAGCATGCACTAGAGAGAGCAGCAACAGAGTGTGAAGACCAGCAGGAGCAGGGAGAACACTGTGTTCCTGAAAGCCCAGTGGTAATAGATGCCAAGTCTGCAGATGCAGGAGATGGACCCAATGGAAGTTCACACCCAGAGGAGGACAGACAGGACAATGCTGCACTGAGCAGTGGGGGGGACATAGACAGCATGGGCAGCCGAGAACTGAATGCTGCTTCTCAGATATGTTTCGGACCCCCATCCAACCCACCTCCACCACCAGATGCACTTCACAGCAGTTCATGGTGAGTTGTGAGATGAACAGTCCCTTCCATAATCCCATAACAATAGCAAAACATATATACAAAACTCCTGGGAAGAAATTAGTATGGCCCAGGAGTCCATTTTGTAAACTTGGGATGCACATTCTTCTTATTGATTACTTTCAACAGCACAGCTCATATACGGTATGTTTAAGATGGGATTCTTTTTGATTAAAGCACCATAAAGTTGTAAATACGTCTTTCTTGAATCTGCAGAATCAATCAATGTTATATACCGGATCACAGCTGTAACTTACTGTCTGTCTGCCTGCTTATCCCCATTCTTCTCTTCTTCTTCTTACCTTCACTGCTTGTGGCTTTCCCCACCCACCGTCTACTGTGTCTCTGCTATTCTCTCAGCTTGACTGGGGGAATTAGAGAGGAAAATGGATCAGAGACATTTTTCCAGATCCCTGCTCCTGCCACACAGTGCACAACACCCAGTGAGGAGGAAGAGGAGGATGAGCTGGTAAGAGAGGATCTGTAGAGGTTATTTAGAGCTCTCAGATTCCATTCAGCAGCTGCCACACCCCCAAACCCCAGCTCTCCCCTTGTCTTCTGTCTCAGTGTTAACAAAGTCATTCAGTGTTTTATCTCTTCGGGAAAACGACATACGTTTATCGTTTATTAGCTAAAGCCACCAGTACAACATTGTTGGACATCATTCATATTTTCATCTCTTTCAATTGTGTACAGAGTTTGAAGGGCTGTCCACCACCGACCCCTCTGTTTGGTGATGATGAGGATGATGATGATCTGGACTGGCTGAACTGAGCCCGAACTAGAACTGGAACCAGAGTAATATAAATCTGTGTCTTAATTTCCAACTGTACAAACCAGTGGCAGGTTGGTTAACTTACTGTCTATGCCTGGTGGAGAAGTGGCTCAGAGCAATGTGGCTCTGCATCTCTGCCACCTGCTGCCTCAGCAGCCTAGAAAACTCTGGTGTGGCTGAAATGACAAGCCTGTATCCCACAAATACTTAATTATATGATGTCTGTTAGTATGCAGTTTAATACCAATTTATTACATGGCACAACAACGGATTAATTTGTTGGATCAGCAGCAGTCTTGTTGTCTGTGGTTTTGGACTGTAACATGTTTTTTAATTGTTAGCTTGCTGCCTTAAGAGTAGAACTTTTACACTGATTTGCTAATCTGAACTTGATTCCAGAAAATAAATATTTTCTCCCTCCCTGTTTTTGTCCAGCGTGTCTGCACCAGTTCCTTTCAGTCAAAGTCAACATTCAGTCTCCTATGTCATTTATATTAATTTATAATTTTGCAATAAAGCTATGTGCTTATGCATTAGTTTGTCTTTAAATAAGTTATATTCAGAATGAGGCTTGACAGTGGTTAGTCAGCTGCTTCATTTCAGTGCCTTTTGGAACGCAGTGTATTGTTTATGTTGGGAAAAACTGGAAAAGACTGGCAGTTTTCCATTTATCTCAGAATTAAAAATACTTTGTTGATTCCCCAGGGAAATGTAATAGTAATTCTAATCACTTATCAATAGTCATTGTCAAACCCGCTTCCACAAGTTAAGGTGGGTCAGGTTTATGATGCTGGACATAAACAATAGAACAAAGCAATCGTGTAACAGTTGTTTAATCAACCTGCTAATTTTGACTGTTTAGTGCTTCTCGGCTGGCTGTGAAGGAACTGACTGACTCCTTCTGCCTGTACTGATGAACACAGCTGTTAGCTGAAAACACTGAAATAGAAGTTACCGCACAAGGAAGTGTGTAACACATCAACAGTTTTGTGCACTTCAGCTCAAGAGTGTATGATGTGTTCTTCAGTACATACTAACACTGCTTAGGTGATTGGTTATTAGACATCAATGTTCTTTCCGCAAAGAACGTTAAATGAGAACTAATTTCCCCCCGATGTGCTGCTAGCTTCTGTCAAGTACGGTGAGGGACTGGAAGGCACAGTCAGTTATATATACAGGACACTGTAAAGGTCAATCAATATCTCAGACAATTCCCATTCATTCGTGTTTTACCACATACACATAAGTGTAACAGTACTCTAGCTCCTGTTTCACTGTGGGATTTGAGTCATGTATGATGTCAACATGTAAAAGATCCACGCAAGACCTAACCACCACTGCACAGAGCTTAATTCACTACTTTCCTGCACTTGGATTACAGTATGTGATCCACAGGCTCAGTGTCCCCATTACCACCATTGTTTGAGGTCAGACATGTCAAAAACGCTGTGTGACAGGTCAGAGGTCGAGGACAACAATGCCACAGACAAACCACGTATGAGTGATGTCTGTCCAGTTGCGGCTGATACGTGTGTCTTCTCCCAGCTATCTTCTCTGTCCAGCAATAGCTCCTTTCAGACACCAAACCTGGAAGAGGTCACAAAGAGCCCTTTGAATAAATGACCTCACTTCAGCTGAATATCAGCACAAACACCAGTGGTGTCTAATTTTAGATGCCAATAACATCAGCTGTTCATCATCAGGAATCAGTGCACGCCACCAGTTGCTGAACAAACAGAGCATCTCACTCATTTGCTGAGGGCAACTGCGAGCAGAGGAAAACAGCTGAGCGTTTCTCACTCATAGATACAAAACCTTCTGTGCTGTCATTTCTCAGTCAAAAGTGATTTCATTTCCATTTGCAGTATTGTGACTTTCCAGGAGCCTCAGACACAGTGAGCTTTATGTGTTTGAGTCCTGGAATGTTTCTGTTTACAGCTTCACTGTGATAATATTTTTCCTTGGAAATCACAGACGGCTCTGTGCGGCGATGCCACCTTGACCCTGCCCAGTAACAGGACGCTTTCTGTCAGCTGGCTACCCCACCAGCCACCACAGTAAAGGCTCTTTGAAATAGCAGTTTGTTATTCTGGTGTCCAAAATGTGCTGCAGTTTCAGACTCCTCAGAGTCACTGGAGGGAAACGGAACATCTTTGTTCATCTGGCCCCTGTGTCTTTCAGCAAACTCCCGCTGCTTCTTTTTTGTGCTCAGTGTGTTTTCATCTTACTCACAGTATTGGTTCAATCCCTCCTCACACACTTTGTACCTTTCCACCTTTGGGCACCAGTTGTGAAAATAACAGAATATTTTCTACTATAAACACAAACATAAATGTTATTGTTAAGTTTCAAATTCTAAAAAACCACAATAACGCACAGTAATCAACAAACTACCATAGTCCAGTACA
Source organism: Trinectes maculatus (assembly GCA_016785345.1). NCBI lineage: Eukaryota > Metazoa > Chordata > Actinopteri > Pleuronectiformes > Achiridae > Trinectes > Trinectes maculatus. Next base: position 50,380 of record JAFBJQ010002181.1, read on the forward strand.
GCTGCCGTTTTACACCTTGCCCTCAGACTGGTCATTATATATGTGTACATGGGCCTTGTGGACACGCAGTCTACAGCTGTCTGTACTATACTGTAATGAACACACATATTTATTGTTGAATGTATTATGTGGTCGTGTTTAAATTACACACATATGTACATATTACTCAAATCTGTATTTATTACTTAATGGTTGTTTCTGGGTCAGTTGCTGCTAAATGCTCCACCATCTAATCTCTAACTTTATCTGTGACAAGACAAAATGAATGATCATAAATGGAGTGAAACTCTACTTCAAAAACTGAGAAGCAGTAAAATCAGTGACATCATGGGTGATCACATATAATACATGTATTGGAAACAATATGTGTTTCCTGTTACAGTGACCGAGATTGAAAATTTGAAACAAAGTCCTTATTCCTATTGTTAAATACTCTTTGTCAATTTTGTTAAAGCCTGAATGCACTGATTGCAAAATTCACTTCATTGTGATAAATTTATAAGAGATTCATCAATAAAATATAGAAGAAAAATAAATCACATTGTCACAATCATTTCATGAGAAGAGGTACAAAATATTTTATTCCAACTTTATGGGCAATAGTATCTACTCTTCTCGAAGCCAGTTCACCACCAGTATGAAACTATTAAAAAGTAATAAAAACCATGTTTGTAATTTATTTTTAATAAAGACAGTGTTTACAATTGAATTATTTAAAATGTATAGATATTTTCTATATTACATTTGGCATGATAATTGTGCTGATGGGGAATGTGCCATACTGTACCCTGCTAGCGACAGAAGCCAGCTCACATCCTCGGACCTGACACAGTCTGGTTTCTCTGACCACCCGACTTGAGATGCCCATGACCCATGTGGTGAAGGAACTCGGTCCACACAGTGGTTTGTGGGAATCAGCTGGACTGGAGTAACACCTCCGACACAGGGTAGGACACCATCTCTGAGGTAGGGCCAAAAATATAATATGTTACAACCTACTAGGGAGTCCCAGCAGACATTCAGGCATCTTAACATATTTGGGAAAATGTGTCATGAGACACTGGTTATCTCCCAGTAGTAGATTTTCTTTCACTCCAGGAGACATTGATTCAGAGGATGGATCCTAAAGGATCTTGTGTGTAATGCCAAATGAAAATTTTCATATAAACTAAGACATTGTTTTGAAGTTCAGTTACGTGTACATCCTGTATGTAATGCTCGGGAGAGTTGAATCAAGTGAAAGTGGACTTGATTCAGGACAACTCGACATGTGACCCAACAGGCATATCAAAACAATTGATTTAATGATTGAACTAACCTATGCTTCCATAAACAAGGCCAAACTAGCCCTTTCTGCCCTTCCCATCTCCATCAGACTGAACAGAAAGTGTCTGTGAGCTGCCATCTTCTGGTCTCTCCACAGATGTTCGCTCATGGACAATCAGAGACTTGTTGTGGAGACAGTCCAGTGCTGTCTCAGCAGCTTGCTACAGGTCATTGTTGTGTTGGAAGGTGAACTGTGGCCTCAGTCTCAAGTCATGTTCACTCTGGAGCAGGTTTTCCTCTGGTGCCTATCTGTGCTTGCCTCCATCTGTCCTTCGCTTAGCTCTGAACGGCTCTGTCTCCCTGTTCCTGCTGCTGATTGGTCCTATTGGACCAGAGAAAATAATTCGGTATTCAGTCTATCATAGGACTGAATGATGAAATGATGCTGAGGTCTCAGCATAAAGCATAGGCAGGACAGGTGGAATGGAAAACCTGAGGAGGAAATCCCACTCCTCATTGGCAGAATCCTTAACTGGGGAAATGGTGATGTGGAGAGAATCCCTGTGAAAATCTCTTCCACAAGTTACAGCCAAGCAGCTGAGCACCGTCTACTGCAGTGTGCCGTGGGACAACGATTTCAGGACATCCTGTGTTCCCTCCATCTCCCTCCTAATTGGCTGGATTCCAGGAAATACAGATCTATCTAGGTTCCCATGACTGCTGTGCAATGCATTCCTGTTGTCATTCCAGTTCCACAGAAAAAGTGTTTTGTTAGAGAGTAGTCGTCACATCACATTAAGTGTTGGCTCACACATTTATGAAACAGGGGAAATGTTTGGCACACATACATAGACACATACAATATGTAACATAACACATACATGAGCTCTCTCTCTCTCTATATATATATATATGTGTGTGTGTGTGTGTGTGTGTGTGTGTGTGTTTACAGCCATTGATCAACAGTGTCCAAATAAATGTGGTCAATGCATTTAATTAAATTTCACTTCATATAACTTTTCCATTACACCATTGGAAAAATACAAAAGCCATGCTGTTTACACCCAGGTTTGCTATCTATCAGCAATCTGCCGAGTGTCCCGGCACTTCACTGCCACCAGCAGCTGTTCAGTGAAGTATGATTCAGTGTGTCAAAGACCACAGGGTAGCCTCAGTGCCCCACTGCCCACCATGTTCCTGATTTTTGACATTCCTGCTCCACAAAGGCAGGATGTGTGCACTAGCCTCACTGCGTCAAAACTGTTGGAGGAGTGGGAGAGGGGATCTGGTGGTGGGGAGGTGTATGGGGAGGGGGCTGCCAGTTTTGCCGTCTCCTGCATGGACATGTGCCAACCATTATTTGTTAGTCAGGCAAACATTTCCAAATACATGGAGGTCAAGAGTCATTGGTGATTCTTCACACTGCTGACCATGTTGATGTTCTCATCTAGGTAAATCACATGTTCATCATAGAGGCTCCTTTCAGAGTGAGTGAACAGCTTGGATTTATACATTTACATCACAGCAATCAGACGGCTAAACAGGAAGTGTGTAACGCCTGAGCTGATAACAGAGAAGTGAAAGGACATACAACAACAAAACACATCCTACAGAAGCTATGTGGTAGCTCTCTCTTCTCTTCCTACCAACATTAACAGTAGTAGGTTCTGGATTGTGTGTGTGTGTGTGTGTGTGTGTGTGTGGGTGTGTGTGCACTACAAACTGAGTCATGACACGCTACATCTCTGCTGCATTCCTCATGCTAGTGTCCTTGAAAAGCTGGTGGTGCACTGCAGTCATCACTCATCTCATTATGTCCATACAGTGTAGAGACTGAGCTGAGCAGGCAGATGAGTATTACATTTCATAAATAAGTGTGAGGAGGTTGTATCATGGGCCATAGTGCATTCAGATGCCCAAGACTGGCAGCAGGCACCTGCACATCAGCCCTCTGGTGCCAGCGCATGTAGAAATGTTTTCCTACACCCAACTCATCACACTGACATTTTGTTATTTGTTATCATAATATAATATAATAACTTATTGTATATTCAAAGTGTCAGTGTTTAGTAATGTTTAGTAATATTTGGTGTAATGGTTGCTGAAGGCTGCAGAACTGCAGTAATAATTTAGCTGAATTTTAACTTGTTTTAACTTGTTTTAACTTGTTAGCGGGCCTGATGAGTACATTTCGGTTCATGCTTAGCTTTGGCGTGTGTGTGGGGTGTGGATCGGGCTGTAGCAGCAGGCCCACTCAAAATTTCTAAAAGATATTTTCTAGTTTGTTATAACACCCTCCTTGGGTGTCGTTGCTATAGTGAAGAATCCTGTCAGTAAATCAGTAGGCATTTCAAAACGTTTTAATTTTTGTTAATATATATATATATATATATATGTGTATATATATATTTATCACTTCAGTAAGGGTTTGGTTGTGCATGGAGGCAGTTCCAAAAAGTATTAGAAGTAAAAGTTAAAGAAAATGACAGCTTGTCCTGCATGTGGTGGCTGCAGGTGTGGCTGTCATGCATCTGTGTACAGAAGGGAGTCCTGACCTGAGCTTGCAGCTGCCCAGGCAGCTGGGCAAAGAGAAGCTGTGGCCTGCATATTCCTCCACAGCATCTAATAGGAGTGATGACAGCAGGGAGCACCGAGCGACCAATACCTGCAATAACATGGTCTGGCATGTCTGGCATGAGCAGGTGTGCAACAGGTGCTGAAGGAGACCCCTTACCAGGAGGCTGGGCTGGGTAACAAGTTGATTTTACCATTAACTGATAATTTTGATAATTTTGACTATGTCTTTGACTGAACAGATCTGTAGAGCTTGCGATGTAATGAAGCAGTTTTGGGTCACAGTCGTTAAAATGCATCACAGAAACAAAGTATTGTTTTATATACAGGGGGTCCTCGAGTTACGATGGAGATCCGTTCCTGAGAATGTGTCGTAACCGAATTTTGACGTAAGTCGGAACATACATTCATTGTGCCATTGTGCATACATTGTGCCACCAGATGTCGCTATAACACCACGCTAAAATAAGAGTTTATTATGGTGAATTGCCTTTTTTGTCCCTCTTGACACACCGTAGGGGTTGAGATCACGAGAGATTTCTGATATCAACCGTGTAGACCAGAGGTCTTCAACAGGGGGTCCGGGGTATAGTTTTGCACTATAGGACCAGTTTAATATAAAACACAATTTTATACATGAGTAGGGGGTCCCTGCTCCATCTCTCCGTCAGTTTGGGGGTCCTTGGCCTGGAAAACGTTGAAGACCCCTGTCTTAGAGTGTAAACCTGAAACTGTCCCTTATCAGGAATTTATTAAGATGGAATGAATGAAGAAGATGTAAATTTAAAAAAAGTTCAGAACTTGTTTCCTATTTTGATTTGTTTCTTCTCATTTTGGAGACGAGGATTGTTGGATCTCTCTGTCACTGAGTGATTTTTAATAGCTGTATATTCCCAAATTTATTTT
>JAFBJQ010002181.1:55241-99477 GCA_016785345.1 Trinectes maculatus
CCGCCAGCCGTCCATTTCACATAAGTAAACACAAGGCAGAGTAGCCTAGCTGTGCTGTGGAGGTGCTGAAGAGCCGGCAGGCGCGCTGAGAGACAGAGAGAGTGCTCACCAACTCGTTCCCGTGCGACATCTGTACGTATTTAAGGGGCAAACCACTTAAGCCGAAACAAGGAAGTTCACCGGAGATGTGTCGTAACCACGAAAAACAACGTAATTTGTGACCGTCGTAACTCGAGGACCCCCTGTATTACTGTTTCAAATGTCACTCATGTCACAAATACAGAGTAGGGAAAGCCTGACATGGATCAACGTGTTTAAGACACCATGACATATTGTCCACAAGCTTGTTGATGTCATCAATGGACAGGACATCCCATTCTATGGTTCAATCACAGGCTAATTCCTGTAGAGCAATACTGTCCTTGTCATTAAGGGCTCAGCCTCAGCATCTCAGGTATGTGCTGCATTGGATTTATTCCATCTTTATGGGCAAAAGTGTATTTGTCAGTTAGAGTCTTTTCTTGAGGGTCAAAAAACTTCTGTGTCTGTCATCAGAAGGGAAAAAAGTGTCAGCGCACTGAAGGAAGCAGTTTGAATCACCTTCGCCAGATGCTCAACAGCACAGCGGTGTCGCCCTTGCTCCTGTGGGGCCTGCAACTGATGGCCGCTGCTGCACACCCTTCATTTCTCCTGCTCTGAAAGAGAAGGCTTCTACAGAGACATCATGTGGATAGAGCGCTACAGCTGCAGTACAAGCTGCCGTACACACAATGTGGCCTCCAGCCCTTCACTCAGCCTCCTCAATGACATCCACACATTCAGAAACTAAGTCTAATGCCCAGGTGTGGACTGGATCTCTGGATGAAGCCTTCCTGTACCCACTGCTCAGTCAGCTGAATGGGAACCTCCACGCCACCACTCAACAACATTACATACTTGCTTGCACTTTAGGCTTTCTGCCACAGTCAGTTTGTTCAATCAGTTTGCCCAAGCTGTGCATTAGCAGCACTTAAGACAACACACAGTATCTGCTGGCAGAGAATTGTCACTCTGAATTATTTGTAACTTTGTGTAATGATCACAGACGACAAGATGACAGTCACAGAGAAGCACATGGTTTAGATGAGAAAAGTGAATGATGCTTTTTCATGTCTCTTCTGTCCAATAGGTTTTGGAGTAATGAGGAAGAATATATGACATGTGCAACAAGAAACATTTGTTAGTTATCCCCGTGTATGTGCGTGTGTGTGTGTGTGTGTGTGTGTGTTTGTGTGTGTGTGTGTAGGTCACAGTAGTTGTTCTGAAAATAAGAATCTTTGACATTTTGCTCATTGTGCTACCAGTATATACTGTAGGTTCAAACGTTTTTTATGGACTTCACTGTTAGTTGTGGAGTGTTAAATTCTAGGATCACCTTATTTTTCAGGGTGTGATTTTTCTTAATGTGTGCTTCTTTCAGATTGTACTACAGTGGTCTATTTGAAGAGAGAAATGTCCTATATATTTAAGAAATGGTATACTTAAGTCATTAAATAAACGGCCTTATGGCTGAGGGTCTCTGTGAAAGTGTATATGAGCTAAATGCTATGTTGAAAGAGTCTTAAACATAAATACTGTTCGGACAAACATCTGTGCCAGGAGAAGGCATGTGACTCCATCTTCTTGTTGTGGTATATAAACTTACATTGGATTATTTTTTCAGTCATCATCATTTTACCTCTTCAACTGAAATTTAAAGTGTATAAAGTAAGTAACACATAGTACAGAAGGTCGTATAATTTCAGCTATGGATCATGTGTCTGCAACTGCACACCTTCACCTTATTGTTTGTACCCATATCTGTGTGTGTGTGTGTGTGTGTGTGTGTGTGTGTGTGTGTGTGTGTGTGTGTGTGTGTGTGTGCGTGTGTGTGTGTGTGTTTGACAAAATATGTCAAGAAGCTCCACAAATTAAAGACAGACACAACTACACAGCTCCAAGCTAACATTGAAATAATTATATTTAAACAATCATATGGTTGACATGACATCATCATATCACAAATGAAGTCAGAAAATGATAAACTAGTAATTTACCAGTTGATTATAAATATAAACCAATGCGAGTCCTGTGCTTGACCCATTCGTCCACTACAATGTGAACTGTCTGCAGACTCACTCGTCTCCTCATCTGTGTTTTTAGAGCAGCTCTTGAAGAAGAAGAAGAAACAGAAACACGTTTACATTTACCCAAAAGGCATGACAACATGCAGTATCTGGAACTTTATGTATAGTGCTTGGAGAAAACAATAATGACCTGGACGAAGATAAATGTATTTAAATGATATTTTCAACATAATTGTGACCGCAATGCATTTTGGCCTCCTGTGGTTGATGACAATCTTGTACCTCTGGACTCAGAAGACATCATACATTTAGAGTGACTCATTTCTAAACTAACACCACATTGTTCAGACAACAGTGAGGTGCTTACCCTCAGGACAGAGAAAAAGACCCTAAAGGATATCTCTCCACCTTGTAGTATCTGATTTTCTGTTTGAATATGATAAGTTAGACGTTCAGTTCGAATGTTCATGCATACATAGAAAAGAGGCCACTTTGACATCCTTTCTACATCTTCACATCATTGCTACCAAATAAACAACAACCTCAGCCAGGAAGCTTCCTCAAGGTGATTGTCTTGGCAGCTTCAAGTGCTGAAACCAGACTGAAAGTTATAGGTGTTTTAGTGCTGTGGCTTTCAGCATGGGCCTGACAGAGGAACAGGAAATTAGTCAGAAATCATCCAGCTCCTCATTAAAAATGAGGAGACATTAAAAAGGACTCAATTAAAAAATCTTGGCCCCCATTTAAAATTTTGATTCAGTAAAACCAGCTAATGAATTTTAAACATGTATTACATGATATTTTCCAGGTGACTTTTGTTCACTATAGCAGTTCTGGCTACATTTTACTTGGGTGACGCATCTGGTCAACAGAGGGCGCCGTTTGCATATAGTGGACGGAAACTCTGTGCATTTTATGGACTCGGGTTATTCTGTGTCACTCACTAGTAATCCGGTTCACTTGAGTCAGTGTTGTTGGCCAGTCAGTCAGTCATTTTCTACTCAGGCAGTTTAAAGCTTAAAGTTAATGCTGTGTTTTAAAAAACAAAGCTTCTAGTCTGAGCCACTTTTAGAAAGCAGGAATCAAAAAAGCAGGGAAAAGAATAATAGTAGTTGAGTCAGTGTTTGAAGTCCTACAGCTCTAGAGAATATTTCATGGTCAGTTGAAGTGGCTGCATCTGGTTCTGCAACGATAGAGCACAAGGTCTGGGGAAAAAGTTGAATCAGTAATGTGCATTGATGAGACACTGATGTAATGAAGACAGAAGGAAGACAGAGGAAGAGAAGGATAAGCATTGGATGACACATGTTCCTGACAGACTAAGTCTATGGCAGCATAACTAAGAGCTGATCCGAGACAGACCTTGACCAGCTCAAAATATTAGCTTTGTCAAAAAGGAAAGTTGTAAGTCTACTGAGGGTGTCCGCTCCCTGGAGTGAAGCTGGGAGATGGTTCCAAAGCAGAGGAGCTTAATACCTGAAGGCTCTGGCTCCTACTCTGCTTTCATACATTTTTGGAACCATATGAGACAAATTTGAGAACAATGTGTTTCAGTGTTTCATATGGCATTATTCGATCTTGAGGTATGTTGGTGCCATACCATTTAGGGTTTTATAAGTCAGGAGGATAATTTTAAATTCAGTTCTAAATATCACAGGGAGCCAGTGCAGTAAGGCTAATACAGGAAAGATATGTTCTCTTGTTCTGGTTCTTGTCAATACACGTGCATAAGACAAGTCTTTAAGGACTTACTGGTGCACCCTGATAAAGGGAACAATAATCAAATCTGGAGGTAACAAAGGCATGCATGAGTCGTGCAAGATGTACAGCTGAGTGTTTTCTAATAATATTCCCTAATGGGAGCATGTGAGACGTAAACAATATTGGACCAAGCACAGAGCCCTGAGGAACTCCATAGATTCACCTGGGTGTACTTTAATAACTTTGTACAAATTAATATATATTGGATAAAGAGGTTTTAAAAATGTTTTCTGAAGGTTAACTTAGACACACCTGCCACTGAAAGTTTCACTTCTGCTGTATCTTATTAAACTTTTGAACTGCTGTAGGTGTGTCTGATCAAAGCCTTTTAACACAATATGCTCTTAGGACAATTTATTTTACTTTGTATATCAGAATGTACAATAACCTACCAATGTGTGCTCCCAACTGCATATGATGCTGACCTCTACTGGAACTCAGCTGAAGGTACAGCAGCTGCGTAAACACTAGGACCAAACATGACCTCATGTGTCATGAATGTCTGAAAACAACAAAGAATCCTGAACCTTGAATGAACTTCATCAATGCTACTTTGACTGGAATAAAAAAAACAAATTTTTCCTCATTATATTACCTAAAATCCTTCCCACCATCTAAGATCATCTCAAAATCAAAAATGTGAGTACAATTGTTTGGCTCTATTTCTTGTTAGATATGTGGCCAGATAATAGCTCACATAGCATCGACAGTATGTGAGATTTTGACACACACCAATGTCCATTTGCTCTCTCTCCCTCTCTCTCTCTCTCTCTCTCTCTCTCTCGCTCTCTCTTCAACACACATGTGTGCACACACATAACATTCCGTAAATTACGTAAATGTTCCTTCAACCAAATATATAGAATTGTCAGTCAGTCAATCAAATTTTATTCGTATAGCCCATATCCACAAATTACAGTGTGCCTCATAGGGCGAATTGTGTGATGAAATAGATAAAAAGTATGTTTTTATTACCTTGACGTACTGTTTCAATTCTATAAGACAAGTGCTTACCCTGTGAATGAATAAATTCACCAATCACTGAAAATAATAAAAGCAGTTAATACAACAAACAAACTGAATGTGTGAGAATTACACAAATTACTTTTTGCTGAGTGTAAAATGCACAGATATTTTGGCTGAATATCAACTAAATAACTGAAAGCTGTTTATCCATTGCTCATCATCGACACTCTTGACATCTGAGGTGTTGGTGGGGACAGAGGAAGCGAGAATTAACGAAGTCCATTCATTTGAACAAACATTGTAGGATACTTGTGAAGATGTGTCTGTGGACATGCATGTCCTCACGCAGTTACACACACTGTAGCGAACAGGAGTATGATCTACATGTGAACTATTAGACAACTTGGTGTCATGAATGTAGCCATGTCAGCTACACACACGCACACACATGCACACAGTAACACCCCAGGGGTAGGTTAAGGAGGAGGAGATGTGCATATTAATAAGCCACTATAAACTCATAAATCACTTTGACTGTGGGCACGCCCCCTGCGCTCCTATTGGCTGCTGTGCGGCTGCGTGCCCCCTCGGTGATTTAAATAAACCCGTGCGCAGTTTGAGAAATAGTGTTGCTGTCAGACGCGGCAAAGGCGACAGGATTAAAACGGACATGAGGCAGGAAGTGAACTAATAGGCGGCGAGTGGAGAGCGGACACGCGGCAGAAGGACAACAGACGGAAGGAGGAGAGCGGACAGGCGGCAGTAGGAGAGCGGACAGGCGGCATGAGGACAGGCGCGTCATGTCCCCTTTCCGCGGTCTCATGTAGCTGTGCCCAGCCGAACGTGGAGCCGTGAAGAGCCATGAAGGAGACACCGTGTTAAAGTGTGTGTTTAACTGTGTGTTAAAGCGCGAGACTCAAGCTTCTTCACATTCATCCTCTATCTTTTTGAAGTTGGCCACAACAGGAAGAGCTTTGTCTCCACGAGGTAACATGTCTTCTCTGTCACAATCAAGCTAACAGCATGTTACTGAATAGAACTGATGCTACACACTGTTCTTCTCCTATTATAGTTCATGTTATTACTGCTACTTACCCCCCACCCCCACCCCGCCCCCGTGCACACACGCCTGTCCATTCACTATTAGATTAATGGAGCTCTACATTTCACTGATCAGTGTATTGATCGGAGGTCAACCTGTTACACAGTCAGCTGCACTGTGTGTGTGTGCGCGTGAGTAGTCTCAATATAAACAATCCCTCTTCGTCTGCATGGCCACACACACACGCACACACACACATTTGCAAATTACGAAAAGTAAATATCCGCCATGAAACTGAAATAAAAATGTGTCACAGGGAAATGATTGTTTTAAGAATGATGTCAGCTGATGAAGTATTTGACAGCTACAGGAGCGTTGTCACCTGTATTTCAGTTGTCCAGTTGCCTTTGAAGGCCACATCACATCATGGTGAACAACCAAGCATCAGGTGCGGCGTCGGCTCCCAGGTCGTGCGCAGGATGCGGAGGGAAGATCGCAGACCGCTTCCTGCTCTTTTCCATGGAGCGCTACTGGCACACTCGCTGCCTCAAGTGCTCCTGTTGCCAAGCCCAGCTGGGGGACATTGGCACCACCTGTTACAGCAAAGGGGGCATGATTCTGTGTCGGAGTGACTACATCAGGTGAGAGGTGGAGGATGAGGAGGCTGATGTTTTTGGATTTTGAAGACTGAGCAATTAATGTTTCTGTGTTTCCAGACTGTTTGGGCACAGTGGGGCGTGCAGCGCCTGCGGCCAGTCAATTCCTGCCAGCGAAATGGTAATGAGGGCACAGGGAAATGTTTACCACCTCAAGGTAAATCTAAAGCTCTCACATCAACATACATTTGTCTCCTGCTGCTTGTTTGACAGAAACGTGAGATTTGGTGAGGAGATACAGCGAGAGGAGAAAATATCCTCATATTATGCTCTGGACCTGCAGGACTCAGCTTCACCACTTTGACTTGACCATTACATCTAATTTATTTATTTATAATAATTACGCTAACATAACAACCAGTACTACAGTGCTTTAGCTTCCCCATATATATATGTTTCATAAATTTGTTATTTTGTTGATGCGTTCTGTACATGCGGCATCCATTGCACTTCTGTCCATCCTGGCAGAGGGATTCCTCACTGTGACTCTCCCTGAGGTTTCTGTGTTTTTCCCCTGTTGAAAGGGGTTTTGTCAGTTTGTCTTCACCCTTGCTGAGGTTGAGGGATGTTGCACCCTGTACAGCTTGTTAAGTCCTATGAGGAAATGTATAATTTGTTAATATGGACATGTGTATTATTGTCCTAGTTGTGACACTTGTTTTTGTTTTTTTGGTCACTAAAGCTGATATTATACCCCCACTTTATAACTGATCTGTAATGAGATGAAGTAGATGTATTCTGTGTGATTTCTTCTTGCAGTGTTTCAGCTGTGCCACCTGTAGAAACAGACTGATGCCTGGCGATCGCTTCCATTACATCAACGGTACAATCTTTTGCGAGCATGACAGACCCGGTGCTGCCTTGCTCAGCAGCCACCTGCCTCCACTACAGAGCAGCTCTGTGCTGACTGACCAGAAGGTAAATAAAACCCATCCAACAACCATCTTCATTTACAGCAGTGTGTAAACGCTCCTCTTAAAAAAAATTATTATAAAATGACCACCACAGCAGATCATAGTATTAATATGAATTGAAGGAAACGATGCAGCAGTATGGGTGAAGAAAACCTGAGGTGCCTTTTTCAGCATTATAAAATATGGAGGTTTTAACACTTCACCTGGGCATCTAGTCTCTAGTCTCTCTCATTAGTTACACTATTCAGTCTTTTTACAAACCATATCACTTAATAAATATACACAGTTGCAGATGAATTGTAGAGACGTGATGTTACAGTTGTCTAACTGGTTTCACTACGAGCTGATAAACTAATGTATTAATTAAACCAATTATCAAAACACAAATGCTACTATTTTTTGTTGTTTTAATATTGTTAACTTTTATTGCATAGTTATTTACAATGAAGGGAGGAAAAATGAATTGGAAGAAAACTAAACAACTAATAGAGTTGGGGGTTTTTGTATTGACACAAGCAGGTCAGACGGGTGAAGTGTCAGTAAGTCTGTTTCTCCCCCTTTCTTCTCCGCAGGTTTGCTGAGTGAACTGCAGGACTACTGCATGTTGCTTTTGCCTTCTCTCTCCTGAGCTTCACTTCTCGTTGCACCTCCACTTCTCCTGCTACTGGTGCCGATTTTGTTGTGGATTTTCATCGCTGAATCTCTTATCCAGGCAGGATGCAGTTTTTCCCCACAAAGACCATATCAGACTAGATATTGCGCATATGAAGTCACATATATATTGTGTTCACTGTTCAGAAGACATCGTGTGTTTGTGTCTGCGTGCACTGCACCAGATGGCTCCTTCAGGACAAGTAAAGCTCACAGAACAAAAATAACGATAAAAGAGAAACAGAGCCAACTGGAAGGGGGAACAAAAGATGAATGAATGAGTGTTTGATGGACTGACTGTCAAAGCTTTGTCATTCCTTTCATCATTTCCGTCCAGCGTCAGTGAACTCTTCTAGTATATGTTAATTAGGAGTCTTACACACTGAGGACTGAATTTAAAGTTGTCAGGCTAAATCCAGAATCTGAAAAAAAAATCTGAAAACATCCCATCATAAGAAAACCTTTAAAGGGATTTATGCACTGACCAGAAAACAGAAATCTAATATTGCTGTTTCCTTTGATTACAAACGATCCAGTAATGGTTTTGCTTTTTTCCATGGAGTTTTAATTCCCTCATTCAAAGTCTAGAAAAAAATTGGAGTTAACAAAAATCCTATTAAAATAATTTTCCTGTAACACGTTGTGAATTGAGCTGAGGTCATTAGAGGGACACTGTGTTGCATGGTACGCAGCCAGGTGGATGTGGCTCACTCTTTCACTCTCTTTAGCCCTGTATGGTGAAAACATGTCTGATTACCCCAAGGAATGGAATTAGGAGGTTCGAGCTCTGACCATTTACAGAAGCAATTAAACATGAGCCCTGTATCTGTGCTCCTGGAGCTCCGGAGGGGCTGAACTTGGGGCATATCCCTTGGCTGACTGGCTCAGTGGCTGCCTGCCTTTCGGCCTCTAATAAATCCTAATCTGAAAGACGGCTAATTAAATGGGAGTGCCCCCCTTTACATTCAGGGAATTTGAAACAATCTGATGTATTTATTGTTTACCATGTTCCAATTAAAGCTCCTATACAGCCTGGGTTGTTTCCCATCATCGCTCTTTGTTCTCTGCCACTCTGCATGGCCTCTGAAAATGATTTCCCTGGGCTGCATCTAATTTGTTTTAACTCCGTGTGCTTTTCTGATGCTGTGTACAAAGTATCCACATACTGTCGGAGGTGAGGAGTTAATCTTTCTGTGATAGCAGTGGTGGAGTATGCAGCGTGCAGGAAGCGCAAGATAGCATCTGCTCTACTTTCACACCTTGCCTGGGAGCATGGCAGCCATCAAACTTACCTTAATGCACTTAGCTATTTCAAAAGTCCCACTTGTCATGGTAGGTGCTGATACTGCATCAATTATTTATTCCATGCCTGATCAAGAAGCGTCACGCAAATTCATTAACGTATGCAAATGATCGCAATTACAATTATCTTTGTATCGTGATGGTGAAGAAATAAAACCTTGGCACATCCCCGAGTCCCTCCGCACCACAAGTTACACTTTGCATTCAAACTAATCAAGCCTCATCTGCCTTTTCCTAATTAGCCGGAACATTTTCAGATGCCAATTAGCAGGTCTCATGAAAAGGCTCTTTGCCATGAGGCGATGTCTTTTATCAGAGCTTCTGCAGGTGTGTGGCTCACCATGTAGCCTGTGTCATAGGAAAGTGTTTATTCCTGCTAATTAATCATATTAACACATGCAGATGAGTGTAATTGCCTGAGCTTCTCCACCTCACACTGCGTGAAGACACAGAATGATGTCAGGATATTTTTACATGTTCTTGTTGAAGATGAAGAGGAGCGGCAAAGCCTCCATGCCCAGGCACTGCTATGACACAGATACAAGATGGCTGCCTTCCTTTAGTCCATTTCCATTCTAATTCTGATCCACGGGTCTGTCAGCAGGCCTGGAGACAGTCCAGTCTGCACATGTGAACTGCACCAGTGTCCACATGTGAACTCATCGGAAGAAGGAGAATACACCCTCATCCTTCGCCTCTGCTGCTATGACCGTCTTTAGGAATGTCTTGAAAAATGAAATCATTGAGCAGTTAATTTAAAAAATTTACTTTATCAAGTAATTCATCATTAATTTAAGATACATATGATTTATATAATATTGACCAGTGCAGTTCTTATTGATCATATATATAACTTGATTGCTATTATTCTCCCAAAATATAATTGCTACCAGCAGTTCAATTCTTAGTTGTGGCATTGCTCATAATGTGCAGTTATATTACAGATATCTATAAGAGTCTAATTCAGCATTGAAATCAATATGCTTAAGCAGGCGATACATCCAAAAAGATGAATACAAATAATGGTGACATACCCAAATTCATAGTGATAACAATTATATGTTAGATGTCTACAGTTCCTTTTGTCACTAATCAAGTAAACTGAACTTTTTGACCAATAATATGATAATATGAAAAGCATAAGGAAGTTATTGTAAAGAATGCAACATACCTGGAATGCCAGATTAATCATTTAAAATACCTTGTGAGTCAATAGAATAAATATAAACATTGGGGCACAAATATCCAAATGACTATGGAAACTGTTGCAACATTGTTGAAATGGTTTGATGACATGACATTTTTGACATTTCTAAAGGAATATATAAATATGCAAATTAGCAAAACGTACTAAAGTGCCCCCAAATTATATTATATTACTCATAGAAAATAATTAGATAATTATATCATGACTCAATCTGTTCTTAATGAAAACAATAAATGGTGTCATGTTGAGTAAGTTTGCTCTGCGGCCTGTTTAGACTGATACATATCAGAGCTTAAGCTTGATACATTCTAAATAAACTGTAAACGTGAAGTACATTGTTCTTTTTCCAAAATAGTTGCTAATCCTTACATCCACCTTCAAAAATGTGATGATAAATCATGCATCATTACTTTAAGTGAGGGCTTAAAGCATTTTAACCTGGATCCAGTCATTTTAAAATCAGGTCCTGAGGTCCTTGATTTTTCTACAGTCACCATGGATAGAATGTTGGACAGATGATACTAGAGAAGTACAGTATGTGTGGCGACTGTACCACAGATGAATGCTGATAGACAGGTCTTGTCCACCCTCAGGCACTGAGCTCAACATAAGTATGCTTGCTGTTAAACCGCCATCTGGTTGTCACCATTTTCAAAATGTAAGCATGTAAATGCATTGGAACTGTGCTGACAGTCCTACTCAAAGCTGATTGGGCTGTGGAAGCTATTTTAGTAGTTTCTAATCCCTGAGCACCCGAAGTAGCTACTACAAATACAAACACACAACATATTTGTCATAATCATATTGTGTCAGTAATTTCTGAGTCCTCGCTGAGGTCTTCAGTGCAGCGCTGTGTAGCCTGCATTGTATGGGAGTGAAATATGAGCCACTGCTGGAGCATGTAGGAAGTGAGGCATGTTGCAGCCATAATTCACTTCCCTACAGCATGGGAGTAGAGGAGCATAATGACAAAGAGAGCGACTTTACAACTCTGAGCCTCATACAAGAATGTCAGGGAGGGGAGCTGGAGGAAAGTTCTCCTGGCCAATCGGAAGGCTTTGAATAATTAAAGTGATCGGCTTAATTAGCTCAATTACGTTAATTTGACCACGGAACACAGCCATATGGTGAAAGGAAACAAAAGAGGGGGGAACTAATTAAAAGTAAAATAATGAGGATTTTAATTAACTGGCTCCCCAGACAGCGGAGCACGATCAGGAGCCTGCTACCATAATTAAAGTGCTGTAACGCTGGCAACATCTCCCTCTCTTTCTTATATCTGTGAGGGCTCTATCCATCTAATTAAATCTGTAAATAAATTAGCAACATTGAGGGCTCCTGCTTGACTTAACACCGCCTGTGATCCAACCCCCACCCTCCCAATAACACGCTCACCTTACTTTCAGCACACTGCACCACCCATATGTAGGCAAAGGTTGAGTTAGGGGCTGTCATTAACGGAGAGATCCTAGAAGAGCTGTGTGTGTGTGTGTGTGTGTGTGTGTGCGTATGTGAGTCTATCATATTTGTGCAGTCTGATGTCCTCTCCCTTGTATAAGCCTTGAGTTTTCCAGCTCAATCAGAGTAAAGAGAACACAGACATTGCCTCCACGTACACCACATGCTCAGGATGTGACCAGGCACCATGCATGTTCTGTACGTGTCATATCTGGGCTTCCATCCAGTGTCCTCAATGTCTTTCTTCCCGTCCCTAGGCCTCATTCTCTCGCCACCCCCCCCCACCCCCCCACCCCCACACACACACACAGCATCAGCAGAAGCAGGAGCTTCTTTATTAAAATGCACCCAGATTGACAAGAGACTTATTTGCATATTAAATTAACAAGCACTTAAGAGTTCTGAGCGAACTGTTACACTGCCAGCTCAGAGTAAATGAGGAGCGAGCGAGCGTTCGACTATCATTACACATGGCTGTCACTGATGGACACGGTTGAGGAATAGTGTGAAAGAGAGAGAGAGAGAGAGACATACACACAGACACATAAATGTGACAGAGTCAACAAATGTATCATGTCTTCCACCTCTGGCACTTTGATGAATATAAATGATTTTTCATTGCAATCATTCAGTCTATACCATATGATTATATTGCTAGTGATCAGTTAAACAGTGAGAGACTTAAATGTAGAAGAGCCTAACCTGACCGAGCAGAGGGAGGATGTTAGTATAATCATGACAGTATAACAGCAATATCCATCCATGATCTAATCTATAACTAAGTCATAAAAGCAGTATTGTTGCTTTTAAATGTTCTTCATTAAGTGCAAAACACTACGAATGATACTGCCTTGATACAGAGAAAGCCACACGGACAGGGTAAGGAAAACCCTCATGTCCCCTTCAGTGATGGCTGCAAACTTTTTTTTACCGCCATAGAGAGCGATAAAGCTGTTCGTGGCTTTAGCAAACAGTTGTTTACTATTATTCCACCAGCTCCTGAGCACCATCAGTCTCCTCCACTGATAAATGATCCACAGCGTTCAGCATCTGCTCTCTGGCTGCTGACCACCTTGTGAACATTACACATAGCCATTTGATCATTCGTTAACTTAAACATGTTGATTTGAGGCCTACACCAGAATAATTAGTTCACATACTCAGGGACGTAATTTTTTTTTTAGGGACATGTTCCCCGCACCTTTGCAAAGGGCCACTATGGTCCCCCGCAGTTTTTAGTTCCGTTTTTTTTTCCAAAAACAATGTTACGCTACAGTAAACAGATACGCGTCGAGCACTAGGACCAAGGTTAGCTAGTTAGCTGACCGTGTTAATCTGCCACTGTAAATTGTTGGTAGCATGTCAGCTAGACGGATTGTAATATCATTCATTTACATTCACGTTTGAATCGGTGTTCTTACATAACATCATAGCTCACTATTTTATTTCAAAAGTACAAATGATCTCTGTTTTTATATGAAAATCAGAAACAAAGCTTTTAACATGTGTTGTGGTTGTGAAATCAGTAAACATCAGATTATTAATATTGCATTATGATTTGTCTGTATTGCTTCATCACCTAGCAGAGTGCAGACTTGTCAAATCAATCTGTGATTAAACTGCGTGAGCCACAGACAAGAGTTCATACAGGCCTGATGTTCATTCTGATGGATTTAGCAACCTGCAAGAATCTAACTGATGCAATTGTTTTTCATGCCCTATGAAGTTAATGAAGACCAAAGAATGTCTGATGCACTGGGAACTTATTTATATACCGTACATAAATATATACACAATAATATATATATAATAGGGGCAGCACAGTGGTGCAGTGGTTAGCGGTCGTGCCTCACAGCAAGAAGATCCCCGGTTCGAAACTTGGGTCTTTCTGTGTGGAGTTTCCATGTTCTCCCCGTGTCTGCATTGGTTCTTTCCGGATACTCCGGCTTCCTCCCACTCTCCAAAAACATGCACTATGGGGGTTAGGTTGATTGGCTACTCTACATTGCCCATAGGTGTGAATGTGAGTGTGAATGGTTGTTTGTCTATATATATTCTATATGTTAGACCTGTGATAGGCTGGCTACACGTCCAGGGTGTACCCTGCCTCTCGCCCGAAGTCAGCTGCGATTGGCTCCAGCTCCCCCCACGACCCTGAAAAGGCTAAAATGAATGAATGAATGACTATATATAATATAAAATAATAAAAATTGAAAAATGCTTTGTGAAATGATATTGAGGGCTTTTAGTGTGGGAGCCACTGACAGTGTCTGGCTTCTGCAAGTCAAAAGACAGACACAGAAATGAATCAAAAAACATCACAGATGCATTTTATATGGAGAACATCACATACATCACTTAATGAAGGAAACTTCCAGCCAATATCTGTCAGTATGAGACAGACACATTTGTCAGTCTTCAGTCTGAGGACATTAAAAGGCCGCACCTCCATTCTGTGTGATAGTGATGACAGCATTGCCAGCTGTGCTCTTGGTGTGGGGTGAACACAGGTGGGATGTTGTGTCAGTGGTCTTATCCACAGAGACTGCTGCAGAGCAAAGCAACTGAAGCCCCAGTTCACACCCTTTTCCCTGAAGTACAGCGCTCAAAGTAAAAACACACACACAGCATCACCTCAGTATCACACTGCAAGACATTATGATGGCTTTGATTCACTGATACTGAGCCATTCAAAATGTGTTAGTGAAATATGGTAATATCTGTTTTAAGTAAACTGTGTTTACAGTCAAAACATTCAAGTCAAACTCGACCCTCTTTCTGGAGGTACACTGACATTATATAAGACTGGTACTAAGCTCAGAATACATGCTACAGTATGTGAATATGGGAGCATCCACTGATAGAGAAGTATATTCTGGGTCACAGTTCAGATTTGGGAGGTTGTTTAAGTGATTAGGGGATCAGCAGAAAAAAGCTGCTGTTTGTTGCTCATCATTTGTTTCCTGTGAACATGGCAGCAAGTATAGCTGGCAGAATTATTCAGGAGCTATTGGACATTTCCAGGATATCATGGTTTTCCAGTGTAAAGGGTCAGTTTAGATCTTATAATGATGAACTTTATACCAATACCTTTATAAAAACTATTTAACATATTTATATTTATATTTAAATACAACTACATCAAATACACTCATACATCAGTTCAGACCTGACAGAAACTGCAAGTCTGATTCCCACAGATGTCTCTCTGACTCTGCTCAGGTCCTTGTCTGTGTTGTTTTTCCAGGTGGAGTTACACTCTTGCCCAGCAGTGACGCTGCTGCGCATCACCTTCATCATTACAGGACGAACTGCCAAACTGTTGTCAGATGAGCATCTGGGGGATCGAGCTCCCCTGCTTGTCTTGAGACAGATTTTACGATAGGAGAGCTGGAAGGGCCAGGCCCTCATCAACTCCCCACTTCACCAACCAGGTGGAACACACGTGCGTTCATTAGCGCCCTTTAATGAGGAGCAGATGCAACAGTGCTGCCTTTCGCTTGCTCACTCACACACACACACACACACGCACACACACACACACACACACACACACACACACACACACTTACAAAGAGGTGTGCATAAATACACTCTTACTCATGTGAGCGCCATGGACGGTCACATAGGACATGTTAATGTACAAAGAGAGACTTTTTCACATTACAACAAATAGATAGTTGCACATGAACATGCACACTGAATGTGTGTATGCATGTGCTTCCACACACCCCCACTCCCAAACTCATCAGCCCATTCATTCAGGCCAATTTGGTGGGGGGCGTCTTTCACAGCTCAGACGTCTGGGCCTCATTTGTCCAATTTAGATAAATGACTGAGATCATATATCATTCCCCTTAAGTCAGACTATTTTTTATCTTGGTGGAAGTTGAAGCAAACAAGCTGCTGAATTCAGGAAAAACTGCCCGATCTGTGGCTTTGGGTTTGTTCTAATCACTGACAAATAAAAACAGAGGACAGGTTCAGTCTCTAGATGAAAGGAACCCGTGGAAATTGCTGATGGACATGTTAAGCGCTACTCTTGTCACTCTATGTCAGAGCAGCCTTTTCAATCCCAGGGTTAAATTCACTTCACCTCATTCTGGTAAAGTGCCTCAAATCACAGGCATCTCCCCCTGATCCGCTAGCTGCCTGCCCCCTAAATACATTGTGAAAAAGCCCGGTCTTGGGAGACAACACAGGGGTCGTACACGTCAAACAAACACTAGGGGCACAAGCTGTGCACCAAAACTTAACAAACCACGTTCCAGCCAATCACAGACAAGATGGTTGGGGTGGAGCTTAGTACCCCACTGGTTGTACTGGCTAAAGTAGCCAATATCGAGCTAGGTTACTAGCAGCTAACAACTAGCTTTGAAGTGGAAGGTAATGTTACTTGTTTTACGAGTTGATTTTGCTAATACTCTACAGGCGTGGTATTTCAATGGTTATAAACATGTAATCCTTTTTGCAAATTCCACTGGAATGGTTGTTGGACGAAGTCTTTATTTGTGCTTTGGATACACCTTGTGAACTTGAGATATCTGGCAAGAACTACTATGAATTTGCCGTAGCCATAGCATGGATGTTAATTTCCCTGGGCTGGAGGAATATTCGAGCTTCTGTAGCCTAAATGTTTGTACCTACCTACATGGTGCTGTAGATAAGAGCATTTATCCTACTCTCGGAGGCAGAGATGTATGACGCACTCCGAATAATCAGATGAAATACAAAAAAACCCTAATATTGTAAAAATATTTTATAAAGACTAAGGAATATAAATTTACTCACGGAACAGCTGGAATTAGCTCAGCCATCTTAGCAAGATTAGCTTAGCACAAATCCACTTTCCATTTCCATGCAAGAACACTCCTGTCAGTGTCAGTGTAACAACAACTCTTTATCATGATAGTGTCCACATCCTGCTCCGAGGACAGCTTGAAGCCGGGTAGGAGATGCTGGAGATACTGATATGTAATTGCACACCAGAGAAAAAATACTCTCTAAAATACAGGTCTTTCCTTCAAGTCGTCCTCTTAAATCAACCTCCAAAACACACAAACAAACCTGAATACTGTCACGCACCATAGAAAACTCTGTGACATTAATCCAATTTTACGTGTATAGCCCATTATTCATAAATTACAATTTGCCTGATATGGCTTTAACAAAGAGTACAGGGTGTGACATCCTCTGACCTCTGACATGAGGTCAACAGGGGCATATGAATGTGAAGCAAGTAATAGCTTGACAGTCAATCAATCAATCAATCAATCAATCAATCAATCAATCAATCAATGATATTTCATTGCTATCAGGATGTAAATAAAAATGATTTGAAATAAATTACTTAACCTGCCTTGAATGATGAAGCAGCAATGCTTCCTATAATTCTAATATTTCAAATATGTTACTAAATATGCTGTTCTGATTTACTAATTACGTTGGTTAAGAAAAGATAGTTTGTGATTTTTGAAGCAGTGTAACTCTGAGGTGAACGACAACCGAGGACAGTGACTGTGCAATTGTTTCAGTGAGGTTTCCTGGTTTGCACACAAATTGCTCACAACACCACAGCCTGTTTCCTTGACTGAAGCCTTGGAACTGGAGGAGCAGGTTGGGTTCGTCCTGCCACGTTGAGTTTTGACCCAGCATGAGGCTACAAACACCCCCTGAGCTCAGCAAGTTGAAGAATCAGTAACCTGTTACAGGAAAAAAAAAAAAAAAATATATATATATATATCATGTAATATCTTGTAAGATGCATTTAAATATAGATTCAATGTTAACAAACCCACGAACAGGAATAAGGTGTCAAACATTTATTACTTGTTCACGCAAATCTGTTACAAAATAAAATGACCTATGACCTGTGTTAAAGAGTTCATCAGAACTCTCGATTATGCATTATAGTTACTCTTGTCAAAATCAAACCATTATTAGCTGGATATTTTGATTCATTTTGATATCAGTGAATTCTAAGACAATGTGCATATAACTGTGGATACAACTCAGTGAATTTCATAGCTTAACACCATTTGATCAACAGGGGGCCACTTATTAAGCTGACATTCAATGTGTTTTATGATTTGCCAAGCAGGAAAACACATTTAAAAATGTGCCAAAGGCTTTGGACCCGGAGGTCGCCAGTTCAAATCCCAGCTCGGCCAGAAAACTTGAATGATGCACCACCATCCCAGACCTGGGCTATAATCAAGCTTGGGAACATGAGGTTGCTGGTTTATACCCCAGATTGGCCGAAAAATCGGGCGAGGCGCCGCCATCTGTTTGCCAACGTCCACCACCTTGGGCCCTTGAGCAAATCTTGGGCCCAAATTTGCTTTCTGTAGGGGGCAATGCCACTGCTCTGCATGTGCATGCTATATATACTGCTGTGTACTATGTACTGTCTGCATGTGTGGAATGCAGTAAAATTAATTTCCTCACTGTGGGATCAATAAAGAGTGTGTTTCTTTCTTTCTTCACTCTAGTTGAATGTAGAGCTCCACACTGAGGGAGGAAACATAAACATGTGAACATCAGCAGAGCCTTTGCTCTGTTTGTGGAAGAACAGAGCTGTTGAACAGGGTGTATCTAACCAGTGTGACGAGGGTTCAGTAAAGCTGAAAACAGCTGTGATCTAAGTGCTGGTTGAAAAAAATGAATTAAATGAATCCACTATCACCAGAAAAGGAGGTTAAAGGCTAATTAATTTCACATTGTCAGAGTGCGTGAATCCTGTCGAGGCCTGGGCATATGAACATGAGTGTTGGAGCACAAGGACATGATCAGAGATCAGAGCCTGTGAGTGTGTGTTTGTGTGTGTGTGTCTGTGTGTACACACCCCCAACCCCCGTCCCTCATGTGTGTGCTTTTGAACTTGGAGATGAAGCCATCTGCACTGCTCTCTGGAGACGCCTGGCTCCCTCGTCTCCTCATCTCTCCTCCATTTTCTGCTCCTGCTGTAATGGGAAAATTGCTCTGTCTTTCCGCTCTAGTTGGGATCGGCAGCCTTGATAAGCGTTGCTGGGACAATTAGAGTTAGGACTTTTCATTGAGAGGCTTTCAAACAACGCTCAGCTGTCATTGGTGGCTGATACCCCCTGGGACATACCATTGTATCGAGCATGACTCGCTCCCCGCGCGGAGGCCGGTGTGTGGGAGCAGCAAAAGTTTTACTGCATTTCTGTGTTTTCACATTGATCTGAAGAGCTTTCACCCTCAGACTGAACTCAAACAATGGGTGTATGCAGCAGCTGCTCTTTTTGCTTTGTGTTCCTTTTCATGTAACGCTGCAAAAAGCCTTTTCCCTCACCAAAGCCCGTCTTTGTTTGGATGTGTATGATGAGCCTGTCATTATCTCAGCAGGCACCAACCAACACAGCTTTACCTTCGCTTTCCCCTTCTCCCAGAGATGGGGAGGAATTAGGGAAATAGCTTGCTGTGCTGCAGTCCCTCAACTAATTACTGTTAAAAGGTCTGATATGACTCGGAGGCAGGCAGGCAGTGAGAGGCAGGCAGAAATATGAAGGTGTAGAAGGGGCTGGAGGCATTGTTTATGAGCTGAGTGAAGTGGACCATCACAGTGGGAGTCAAGAAAAGGCCAAGTAACTGATGGAGAGAGCGATTAGAGGAGAGTGAGGGCGGGATGAAAGGGGGAGGCAAGAGCAACATTCCTGCATCAGACTCAATTCCCCCTTCAGTAACAGGACACTGCGAAGAAGGCGTCACCCGGAGAAAACCCCACGGCCAGTCGAGAACATGCCCTGCTACCTTTGCGTTTGTGCTTTCCTGTTGCTGAAATGACCAAGTATCCACATCTGCTCCAAATGTTTCCAACTCTGAGCTACAGTTCAGTCAGTACATGCAGCTCTGCCTCTTCCTCTGCCTCCGTCTTTTAGCATCAAGTCTCCAATTTCCTCAGGCATCTGGGGTCAAACAAACATCAAAACCCCAACTTAGTAGCAGCCTGGTTTTTCTGCAGCTTAGATAAAAGCTGAAATAATAACAACAGCGGGTTAGTCAGTGGCGCTCCATTCACAGCACATTGCTAATTGGCCATAAATGAGCCCATCTGGTTTGATGTGAGACAGCAGGAAAGCAGCTCCCTCCCAGCTAAGCTCTCCTAACTGCCTGCTTAGCCCATGGAGCCACAGTCCCCCATGACCACCTAGGCTGAACTCAGAACATGAAACCCCTGGCTCAGGCCTGCATTCGTGAAGTTGCATGCAACCTTCATACCCAAGATTAGGAAAATTAAATACAGAAATGAAACTTCGGATGGAACCTGAAGAAATACAGTCGGGGTTAGGCATATCGATAGAGTTAGGGTTAGGGTTTATCTTTCCCACAGTGACAGTGTCGTTGATCAGTGTGAAAGAGTTAATACCTGATTAGGTGTATGACAGTTTCCACAGGACTTTTCAGCAGCCATACAAATAGCTTTGTTTTGATCATGTGTCTTTGAAATGTCTGCCTTCACACCAATGTCATGTAGGAATACAGGAGACGTGGTAAAATAAGTGGTGACCATTGAGTTTCAGCTTCTTGGTGCAGTCTATGAATTTCTATGGCATATACTGGTCACACAGTTGACAGCGATGTACTTGGTGTCTTGAAGCCAGCTTCTGGATAAAAAGTCAAATAAGTAAAACAATCAGACATCTGAAAAAGTAATAACAAAAAAAAACCTTTATGACAACACTGGACATGCCAGGTTCAAAAACAGCTCACATATAGGCAGAATGCAGCAATCAGTAAACCACTCTGTAACATTTACCATAACAACAGTAAAGTTACATCCCCAGAGTCACAAACTTTGGGGATGTAACTCCATTAACCTTTGCTTAGTTTAAAGTCAAATAGTGGCAGATTTGACTGGTTCCACTCTATGGGGTCCAGGCCTATTGGCACCACTTCCACACCTTTAGCCTCAGATCAGTCCCAGCACATCCAGCCTGCTCTGTTTGCACAGCTTGCGGCCAACGCTCATACTAATACAGTACATTACCTCAAAGCAGAACAAACTATCACAACCTGTCATAATGTGAAGCAGCTACAGCTGGATCATCAAACACAAGGACCTGTCAGTTCTGCCAGGATTTAAGCAGCTTTAAAGTCTGGCTCTGTGATTTGTAAAGTGACTGGGCGGTCAATGCAGGACACTTACACTTACATCTTTATATTACACTGGACAACAAAGATTTTTTTATTCTATCTCTTATATTTCTATTGCTTATTGCATATGTGTGTGAACAAACATGTGTGTCTGCAAAAGTAAGTCTATAGTGTAATTACTATAGTGGTACATAATGCTATTTCAGTTTATCTATAATCTAATGGATACTATATCATCAACAATGTAGTTATCATTCAAATCAATTATGTATCTACCATTCATTAGACACTATGATCTTGGAGGTGCACATCACACTGGGGCCTCACACTCTTAAATGCAAGGGATCATATCCATAGGAACCATGTTCCATATTCATGTAGAACGGACAATACAACAGAAACATTTACATTAATTTGAACTAGTCATGGCAACATTATGGCAAACGTGTGTGATGTGTGTGATCTAGCTGTGCTGATTTTATGCTGTACAGCTGAGCCCCAATATGATGCTTTTGTTCTATAATTCATGCAGGTGATTGTGTCCTGTTGGTTCTAACACTCATCTTTTTTGATCTTGGTCTTGGTCGCGATACTTCCCGGTCTCGGAAGTGTCTTGGTCTTGGTCAAGGGGGTCTTGACTGCAACTCTATTTTGAACGTGGATAGATTGACTTCCTTGGCTAGGTTTGGCCAAATTAAACTCAAGTTTCTCACATTTTTCTATGCTGAAGTTGTATCCAACGTGTGGTTCACTTGGTGGGGAAGTTTCTCAAGAAAAATAAACTTTAGCAAAATTTCACTCTCCTCATTTCAATATTGTGCTGTTTAGTCCACCTCTTCACCCCTCTTCAGTTAAACAGTCTGATCACAAGTCTCCCTCACAAAAAGACATCCCAACCCCAAGCTCTGTCCTCATCACCACCAGTGTCCAAATCACCTTTATTCTGAAAAAACCTAATTCGTTGCATCAGCATTCTACTTGGATCCAAGTTTCTCCTGCTTACAATAAAATCAGTCTTATTTCAGGTTTTTCTCCTCTTTCATTCCTCTTATACTTTATGTTGAGTGCAATTAATTTGAAATAATCTGAATGTAAACAGACCTAAACTGATGAAATTCCTTAACGTAAATATGGACAATGAGAGACATTTGTGTACACAAATACTGGGTTGCTGTTACTGGTTTGTCAGTCTGAGTGAATAAATGCAGCTGGTAGACTGAGTTTGATGCCACTGAGCCTAAAGATTATTTGAAAAATTTAACCAAATCAATATTAGATCTCAAATGTTAATGTTTGGAAGATGGGTAGTGATATTAATGATGTCTGTCAGTGCAATGTAGTATAATTTATCTGGGATATTTGGCATGGACATAAACGTCCCTGTTCATATCATATGAAATCTCTGAATGAAATTTTTTTTTTCTAATCAGCTGAAGTTGTATGCATATGTGTTTGAAAGTTAAGATAGTGTATGCTTTGATGGCTTTGACCCCTCTCCTGTCAGTCTCTCCTGTTTCCAGATCACGTAGGCTTATTTATGATGTTTTTCAGTTTGTTTGTTTTTTCACATTTTTAATTGGGAAAAAAAAGAGAAGCACAAGAAAACTCATATTTGAGCCAAATATAACCTGTTTGCACAGTTACATCTAAGTACTACCCATTTTACTGAAGAGGCATAGTGTCCTGTTTATGTTTTATCATGTGTACATTGTGTACAACATTGTGTAAAATGAGTTCTGTAGTTCTCTGACTGTGTTGTGTTTTTCTTACACGGTGGGTCCGTGTGGGCGGGACCTTTCAGTGTATGTGTATGACCTGTCCAACTAACTAAGGAAATCTACTCACCTGTCTTCATTATACTGTAACGTTGCACTGCTTCTCGTTTCGTTCCCAGGAGATGCTGTGCCCAGGTATACGTAAATATTGCAGTATTGTAATGTTATAGTTCTTCTAAATGATGTAATCTCACAAGTGTCATAATGTGGATAACCCTAAGCCTCTAAGTCCCATGGTCTGAGAGCAGAGCTGGAGTATATATATACATGTGCATACATGTGTGTGTGTGTGTGTGTGTGTGTGTGTGTGTGTGTGTGTGTGGGAGAGAGAGAGACTTTTCATGCAGGTGTGTGTTTCAGATGGAGAGACGAGAGAGAGAAGGAGTGAGGGAATGCAGGAGGGGGTACAGGCTTACAGATATGCACCCTCGCTTCCTCCCACCCCCGGCTGCTCTAATTGAGAGAAGGCCTTTGTTCCATAAACACGAGGTACACCGCAAGTTGAAAATGAAATATTTGGAGAGCAGGTTTTGAGAGTGGTATATATCCCACTGGTGGGTGAACAGTGGTGTCAAAGGGGTGCTGATGAAGAAGTGGTTATTGGCATGGAGAGCCCGCTCTCTGCTCCGGAGAGGCAGTTCTCACCTCGTTTCTCCTTCACAACAATGAACACAACAGTCTCTAAAGCTCTATTTTTGTACCTCCAACTGGATCCCATTTCTGTAGCTTGTTTTACATCTCAAACGCCTGTTAAAGCAGTAATCTGCAAGTTCCTTATTATTTTCATTTTTAGTTTGTCTCATGTATGGTGCTAAGTGCTCATTAGTGCAGTTTTTTCTCTGCACATCCCTGGGATCAGACAGGACATCCCTTGCTCTCATGTCTCTTCCCTTGCATTTTTAAAGTCTGACTTTGTGTTAAGTGGCAGTTGCCTGTGTGTTCAGCTGTAATTTCTGTCTCACAAAGTTGGAAAGTCTGACTTACTGTGAGAAAAAAGTGTGAAGGAGCAGTAAGGCACAATTACTAATTATTTAAGTTGAAAGAACTGACATTATTTCTTCATAGAGATAAGAAAGATATTATTATATATTGTATGATTATATTATTATTATTATATTATACAATTATTATTATATTATTATATATATAAAATGCACTGATGAGATCTTGTTGATATGATGTTTTTGCTGTAGTTACCGATCATATCATCTAAAAGTGGTCATGAACAAGAACTTAGAGCTTCTTGTGAAATGTGACATCAAGCGTACCTGTAAGATCACCGTTTCTGCACAACCTATAGGAGCATTTAGGACTGATGGACTCTTAGCTGCCAGAAAGACAAGGTGCTTGATCAATCAATCAATCAATCAATCAATCAATCAATCAATCAATCAAATTTTATTTGACAGAGGATGTCAGGGGTATGACATCCTCTGACCTACTTCCTCAGCAAGGGAGAGGAAAAACTGCCAAAAAACTGCAGAAACCTCTAGCACTGTGCACACATGATTAGTATTAGGATCAATGTGAGTATCTGTGGGTACCCAAAAATTAGCTTTTGGCTAGACACCTGAACACATTATGCTTTAGCTTTGACCTACTCTCTAGATTAAGAGAGTAAGATTCATAAAATAATAAATAAAATGCATATTTTACAATTTATAGCTGCTATTATGCGACAAGTTCCCAAAGTGTACATCATAAATATGATTTACTCAACAAACAAGTTGAGCAGCTTCAGTATAAAGCGCAGAATAAGACATGCCTCTGTCGTCATTAATCAGCGACACGTGAGGGGAAAAAGCAAACCTGTGCTTATGCATCAGCACTACAGAATAACACCACTTAACAATAGCTGCCTCTACAGATACAGCTTCGATCTCAAAAGCTTGAATGGCGTAGCAGAGGGTAAATGGCAGCTTGAAAGTGTGGTTCAAATCGATAAAAGCCATCAAACACCTGAGGGGTCCCCCAATTTCCCACAAACCACGGCACCCCCTGGGCAGGAGGGAAACAATGGCCAGGCATCAATACCTGCAATTGGGAGAAGGTGGGACACCAGACAGTGAGGAAACCACACAAGTGGGTCACCTCTCTGCCAGCCAGCAAATGGGCGCAATCGTTTGCATCAATTCAATGCAGTGGGAAATGGCAGACAGGATGGGGATGGCTGCCATTATGGGGAGTATCGGTATAGGAGGTGGGTGCCCGCGATGAAGAAGGAGTGAGGGTTTTTTTTAAAGCAGGTAGCAATGTAGACACAGGGGGATATAGGTATTTTCAATTACCCACAAATTCAGAGCAATTTCCTCCTCTTTCTGAACACACCCCCCATCGTGAGGCTGATGGGAGTCCTGAATAAAGAGCTGTGGAGACTGCAATTGTTTGACTACAAGTTGGTGGGGAGGAGCAGGAGGAGGTCGGTTTTCATCTGTCTGCCTTGTTCAACCTTTCTCTGTCACCTTGCAGTTTTTTTTGTAGTGGGTATGAACTTAAAAGTGCATTTCAACTTCTGTGTAGATGTTGATAAGCCACTTCCTGTGAGCGAGAGATACTCTTATGCTGCCTCAAGATAACACACGAACACACACACACACACACACACACACACACACACACACTGCATTGTTCCATTCAGCAGAACAAGACCATACTGTTTCTACTTTGCAAAGTGGGTAAAATATGCACTGGAGCAATGCACGCTTTATGGCACTGATCCTTGTCACCTTCAGTTTAAATCTCCAGTGCAGTTCTTCAGTTTGCAGCGTTTGAGTCTTCGCAGTAAATTACAACGCAGATCTGTGGTGTCCTGCAGCAGTTATTTACATTCTGACAAAAACAACTCAGCAGGGATGTAAAAAGAAAGAAGTGGAACCATTGTGCTCATTAGAGGAGGAGCTGTAAACTATGATAACAGTCTTATCAGCCTATTTTACTGTTATTTTATTTTTTAATCTTATCTTTGTTTTCTTATTCTTATCTCCTGATCCAAGGTTAAAGCTATATTTCTGACACCAAGTTACTGTTTCCACAGGTTAAGTCAGATTTAATGTAGAGAAAAAAATAACACAATTCAACTCAAAGATTATAGCTGAATATAAAGTAAATATGATTGAATATGATGAATTTTCTGCCACTCAACCACCTGATTCAGCGCATGGTGATGGGCCTCGAAAATAATGAAGCTGCCATGCAGAGTGGGGATTAACAACACAAAACAGGTTAATGTGCCCATGATGTTGGAGATACTGATCCGAAGCCTGTTTTAGCCGCTCGAGCGGTGGGACCACCACATTTGTTCAAAATGAAATCTTTTAACAAATATCATCATCATTAATGGATAGCCTGTGTCTCACAGTGCTACGGTAAACGCATGTGAATCCTCTCCACAGGAGACAGGAAGTTCCCCTGCGTGCAGATGCTGCCACATGAACATATGACAGGCCTGATAGCAGCCTCTATCAACCAGTCACTTCCTCTCTTCTGTGGCTCAGCAGTGCGGAACAACTAGTAGCCATTTTAGACACTCGCCTTGATAATGGGCTACATCTGAGCTAGTGTGTGTGTGTGTCTGTATGTGATGTAGATTAGGGCTCTTTCTGGATGGGTAGCTTAACCCCTCCCTCCCATGCACATTCACAATGTATGCTGCACCAGATGGCCGGAGTACACAGAGCCACTAATGGTACCACTTGATCATGCCTTTGCTCTGCTATAAATCAGTATAATAACAACAAACATAAACACAAAACACAGAGCATTTGACTGATCCCCCATGTGACACATAAGCCAATTGATGAAAGAAGTAACTCTTAAAGGACAATGTAGATGTACCTGTGTGCCTGAGTGAGAGTCCACAGAAGAGCTTTAATGGCGTTATCCATAATTTACATATATTCTCTTGAATCTCATTAGAATTACTCCTCATGCTTACATATATATATGCTGTTTTTCGTATAGAGAGAGAGGATTACTGAACATGTTGGAAGAATTAATTGTGCCACACATAAATGCCTGCCACAGCCACACTCACACACCAATGTTAAATGAGAGGTCATGTGTATCTACTAAGACATTACTGCTCCCATGTGGTGAAATAAAGGACTGAGCGCACTCATGTCTCACTTAAATGTAATGTCTCAACATTTCTAATACCATGGAAGTAGATGAAAAAGTTGGTGTTTAAAAATTCATGCATTTCTTTAATCTGGAACTCATCACAGAACACATATGATCAACAGATTCCATAAAGACTAGGAAAAACATTTTTTTCCCCTCAGGACTATGAATGCATGTAAATTATTTTTTAAAAATCTGTGTTCTAAAGTCAAGAAGACATAATTTTGATTATTGTCACCTTCTTAAAATAACTAACTAACTAATTGTTTGACCTAAATATCATTTGGCTCAATTTTTTCTGTTTTTTGAAAAACTTGAAAACTATGACCTAGGCCATTATTGTAAGAGGGCAATGATATGACTGTATCATTCACACTGTTGATTCACACTGATTGATTTAGTGTGTCCAGTTAACCACACAGCAAAAAAAAAAGAAAGTATTTTTCATGTTGCTAATAGGTGTTTGACACAAGCAACCCTACTACTAATAGAATTCTTTGAGACTACTTTCTGTTGTAGATGGTCGATCTGGAGCCAGTTTTATTTACATTATTTGTTCAATCTAAAGCAATGCAATGGATCAAATGCACATGTAAATTGCCATTATACAAAGTAACTATTTACTAGAGTGGTCAAATAACATTAGAATTAAAAGCAAGTGGAAAAGGGAAAGTACCACTCCCACAAATACTCTTATTTAAACAGTAATTAGGTATTTTCACTTTCATTTTACATAAATTCTGTGGTAATGAGATTGGTTAGGATTTGAGAACCTAAGATAAAGGTTGTTATGTGTAACAAAAACAATAGATGAAACGAACAATTCATCAGTCAGTACTCAGTATATACATTTCGATTATATATTGCTATTTATAACCCATCAATCCATCAAGCTGGTTGTAACCTATCTTCACTCAAATGCTTTAACTCTCTGCCTCTCTCTCTCACACACACACAACGCTAACCTGTTCCTCCTCTTCCTACCAGTCATCTGTGCTTTACTCTTTATTTAGCCCCTCTGCTTGTGTTGGAATGGTGCTGTGTGTCAGGAGTTGCCATGATTGTGTGCATGAGGTTGGCGATCCGTGTCAGTTTCCAACAAGGGCTCTATATTTAGCTGCTGACGGGACGTGGTGACCCAGTCTGAGTGCAACCAACGCACAGAGACCCCAACACTCTGCTCACCTGCTGGCGCCTCTCTTTGCATTGGTGTTTGTCTTCTGTCAGAGGAGGTCAGTTGTGTATACTTTATTTCATTATCAGGTAGAAGAAATAGGAAGCATGTTTATTCCCCTCTCCCCTGTACTAATAGGGATTGTTTACATTTCAGTATCCTCACACCACAGTGTGTGGTGACATGGAGAATGCTGCATGGAAACAGAGCTGTTAGCTGTATCCTAGTGAGAATAAAGCTTGGTGATTAGCAGAGGGACAGTTAAGGGAGACCATGTGTCAGTCAGAGGAGCCAGAGGCCAGACTGGGTCTGAACAGTCCTGACCCACTGGTGCGAGAGGCATTTCTGATGGCCCATGACTACATAGACTATGTAACCTCAGGGGGGGCAGATGGGACAATGGGTCCTGCCCCCACAGCCTGCACCGCAGCTTTGCGCCATGCTGGAGATGAGCTCCTCACACGTTTCCCCATCTTCTTCAAACGCTGGCCTCGTGTCTTCCAGGATGTGACAGAGAACACGGCCTGCAACATGCTCCTTAGCATCCTTGATGAGCATTTTTTCCCCTCTGTCCCTGGGGGGCGCCACAGGGAGCTGGCCTGGAGCTCAGTGCTGTCGGTGTATGTGCTTGCTGGTCAGATGGCACAGCACTGCCATGAGAGGGACATGATGGTGGTCCTGCCCCAGCTGAAGGATTGTGTGGGGGCCTATGTAGAGCGGGTCATCTGCTCTGAAATACGAGAAAAGGGAGGATGGGTAAGTTAATGTTCATAAGTGAATACAGTACATCTACAGAGACGATGAGACAAGTGTTGCCATGTCGACCACGTGCACATAGCACATTCAGTACACTGTGTCTGCATTACCTGATGCACACTGATGACTACAGCCTCATTAGACTTATATACCCACATTCTGCTAATTATATGCTTACTCCTGGTTTGTCTGCAGTAACACACATATATTTGGCAATATGCATAATTTCAATACAATAATACACTTACAATACGGTTACATTTTAATATATGAGCCCATGTTCATCATATCAAAATTTGCTTTTGAGATAGATATTTACAAACCAAGTTTGAGTTACACAAATGATCACTAACTCAGTCACTGATCCATTCAGTTACACATCATCATTCAAATATCATCCAATTACAAATGAGTTATATAAAAACTAACCTGACATATAAAAGTTATTAAAACTACATTTTAGTTTTGATTCTAAATGCTTAATTAGAAGCCAAAAAAAATATCAACCTATTTTGCATACGCTGATGAATGAACAAAAGCCTCCTCACTACACTCAAGTGATGCTGCCCAACTACTTCATATGAAAAGTACTATACTATTGTAACTACAGCAGTGGAAACATCTATGTTCAGTTGAAATCTTTGTCTACTTGTCTCTGTGACAGAGTGGTTTTATATCACGTTTTGGAGAGAAGCAGAACTTGGAGGGGCAGCTGATGAAAGTGTGCTGCTGGACACTACTGGTGCTGGCCACAAGTATCCTCACTTACCTGATGTGGAAGAGAATGGCATAGCTGGCACTGCCATCTAGCGAGCACAATTATAATATCAGCCAGAGCAATCTTGACTGAATTTTGACTTTTTACACAAATCAGTAATATTAGTATATAATCTAGTGCATATCAGTTTCTGTTAAGAGATAGACAGCACTGTGGTATATTGTGATGAAAAAAGCATTTAAGCCAAAGTGTCACATGTCAATAACTGAATTATCTATGCAGCTGGGTCACTCATCTGTAATTGTTTTGATCTTGTGCACAAAATCTACATGTGGTCACTTACTGACAACAGATTTGCCTGAATGACAGACTGGAGTCACCAAGCCCTTAAAGCTTGTTACCTGTAATTGAATTCTCAATATTCAGATTATTTCTAGTTACAGGGGCAATACTGCACAACTCCTGAGTTTTTACATGGGGAAACTAAATCTGCTCCAATAAAAACCTGGTAAACTCTACCTATCTGTATCTTATTATCATACAAGACAACACAGACAAACTTCATATGCAGAAGAATTTATTTAACATTTGGTTTTTAACATTGTTTGAACAATCTTTGCATTGAAACTTCACAAGGAAAAAAGAATAACATTTGTTTAACATTGTTGGAACAATCTCTGCTGTGAAACTTCACAACATAGAAAAGACAAATGGGCCAATTATTGCCCTTCATTCAAACCCCCATCCTCCTCCTCCTCGTCAAACTCTCCCTCCTCATCAGCAGTGGCATCTTGATACTGCTGATACTCAGAGACCAGGTCATTCATGTTGCTCTCCGCCTCTGTGAACTCCATCTCATCCATACCCTCACCAGTGTACCAGTGGAGGAAAGCTTTGCGTCTGAACATGGCTGTGAACTGCTCAGAGATGCGCTTAAAAAGCTCCTGGATGGCAGTGCTATTACCGATGAACGTGGCAGCCATCTTGAGGCCACGAGGAGGAATGTCACAGACTGCGGTCTTAACGTTGTTGGGGATCCATTCAACAAAGTAGCTGCTGTTCTTGTTCTGCACATTCAGCATTTGCTCATCAACCTCCTTCATGGACATGCGGCCACGGAAGATGGCAGCCACTGTCAGATAGCGGCCGTGACGGGGGTCGCAGGCAGCCATCATGTTCTTGGCATCGAACATCTGCTGAGTGAGCTCTGGCACTGTGAGAGCCCTGTACTGCTGACTGCCTCTACTTGTGAGGGGAGCAAAGCCTGGCATGAAGAAGTGCAGACGGGGGAATGGCACCATGTTTACAGCCAACTTACGCAGGTCAGCATTGAGCTGTCCAGGGAACCTGAGGCAGGTGGTGACACCGCTCATGGTTGCAGAGACCAGGTGGTTGAGGTCACCGTATGAGGGGGTTGTGAGTTTGAGGGTGCGGAAACAGATGTCATAAAGGGCCTCGTTATCGATACAGTAGGTTTCGTCTGTGTTTTCTACAAGCTGGTGGACTGAGAGTGTGGCATTATAGGGCTCCACTACTGTGTCTGATACTTTAGGGGAAGGTACTACACTGAAGGTGTTCATGATGCGGTCTGGGTACTCTTCACGGATCTTGCTTATAAGCAAGGTTCCCATTCCGGAGCCTGTACCACCACCAAGCGAGTGTGTGAGCTGGAAGCCTTGCAGGCAGTCACAGCTCTCTGCTTCCTTCCTCACCACATCCAGGACAGAGTCCACCAGCTCTGCACCTTCGGTGTAGTGACCCTTGGCCCAGTTGTTGCCAGCACCACTCTGACCTGTAAAGCAAAAAAAATTAAGATCACCCTTCACAGAAATCTGCATCACGATGGGCTAAAAGTCCCTGTATATAACATACAACTTACCAAAAACAAAGTTGTCTGGTCTGAAGACCTGTCCAAAAGGTCCAGACCTCACAGAGTCCATAGTACCTGGCTCCAGATCAACAAGCACAGCACGGGGCACATATTTTCCACCTACAACAACCAGACTTTAGCTTCAAAGTCTACACTCACAATTAACAATAACATAGCTACAATGTACATAGTACAAAGCTACAAGACTGAGCTCATCTCACCTGTGGCTTCATTGTAGTAAACATTGATCCTGTCCAGCTGCAGGTCACTGTCACCATGGTAAGTGCCTGTTGGGTCAATACCGTGCTCATCGCTAATAACCTCCCAGAACTGAAAATACAAAACAAAAAAATCTATTACACAAAAGTTAAAACTTTAAAAACAGACCAACGTTCACGAGTGTCTTATTTTACTGCGTCACACAGAGCTTTGTAATCCGTTTGGGGGGGGTGGGGGATTTCCCGCCGTAATATTGGCCGCGCGCGGCCTCAGCCACTATTGGCGGCATCTCATAGGGTTTGAATTCGAGTCTATGATACGTCACTAACGGCTAACCCCGCCTCTGCCAGGCAAAAGCCGGGCGCAGTTCAAACAGCAGTGTCAGCCAGGCCTGAGTGAGCCGGAACCGCTCTGCCAACAAAAGACTAATCAATCCAACAAAGTGAATAAACTACGTCTTAGTCAAACCCAGTCATGACCTTCAGAAACATCACAGGTTTACAATTTTAGCTTATATTACGAAAAAATAAATCATCACATTAATCACGCATTTCATTAGCGGTAAGAGAATAATATTTTACCGCGGAAACATTTCATCGTTAAACCTCATCACTAGTGGTTACCTGGCTTTTTTTTTATTATCCGCTATAAAATTGTTAATTCACGAACTAATAAAAAATATAACTTTAACATGATAAAAATGTTTTAACGTTTTTGTTAAAATTCGACAGATTGGGTTACCTAAAGACATTGCAAAAGCTACCGAGGTCGTATTTCACGTTAAAAGCCGACATTTTGAGAAGTAGAACACGTTCGCATTCCCAGGGTGTGGTTTTCTGAGACGAGTAAAGGCACAAAGCACCGGCTTCTCTAGCAGAGAAGTTGCTTTTTCTTTTAAAAATGAATTGAATTTGTACTAAATAGTCAAATGAAGTTTTACCAACCTTCGCTCCAATTTGATTACCGCACTGACCAGCCTGAAGATGAACGATTTCCCTCATTTTTGTGGAGATGGAGTATGTAGTAACACTCTCGACTTTAATTTCCTGCAAGTGCGCGCACGTCGGCTCGACACTGCTTTATATTTAGTCTTTAGCCCACCCACTACGCCGTATCTCGAATGACCATTGGCTGATATGTGCAAGCAAACTTCATAGACACCCGCTTTGACCAATCATTTGTACCAAGTACTGAAACGCAATTGGTCTAATCCGTCCACTGGTCACATTCTTGTCAAGTTTGACTGATCATCCACAAATGTTAGCCTACTTCCCTCATGATGGCGGACAGTTATACGACACTGGTATTAAATGCTACGTCGCATTTCACTGCAGTGCCAGAGCCAGTGTGAAAGACGGGGAAAGGGTGTCTACTCAACGGTCTGCAGGAAACATTTTAGTCCGAGCAGTTTTCTGCAGTAGTCGAAAATTACTACTTGTAAACCACAGTCTACGTGGCTAAATGTAGCGGTGAGGTCAACAAACGTTTCACTAGCGGAAACAGACCTAGCATAATTACAACAGTGATTTTCAGTCGTGTGCTCTTTGGGTCCGTGTTAGTCTGCAGTTTCAGCACTGTTAGACACAGTAGCAGATTCTTACACAGATCGCCTCATTTTCTCATTTCCTCTTTTGTCTGAATTCAGGTTTTTAAACGGCCACTGTCAGATGACAACTATGAAGCATCAATGTAGGGTTAAATGTCATGAACATATATACACATTATATAAAGCGCAACAAAAAAAATACATACAGGTGGAACAGTAAGTTTCTCTCTCTCTCTCTCTCTCTCTCTCTCTCTCTGTGTGTGTGTGTACTGTCAGAGAAATGTTGCAGAGATATTCTGCTGCAGTGATCTCCTCCATGTTATATGTTAAAATGGCTGTTACTCATATTCCTGACTATCATTGCCATTTAGTTGCCATGCTCTGGATTAGCTGAGGGCTTTATAATAAGCCTCTATGGCACTTCTGAGCACATTAGGACACATTATCTGTACATACCGTACATTATTATGTAGATTAACTCATATTCAGAAAGGTCTTTCTGGGGCTGGGAGAATACAAATGTAGCCACTGTGTCAAATTAAATCTAAATGCTGCTATTATGATAGCACTATTGATAGTACACAATATCATATTGACCCGACCTGGTTGTTTTTACAGGGATGCCACCGATACATTTATAATACCATGCAGTATGTAGGTCAGGCCATAGTTTCTGTGTGCATTGTAATCTGACACACAAAAGCTTCCTCTGTTTGCTCCCCAACAGAGATATCTAGTTCAGAAGCAAAGTCAGTGCATAACCAAATATAATAATGTTATATTGCAGCTTCATCTCTCTTCATCTCGTATTATAAAATTCCTTATATGTATACATGGAGATGTTTGGGCAGACTAATGACCAGAGTTAGGCCCAATAACCCTGCACTGCAAACTCATGCCTTCAAAGATTTGTTAAAACTGCCTTGCAACAGAATGGTGACAGTTTGGCACACTGTGAAATAAGTATTCTTTTATGTGTTGCAAGTATCAGTTTTTCAAGACTAATTCTCAAGACCACAATCTTTCCCTGACATCAACCAAATTCTTAGAAATTTGTTGCAAATCCACAACTAGAAAAGGGCTATGTTTCAGGTGCAAGGACTGTTTTGTTGGAAAACAAATGACAACTTTATTTGTCCCAGAGGGGCAATTAAAGGCACACAAGGCAGCAAACAAAAATGTAAATGTAAAAACTGTAACAACTGTAAACAAGTAAAGTATCTGTAGCAGGCAGCCATAAGGTTCTGGATATTCTCTCAGATCTAAGGAGGTTCCATTTCTCTGCAGTCTGTTGCCTTTGTGCAAAAGTTGATCAATTATTCATTGACCTCTGTCTTTGGGATAATGAGTGCATTGAATGGTTGGTGGGAAAAGCATGAAAAGATAAAAAGCTTTAAGTGCACAGTTATGAGAATTTGCTGTTTCATGTTTTCTATAAGTATGGTACTGCAGTACGAGGCACATCCCTGTGTGCTCACAGTACAGTGCGTAACCAGTGCTGCTTCCCATGACTCAGCATCACTCAGGACACTGCAGCATTCACCACTCAGCCTCCAGCAGCCAAATCAATACTAGAGGAAACAGATACTGCTGGGATTGATGTACCTCATCACCCCCATTTAGAGGAAATGGCTTTAACTATATATTTCCAGTGATGTCATGCAATTTCATCATGAAATGTCCACTATGACATGTGAGACGCTGTCAAAGAGGACAAAAAAAGCAGAATGTGCCATCTATAACAATGGTCCAGAGGGACATTTACTCATTTTGTATCCAGTGATGAAGCTGTCTTGAGAATTTAACTCCTTCTAGTAAATATAAATTCCATCATGTAGCAACTAGACGTAAACATTGGGATTGAACATGGAGCAATAGCATACAGTAAAATACAGTAATTGAGCTGAAACAAATACTTCTATTTGACATTTAAACCAAAATCATTTTGAAGACAATAACATACCAGCTGTGGCTCATGCTCATCTTGTGTGCCACTCGTCCTTTTATAGAAACTGAGGGGAAAGCCGATTAGGGTGGACAGGTGTCAGAGAGGAACAGCTGGGCTAATGTGCCGTATGTCTGCTGGGAGAACCACTGATTCACTGTAATATCAGGTTACTCCCTTCCCACCCTGTTCATGTTCAGTGTCACATTCTGCTGAGAAACCTTTCTGTCTATACAAATACATTAGACATGATCAAAGTGTGTCAGGACAGACTGTTTGTTTGCGTACAGGTTACACCCTGTGGGAATTTGTGAGTGATGCTCGAAAATACAATGGCTGAGCTGAGAAAGAACAGAGCTTTTAAAGCTCTGTGGGGTTGAACAATGACACTGATAGTTTGGATTTAGGCCACTGATATTTGTTGCTTGTTTAAAACCATATATTTTCTTTTGACCAAACATCTTGGTTTAACAAAATGAAGTGGTTGGATTGATGCAGCCTCTTTCTGGAGTTTAGCATTGTATAGTGGCAGCCATGTCACTGCTGAGACTAATCACTTATCACTAGATCTTTTAGAAAGTACTATTTATGTTTGATGAACCAGTTTGGACTGTTTTTAAGATTTTAACTCTTAAGCATATTAGAACGTGTACCCTTATGCATGTTTAAACTGCTGGTCCATCCTTTGACACAGAATAAACCTTGCTCATGCTCTTGCTTTGTGGTGGGTACTTCCAGACAGTGTATATGGGGTATATGGAAACCTGTACCTTCCCTGTATGTTTAAGTTGTAAACACACAATTTTTAGTCATTTTCCTGTAGGAATAATGTACCATTTTGTCCAGGCTAGTTATGCTGTTGGTATATTTATGTTGAGCCTAATATTTTATCCAAACAGAGTAAAGCTGCTCCGAGAATAAACAGGTCCAACACATTATTTGGAAATTGAATTTTGCAAAGGAAGCATTTAAACTTTTTCATAAACTGTTGAAAATCAGAGCAATGTGACCAGCTTACGTTCTGGCTCTCTTTGTTCCAAGACTGCTCACTATCGTGACCTAAATGCTTGATGTGTGGTGACATGCATTTATATAGTTGTTGTCAATCATATAACAAGCTGTGTAATGCATCTGCTCTACTGATAAAAGTGCATAGGAATGTGGATAATTATTATAAAACTGTCTGCTTCTTTGGATTTTCTGTATTTACATATACACATAGCAAATATATTGCACATATACAGCTATATGACCTTGCTGCGGCATCATCCCATCCTCATCATGAAGACAAAGCCTGAGTCATGTAGCACAGCATCTGTGACCGCCATCCCTAGTGCTGATGTTAATTCACACTTTAATAAGTGTTCAATATATTGATTACAATGTCAGTAAATAAACAAATAATAACAGCAAACAGACATGAAACGTATTCATTTAATCATGATTTGTTGACTAATAAACAAAGTAACTACAACTGTTCATTTTATTAAGTGAATTACAAAGTTCAAATGGACAAAATAGCAAAACAATCAATTTGGATGGCAGATGCTGCTTCATCTCTGCCTTTGCAAAATATAAACCAGAGGGAGAGTGGTCAATTTGGATGGACACACCATGGTAAAAACATTCAAATGTAAATCTTTCCATTTCTCATCTCTCCTGCTTTGGAATTGATATCCCTTTATATCCATTAGTGTGTCATCAACCTTGAGAGTGTTTGGCTGATCTCCAGAGATTAGAGAGAAGTCCATTTGATGTGAACATAGCTGGACAGCTGCCGCACAGTCACAGTTCCAAAGCATACAAACCATGATGGTCAGCGTGGTGGAGGGGAAGTCCAGGATGCATCAACCCACCCAACTACCACAGGATATCATCTTACAATAACACATTCAGGCAATCTGGTTAAGTTTTTACGAATTTGTACATGTGTAATTCTGTTGGTTTTGGTATGTAACCAGTGTATTAACATCAGTTTTAGTGACAAGCTTCAATTTAATGCATGATTCATCTGTAAACCAACATTTAATCAGAATACTGTAGAGCAGGTGACTCATTGTCACCGAGGGCCACATCAGCATAAATGGTTGTCCCTCGATGTGCCACATTAACAGTATGAATGTAACAAAATGCAATGTAATTTAAAATGAATTAAACTGCACCTTATTATATTGTTAAATAACTGTTTCTGTATTTATTATGTATACAACTTTATATTTCAAATGCATTTGCACAGTTAAAAAATAAATGTTCAGTTTGAAACCCACCTTACTTGAATCAGTGTTCAAATAAAACAAAATATTCTAAACAAGTTGAATGATATTAACCCTTAACATTTAACTATACTCAGAACTTTTTTCAACTCAGTCAAGGGGGGCGGGGGGGGGGGGGGACCTATGGCACAACCAACATTTATTACAGAAGCAGCATTTCATTTTACAAAAAGAACAACAACGATGAGGTGATGCTGCCTGTCCTGTGAATAGTAAATACGTGTCAAATAATCATTCACATTACAGGAGTGACACTTAGCCTATATAGGTTATTTCAACAGAATGATATAAATCACAAAT
Organism: Trinectes maculatus; assembly: GCA_016785345.1. Classification (NCBI taxonomy): domain Eukaryota; kingdom Metazoa; phylum Chordata; class Actinopteri; order Pleuronectiformes; family Achiridae; genus Trinectes; species Trinectes maculatus. The sequence goes on from JAFBJQ010002181.1 coordinate 93,116, forward strand.
AAACCTTTAATCAATACACAAACGAGTTATATTACAGAGATATCAAAAAGAGGTCTTAATTAATCCTCCTGCACTACTGCAATGGAGACGCAGCCTGAACTATTTTGAACTCACATGTGAAAGTAAAATAGAATCCTCCAGTAATTTACATAATTTGCATTTAAAATAAAATAGGATATCAATCTAACCTTATGTTATGGTAAATCACTTCTTTTAATTTGGCAACAACAGAATAACTACAACTTCTCCTTTGAATGTATATACATCGGAATAAGATAGTAGATGCAATACACTCAGTGCTGCCTGCAGCCTCATATTCAAGCATGTCACCATTATTCGCCTCAGCTCTCTCCCACAAGCTTTAATACTACCACCACTTCCTTTAGCATACTCACCACACACGGCAAAACGATGTCAGAACAACTACAACGGACGCGTGTCTCGCCGTTGCTCTGTGTTCAAAAGCTGTGCGTACCACCTCTGGCACCTCCGGGAAAGACGAGGAGAAACTTCTCAAATCAATCAATAAGATTACATACCAAGTGCTGCTGGCCGATCGTCTCAGATCGCTGGCTGATTGTCTTCGGCCAGCGATCGGAGCCGCTGGCCGACAGTGTCCGAACGAGTAGGTGAGATCAATGGTGTGTAATCTTATTGATTAATTCAAGAAATTTCTCCTCGTCTTTCCCTTCCTCTTTGCAAATAACTCCTCACTCATCCATGGCTGAAGTCAAAGAGACCCGGAACAGGAAACCTGGAGTTCGCCTCTAATTTTTCAGCCTGCGTAGCCTCTGATTGGTTATGGGGACTAAGTCCCTCCCATGCGAGGTTGTGTGAATGGAGTGGTGCTTTCAAATGCAAGAGTATATTTCAACTTTGCCGATGTAACTAATAAAGTTAAAGAAAAATAAATATTATCTCGCGGGCCAGATAAAATGACGTGGCGGGCCACATTTGGCCAGCTGGCCCTGTGTTTGATACATGTGCTGTAGAGGCTAGCTAACAAGCCTGCAGTGCCAATCACTTCCATAATTACTTGATGTCCGCAAAGGGGTGCAGCCAGAGAGCGAGCCTCATGGGAAATGTGGTTTTATTCTGACAGAAACACGGAGACATTAGTGTGATACGTTGAGTCACTCTCTCTAAAGGGCAGGGACCTCAACATCAGTAATGTAACTGGAGCATCTTCTCATATATCATATATCATAATTTTGAGATTTCATATCTCAGATTGATGACCTATGAAAAAACATCTCTATGTTTGTAACTCAACCAAAAAGTAGAAATCCTGTAGCTTGATAAAACAGCTGCCCATGTCTTACAGTGTTTATCCTTCTCTTCCTCTGTCTTCCTTCTGTCTTCATTACATCAGTGTCTCATCAATGCACATTACTGATTCAACTTCTGAGCTGACCATGAAATTTGCTCCAGAGCTTCAGGACGCAGGACCCAACAACTACTATTATTTTCACAGTTTTTCTGAAAACATTGTTACTGTTAATAATTACAAACAATATGTGAACAAAACACCAATTCATTTATATAAATCTGCTGTCTTAACAACCCGTTGCTCCCTGTCTTCTCTCTCTCTCTCTCGCTCTCTCATTTATATATGTCATACATTGTTATTGTGTCAGTTTTTTCTTCACACACCAGAGAGGAATAATTATGTATGGCCAAACTGCTAAATAAGTGCAATGTTTCGTAGAAGCACAGGGGGGTGCTCTTTGTCCGCTAACAACATGATTGATAAGGGAACAGAATATTTTTGAATTTATGGTTTATATGCTTTTTCCATAAAAACCCATCCATCCATCCATCCATCCATCATTTTGTTGCTTTTTAAATATTTTTTTTCAAATTGAACATAAATCCAGGGTCATTATGAAATGTATTGATCATACATTAGATAACTGAGCTAATTGAGGGATCATATACAACATCACTCTTTACTCAATTATGTTCATTCAAATGAAATTATGGGCTGTGGTTGAATTAAAATATTTATGTAAAAAGTGGTTATATTTAATAGAAACTGCAAACACAAATGACATATTGATTTGAGGACTTTATATTGAATCCCAGAACACATAAAGCACATTCTGAATCAAAGAAATTTGTTGCTGTAGGAATGGTCCAGATCATCTATAGCAATGTGCAGCATTTTCTTTGTTTACTGTCATCTCCACCCCCACCAGAGGAGTTGCCTGATCTGTCCACTTCTTTGCCACCTGTAAAAGTCAAAGCCTTTATGCTGGAAACTGACTGAGCAAACATGCAAACGTATAAAGCTAAATCACCACAAGCATGTGTTTCCTTAACATCCACCAGATAAGTATGAATGAAATAGCAAATAAATGACAGGTAACGCATGAGAGGAAAATGTGTCCCCAGCGTCCCCTGTCTAACATACAGTGAGCAAAGATATTCATCTAACTATATTTGCATCCAGCTTTTCCCCACAGCATCCACTGCATGCAACAAAACCCAAAAGGATACAGAGAGAGAGAGAGAGCGCCAACACAAACTGATTAGACGTGACAGACAAGAATCTCATTATTGTGACCTGCAAGTGAACCACAACAATTTCACACCAGTCTATTCACATCAGTCTGGTGCTGCAGCATTTTTATCTTTGTGTTAGTTTCCTTCCAAAACCAAAACTTGTGCATGTGACTACAGCTTCATCACGTCACATTTCTGACAGTTGAGCTGGTGAATGTGAAAGTCCAGTGGTCGAGGGCCTCAGCTGCTATTTTAACTGCATTTACTGTATAACAAAAATATCATATGTCCTGCAAACTTAGTTAACTTTAACAATTAACTGAGTGCTCTTTATACAAGCTTATTTGAATGTTCATGTACTGTTATTACTTGCAATGTAATACTATTGTATTTGTTTGTATTGCATTGTATTAACTCTGGTTACAGTGGAGCTGGAACCATGACAAATATTCTCTGGATGTTTACATTTACAAAATTCTGTATAGTTAAATACTTGTAGTATAAGAATAAATATAGCTATATACCCATGGAAGTAAATATAATTCTCTTACCTTGGGGGAGGACGTTTCTTTCAAAGTATCCCTGCACGTTGCCTGCTGGTCGGTACTGGCCCACCACATATGCCCTCCTGCCAACAGAGGCTACGCCCACACCCAGTTCAGTGCTGTCTTTCCATACCACCTGAGTAAAATGACCTGCGGGAGGAAGAATAATACTGTAGTGATGTCGGGGTTTATGGTTCTATGCTTATTTCTTACAAAATAGAAAATCTGATCTTGTATTTGATACATAAGACTGTAAAAGATGGATTGTGTTGCTTGTCCACTGAATGTAATAAATAATAATGGCATGTGATTTACCTGTATTGCTACTGAATCCAGGACTGCTCCAGCTGTAGTTCTGGACCTCATTGTACCATGAATCTACAACTTCTTTCCCTAAAATATCAAAACAGAGAAATGTACAGAATGAACACAGTATGATTATTTAAATTGCTATGTAATGTTATTGTTCTATAGCTGAAATAGAGCTGCTCTGGTGGCAGCACATATTAAATCAGTATTTAATTTCAGTCCTGTGATTTATGGCTTTTTCCATTTTTAGATCAGAAAAGCAGTGTTTTCAAATTCAGACTTTGTCAGTCTACATTGTGTGGTGATTTGAAGGTTAGTGGGTTTACCAGACAATTCAATTAGCAAATAAGGCAATGAATCCACCTGTCAGGTTATGGTTAAAACTAGTGTAGATGTTCTCTCCGTCCTTTGTGTCGCTGTGGTTCAAAAGGCCAAGGGCAAGTAAGCGATCAGCCCATTTCTGAGCTGCAGTGTTCAGCTCACTGCTGAGGGTCAGCGGTTTGGCGCCATGCATCGCCCTGTAGGCGTTGTGAGCGTCCAGAACCTCCCTCTGAAAGCTTGCATCTGCAGACAAAAAGCCACAGTCACCTGATGAGCTTTTAGTTGCCAGAACAGATCTGTTGCAATTACTCAACATGTCTTTTCAACACTAACAGGATGAATCATGTGATAACAGAAACCTCCACATTGAAAATGCTCTTTGTAATCTTTAGAATGCCTAAGCAAGCAGAACACTAACCTGCCATAGTGTGTGTGACTATGAGAGCTGAAATGAAATAAGAACAGAGATCAAAAATTAACAATGAAATTTAACACAGTAACTTACAATAACAATTTCACAAATGAGAAGCAAGTAGTGTCTCCAGAGTGTCCAGAGAGTCTCCAGCACTCACCTGCAATAGTCAAGGTGTTTCCTACAGTCTGGATAAATGTCTTGTATTTACACAGCTCCCTTTCCTGTCTCGAAGCTGGTATTTCTTTACATGGGCGTTAACCTTCCCTCCTCCCGTCTATCTGGAGGTGGAGACAGACAACCAGTCCTTCCTGTACTTACCCTTCCCTGTTTACACACACATATGACTGTTACTTTACAGACACACTCGTAAACACAGGACATTAATGAGGCAATTATAGAGCCACGGACATACTATAGGAAAAACACAATATATTGAGTTGTGGTTGAGCTGCAGAACAGGTTGTGATAAATGCTCTTTAGATCTAAATTACTAACAGACATACTGAAACATCAACGCAAACCTCACATTAACCTCAACAGCATAATAATCTGATGCAGCAATAGATGTGCTCACCTCCATCAACAGCACCGTCTCTGGAAACACCACCGCTGCCTTTGGTTGCCAGAAGCTAAATCTACATGCACTGGTGCTGAAATATTAATGTTGGCATTTATCACACATCAGTGACTCAGTGACATATTTGTACTTGGCTCTGCTCTGTTAATTGGTATCACATTAACACTAATGAATGGTAATTACTTACTTTTACACCTGGCAGACACCAATCAAAAACCTTGATGACACGTTAAAATATCACAGTTCCATTTAGAGTGAGATTCCAGTTAACATGTTCAGTGTAACATGCAAAACAACTCAGCATGCTTCATGTTGCCATTAGAGACAGGCGCACTTGTATGGTGTAAACCTGTACTGTTGTACTGTATATGAGTATACACACATTTGCACCTGTCTCTGTAGGTGCAGATCAGTATCTTCATAATCGGCCTGAAAGTATCACTGACTTTAAAACATATTCTTCTCAGTCAATAGTGTAATATTCAATCATCATCAATCATTCAAATGTTATTTGTATAGCCCATATTCATAAATTGCAATTTGCCTCATAGGGCTTTAACAAAGAGTACAGGGTGTAACATCCTCTGACCTACACCCTCAACAAGGGCGAGGAAAAACTGCCAAAAAAACCTTCATTTTAACAGGGGGAAAAACGCAGAAACCTCCAGGAGAGACTCATGTGAGGGATCCCACTCCCAGGGATGGACAGAAGTGCAATGGATGCCAAGTGTACACAACACATCAACAAAATGACTTAGAGAGAGAGAGAGAGAGAGAAAGAGAGAGAGAGAGAGAGAGCTAAGGCACTGTATGACTGGTTGTTAGCGTAATTATACAAGTAGATTAATATTTCGTTTTTGTTTCTTCTTCTTCTGCTTAGACGGGTCCGGGTCGTGGGGGCAGCAGCTTCAGCAGGGACACCCAGACACTCCTCACCCCAGCCACTTCCAATAGTTCCTCTGGGGGGACCCCGAGGCGCTCCCAAGCCAGCTGGGAGACGTAGTCTCGCCAGCATGTCCTACCCTGGGGCCTCCTCCCAGTGGGACATGCCGAGTACATCTCCCGAGGGAGACGTCCAGGAGGCATCCTGACCAGGTGCCCGAACCACCTCAACTGGCTCCTCCTTGATGCGGAGGAGTAGTGGCTCTACTCTGAGCCCCTCCCGGATGTCTGAGCTTCTCATTCTTTCGGTCATTACCCAAAGCTCATGACCATAGGCGAGGGTCGGGACGAAGACTGACCGGTAAATTGAGAGCTGAGCCGAAGGGTGAAGCTCTCTCTTTACCACAACAGACCGGTTAAGTGCCCGCATCCCTGCAGAAGCTGCTCCAATCCGTCTGTCAATCTCCCGCTTTCCTCACACGTGAACGAGACCCTGAGATACTTAAACTCCTCCACTTGAGACAGCGTCTCCTCTCTGACCCAGAGTAGGCAAGCCACCATTTTCCGGTCATTGCTTGATGAAGCTAAAAGAACCACGTCATCCGCAAAAAGCAGAGACGAGATCTTCAAGCCACCAAACACGACCCCCTCCGACACTTTGCTGCACCTAGAAATTCTGTCCATATATGTTATGAACAGAACCGGTGACATAGGGCAGCCCTGTCGGAGTCCAACTCTCACCGGGAACGTGTCCGACCTTTGAACATGGTGTTCGTTATGGCCAAACTGTGACTAGCACCGAAGTCCA